>JASJET010000100.1:1200000-1800000 GCA_034092305.1 Diaprepes abbreviatus
TTATGCTACTAGGAGCATGATTCTTGCAACTGATGCCAGAAGATTGAAAGCTACTATAAGTTGGGAACGGCTGGAGCTGGAATTTTAAGCTACTACTATTAGAACCCCAATACGACTGCTGCCATGAGCATGTTGATAAAAAAAACTTTGTTTCTGAGTGCTGACACTTCTGATAAAAGAGTGACAACAACAGAGAGAGATTCGGATGCGTACAGCACATGAGTAGTTTTCTGGAGATTCCTACCCGTGGTTATGACTATAACACACTTTTTATAATGTAATTTTGGCTTAATTAAAGCATTTTAGCAGTTTTTTTTGCTAATTAACAGCAATGTGCTAATGTTTGTTTAATGAAATTCCAATATATTAAATTTGTACATCTATAGTAATACTTTCTTGAATCATAAGTCCAAATTAACTAAAATCAAGTAAAGTTATGGAATTCTCAAATTCAGACAAGATTCAGATTTAAAGACAGATGATTTATGAGCCCATATAGCACCAAACAAAGTAGTTCGGATACAGACATATTGCGTGTTGAAAGTTTTTATAAATTTTTCACGAATACAGCCTAAAAAATAAGGTTTATGAGATGGGATTATTTCCTGGACTAGCGTATTTAGGTTTTGTTAATGAAAACAACATAATAAAGTCAGTTAGGGTACATCAAAAACGTTTTGAAGAATAATTGGTGTTTTTTAAAAATTGTTTTATAATTATTTCTTCTTTCCGAGAATTTTAACATATATAGTTTGAAATACTAAGAAAAGGATAGAGTTCAACAAAGAAAAAACACAAAAAAGTGATAATATAACAATAAAAAATCTTTGAAAGACGTATAAAGAATAAATAATTTTTAGGATCAGAAAACGATGTTCTTGAATAACAGTGCAGAATGACAAAAAAAGTTCGAAACAAAATAATATAAGTAAGAGTGGAAATAAAAGAAACTAGAAAGATGATACAAAATAGATATATAAAAAGTTTTATAACGGAAATCAAACAATAGAGTATGACTAAATATTGGAAGAAGACCAGCTAACAGCCCGATGGACGCCTTAGCCATCTTCAGTTCTTATTAAATCATCGGCGAAGTAATAAAACTAGCTTATAAGGAAACGCAGAAACTTCCGCATTTTAAATGCATCAAAAAACTTGGGTTGATTTATTGAATAACTATGGCCAAGAGTTTAAAAGACAACTATTACCAAGCAAGAACCCAAACTTATGCCGAACTTCAAATGTTATGAAAATCATACGGAGTTCGCTTTCCGTTTCCAGATATTTTAATGAATATTATCAAGGTTATACTGGGACTGTAGTCTCGTAGCCCAGTTGGAATTTGATACACATAACACAATAAACAAAATCGTATATTGTGTTGTAGAAAAAAAAAATATTTTAAAAAATTTTGAAAGCTTAAAACTCGTTACTCATTACTGGCATCTTCATGCTGTAATAAACATTTATTTCTTTTCCTTCGTCCTCATTACTTCATTAGGTTTCCCAAACGAACTAGGCCCTAGAATTTTTCAGCACTATCTTCCTGTCCAGCCCAAGCATAAATATTATAATATGTTAAAAAGGCAACATATTTCAGACTCCTTTCTAAACAAGTGTGTATATGAATTATAAATTAACTGTGTAAGACCTTTCATAGTAAATATGTGTTTCTAGTAGACTTATTTAAATATTTATCTGTATCTATTGTGGTTTTCGTAATAACCTTATTCTAATAGAAAAAGATTTTGAAGTCTAATTTTAAGCCTAAATTATTTATGTAGGTTGTGTTATTAAAATAATAACCGAGAATCCATTGTAAGTTTTTGTGGTTCTTTTTTTTACAAGGATAACTTTTACGTGTTATTTAATGTTTAGTTAGTAATATTGCTTAAGTTATAGAATAGTCGTAGGTTTTAAGTGATTGAATCAAATGTATAAATCGAAGTAAATATTTTAATAATTTTTTCATAATCGTCAAGTTTTTAGGATTCTTACTTTCCTTCTGTCTGAATATACCCAGAATAAGCGAACAATATAAACAAGACACGGTAATCATACACATATTTTCCATAATATTCTTGTATTTTATTAATACTACTTTTATATATATATATATATATATATATATATATATATATATATATATATATATATATATATTTATATATATATATATATATATATATATATATATATATATATATATATATATATATATATACCGGGTGTCAACGAATCTATTAGACAAGTCATAATTTCTAGAGTATTATGTGTATCAAAATGAGAACTGGTACAGGTAAATGTTATGTGAAGAGGAGAGTTTTCGTATATTTTCCACTTTCCGATCACTTCCGGTTTCACCGGAAATGGCCCCGGTTTTGAATTCTTAAATAGAACACCCTGTATATTTTAACATCTTTGGATTTCTGAGACAATTCTAGATCAGAATGTGGCATTTTAAAAACTTTTTACGTCTACTTCATTTTTTAGAGCCACTTTTAAAATTGCATCTAGGTGGCCATAATCGTACGCAAACTAATCTAACGGCCTTAGGTGATGTCAAAAAAATACAATCGCAAAGTTTTAGTGACTAGTATGAAAGACAGGAATTGGATTAAAAATTTAACAAAATTAACAAAAAACCAACAAAATAAACTAATAACTTAGACGACGCACTTAAAATATTTCAAAGTACAGTAGCTGAATTTGTTAAAAAGTTTAGTGTAGTAAATGTTCAAAGTGCATTCCTTCTTTTTCACGACACATTTCAGCTCGTTCATTTGTTTCTCTCAACACGTTTTGTAGCATTTGGGGCGTTATACTTCTAAATGCCCGTAAAATTCTTTCTTCTAATATTTCAAGAGTAGCTGGGGCTGCTCCATAGTAAACCCTTTCTTTAACATATCCCCAGACAAAGAAATCGAGCACAGTAAGATCCGGTGAGCGGGCTGGCCACCGTACCGGACCATTGGTTGCAATAATTCGATTATTAAAATGCTCTATTAAATAATTAAAAACTTCTCTAGTATTGTGAGGCGGTGCTCCATCTTGTTGAAAGTAAATTCGCCGTAAAACTGCTAAAGGTATATCATTGAGATGATTTTCGATTTTATTTTGAAGAAAAAAACTTTTACGTCTGTTCTTAGAGCGTATGTCACTGTCATTATCTACTTAAGTGAGTGCTTTGTTTTCCAAAGAAGACTTGATAAAAACAGTTGCAAATTATTATGCATCATGGCTGTCCATGGCGCACTTGTCATAAGTAAATAAATTATCCAGTATTTTGCTTAATAATATTTAATTTCTGTTCTTATGTCTAATCCAATCACAAATAAATTAGTACCGTTAGATTCGTCAAAGAATGCTTTTTTCGAAAAATAGTTGTCAAAAAGGGGTCGCCATTTGAAAATTAATAGTTAGAAATGAAAACGTAATTTTGTCAACTTGTCTTATTCCTGTCTTTCATACTAGTAACTAAAACTTTGCGATTGTATTTTTTTGACATCACCTAAGGCCCTTAGATTAGTTTGCGCCTGATCATGGCCACCTAGATGCAATTTTAAAAGTGGCTCTAAAAAAATGAAGTAGACGTAAAAAGTTTTTAAAATGTAACATTCTGTTCTAGAATTGTCTCAGAAATCCAAAAATGTTAAAATATAGAGGGTGTTCTATTTAAGAATTCAAAACCGGGGCTACTTCCTGTGAAACCAGAAGGGGCCGGAAAATATGGAAAACTCTCCCCTGCACATACCATTTACCTGTACCAATTCTCATTTTGATACACACAATACTCTAGAAATTATGACTTGTCTAATAGATTCGTTGACACCCGGTATATATATATATATATATATATATATATATATATATATATATATATATATATATATATATATATATATATGTATATGGGGCATTATTTCATGATGTTACACCCCTGCTTCCCATTTTCTATATTGATAAGAATACCTATAATAAAAATTATATAAAAATTGGATTTTTTACAGATAAAACATGGTTGTCTGATGTTAAAAATGTTCATTCTCATCATTTTATGATGATTTTTGTATTTTATTAATACTACTTTTATATATATCCATATATATATATATATATATATATATATATATATATATATATATATATATATGTATATATGTATTTCTAGGTTTTCGTTTGATAGGGAAGCCATTTTTTTGTATTTTGGGTAACACTTTAAGTGAAAATAAAATAATATCATAGTTGAATGAATATAATGACCTTTTAATTAATTTATTTTTTTTACAGGATGAAGTCAACCTTGGTGAGCTTATGGCATGTTTGTGCTTCCTACCTAAAGCGGGGAGACTCACAATAACCATCATCAAAGGACGAAACTTTAAAGCTATGGATATAACTGGAAAGTCAGGTAATGATATCAATTTTAATATTGATGTCTTGAAATGCTAAATAATAACTATGCATGTACAGGTAGTCAACGAAACTACATGATATGTCTTAAAAGGCATAGTGAATAAAACTCCTTACAACAAAATAAACTAAAATTTTTATTGGAGCTTCTCTTATAATTTAAAGTCTCAATACATATTAAATTAAAATGTTTTGTAGTTATGTCCTACTTATTTAAAAGCAACTACCCTTTTAAACAATGATATCTTTATAATATAAAACTGATTCTGCTGATTTACTTATAGCTTCCTGATTCACTAACAGGGTCTTTCTTTAAAACTGGTCAGAAAATAAAGATGAGTAATCAACTCCGACTTGAATGTGAAATGACCGTGAAAACCTTACGACTGAAAACATTTGTTCAAGAGAGCACAGTCTGTATGTTATTAAGTCGTGTGTTTAAAATGGCGACAAACAACAGGTGATCGGAGGAATATTCAGCAAAATGTATTAGTGTTTACGAAAAATATATCTGACGGAACCGCAAAAGCCGTATACATACCACTTGAGAGGTTGTTTCTCTTCCTTCTGTTTCCTAAAATTCAATATGTAAATAGTTTTAGTACATTAAAAATCTACATATTCTGCATGAGGGTATTTAATATAATGTTGATGTTATATTTATTTTTATTGTTAAACAGTCACAGATCGTTTCAAAGCAAAATATTTAGATTATTTTTGCTATATATAAATGTATATATGCAGGTACATGGAGATGAGCTGCAACCTGAAATATCTGTTGTGCCTCCCTTCTCGTACTAAGTTGTTGGGAATACTTCATCAACTAAAGCAGGTCCTCTAATCCAAATTCTCTTAGGAAACTCAGAGTGTGGAACGGCTTTCAATATGCTCCTCGGTATCGCATCCTAGAGTTTGACAAGACAGTTCAGAATGTGAATCGAGGTTTCGTTCTCTTTCTCACAAAATCTGCATTCTTCTCTCTTTGCTAATCCAAGATTCTTAAGGTGTTCCTCAAGAGGCAGCGCTCTGTTAAGACGCATATTAGAATTTTAGGTTGATTTTTGCTTCAGCTAATACATTCTTTAATTTTCTTCTGATTCCCCAAGACTATCTTTACCTATCTCATTTCTTATGGACTTGACTTCAAGGACTTTGAAGAATGTAGGTACGAAGGCAACATTGAAGGGAGTAGTTTCAGTTACCCAGAAATCATATGTTTCTTTGACCAACAACAAAAAAAAATTTTCGTACTTACGTGCTTCTAATTAAGAAAATAGTAATTTATCGCGGCTTTAATTTGATAGCGAAATATCTCAAAAATGTATCTCTCTAGTCTACATACTTCTGTTAAAGCTGTTCTCAAGAACAGTCCTTATTTCGAATGATCTCTAAATGAATGAATCTTGGGATGATCCAGGAAATCTGCACAAAGGGCAAATTTCCAAGTTGAATTTGAATATAATTTGCACATTTTTGAAAAACAACCCTTTCCTATAAAATTAATTATGTTCTGTGTTTAATGCAATAATTCCTATGTGTGTACAACTTATGCGTCCAATAATTTCTGAAAACTCAATTATGTTTCCTCTCATCTACAGCACATATTATCCACTAGTCTTTCAGCTGGTTTACAATGGTCTCCGTGATTTTCGAAAAACATCAAAAAACTACTTGAAGATAACAAATGTTCTCCACCAATACTTTGTTCATAGCTTTCCATCGACAAAAATTTCAGAGTAATTAGAATTCCTAACTGGGGCAATACTTGACTATTTCTAACATCCTCCTTTAAATGAGGAACTATATTTATAAATACATACTGTATTAAGTATTTATATAATTGGAAAAGTTCCATACAGCGTTGATCTGGTAAGGAAGAACGATCACTTTGTTCCCGTAACACCATTTTTTAAACTTTCAGGGGATGTTGCGATTTCATTACTTAAAAATTTGCTTACGAGAAATATTTTATTTGTATTTTATTGTATTGTATCGAATTTGCAAACTAAAAAAGCCACTAAATAACCATGAAATGATATATTTGTCAATAAAAATAACAATCATATAGTTCGATTTTGACATGTTTCGGGAAAATAAAATGAAAAATGCACGTTTTTAGAATGGATAGCATGAAATAGTCCCTATATGCATCAAGATAGGAGTATCCCCCGAAACAACGATATGAAAAGTAATTTATTATAAAATACGAACGAAAAAATTATCCTTTCCATTTTCCTTTTCTTATTTTCCTATTCTTTATTCTCGTTACAGAATCTCGATCGAAATTACATATTTTTAATTATTCTAAAGGAGTCGACTTTATGTATCGTTTTTTTTTTCCAGAATAATTGGGCGCCTGAAGTAATTTATAGTTGTAGCCATTTTTAAAGAGAGAAGAACAGTTGGCATCTCCTTCTTTTCAATTTCTTTGTTTTATTATAAAGGGTTCAAACAGGAATTAGTGAAGCGGATGAGCAATTTTCAATAAAAACATATTTGATTTTAAAAAGTCTCCATCTGATAATTCCAATTCGACTTACAGTTTGCCTTAGAAATAAGGCCATTAAATCTATCCGAGTCAAGTAATTTAATAATTTTACGTGATAGACTAGATATAAGTAAAATTTCAGCAAGGTGGATTTCAAAATTATTGAGTCTCAAACAAAAAGTGCTTATGCAGGAAATTTCTCCAAATAATTTGGAGTTTTTTGATGCAGACCGTGACTTTTTTAATAAAACATAAACTTTGGTACATCACTGGGATTTCGAAAAAAAAAATTGTATAAGGTTTTTTTATCTCCAAAGAGGTCTGCACATAATTTTCAGCTGGTGAACTAGTGGACACTACCTGTTGGAACCAAGCAGCAGTTATTCTTATTAAATACATGATGGAGGGTTCCTCAGAGGACGCGATAACTAATGAAAAGTAGATATTGATGTCTATTTGGAAAACCAACAGAAATATAACTTATTCCTGGGACAAACTTGTTGTAAGACAAGTGGCGCAAGTATTTTAAAGATAAGTAACAATACATTAAAAAAAATATCAAAAAAATCGTCCGTCATTTGTTTCGCTGATAAAAAGAAAGCTTTTCTACTGTCCCTCGAATTTGAATTACAAATAAAGTGTTAAGAAATGAGGTCACAGAAATATTCTAAGAAAATTATGATTTGCTAAGCAACACATTCATACATTCATGCACCCAGAGAAACTATGTTAGCTAGTAAGGCTTCATCTGAAACCATAACTTTAAGAAAGACAAACGCATAATTTAAAGGGATTTTTAGAAATTTCAAAATAGTACTCAATAAAGAGCTTTGCAGATTAATAAAGAAAACCCAGTACCCTGTTGGTATAAGTGCAAACCGTCTGCTAATTTACTTGTTTATTTAACCTGTTCACATTTCAAATTTTACAGGAATTACTCTAAAATAGCTCCCTTAGAAAAATTTCTTAAAGAATTTTTCCCTACATTAAAAAAATCTAGCCGCTCACAATAAGAATTCACACTATTACGCATTCTGCTTATTGGGTTGTACATAAAGTATAAGTTCTACATTGAGATGTATGTAAAAGAGATGGGTTACGGGTTCTATAAACAGGAAAATATATGTTTAAAATATTCAAAATTAGACTTACATCACAATACTGTCACCCAGGCTAAAGTAAACTTAAATTTAAAAATTAAGCTGTCTGATCAGTAGTAAGATGAGTTTCCTTTTTATTAGACTTATACTTTGCAAACCGATCAATATGAGTATAAATAAGTTGACCAAATAATACTACTATTAGAGAATTCCATTACTGATCTGAATTCTAACGATATTGATGTCTGTGAAATCATAGCAAACTATAAGAAGAATAAGAAGTGTAAATTAGGGCAACATATTTCTCAAAAAATTAGAAATCCTTATACCATCATTCGCTGCGCTGTCATCCAACTTCTTTATTTAGGACAATTACCACTATATTTTAAATTTAACAAGAAATTTATTAAACTTAGTTCGCAAACTTCTCACATGCTGGTAAAATAATCAGATGTTTTTTATAGAGTTTGTTGCACAATTCTGCCCTGTTGAAAATTTAAATTTTGTTCTGGCTATCTACGTGGTCTAAACTCCCAGCAGACCATAAACCAGGATCCAAAAGTCATTGAATGAGCTTTCCTTTGATGCCAACTTTGAACGAACAAACATCTTCAATTTTGTTAATAACAAACATTGGCTTCATTCTGCAGCTACAAACAGTGGTAAAAGCTAATTCATCAATATCGCCATTTTATTGATATGTTTAGTTACACTTTTGTTTGCATCATTCATGGTGTTATTCGACTGAACTAAATGTAATATCAAACTTTTACCGGTCACTGAGAACTCTGTAGTCACTTAAGCTGCTTGAGGGATCCACACAGAATTCCTGTCTTTGCATCTCCTATTCAAGTTATTAGATTTTCCTTCAAACTAATGTCTAAAGGCATGAATTGCCTTATCAGTTTCAACCAATTCAGTCACATCTATATCGCCTTCTTTCATGAGCTGCCCCAATCCTGCAAAGATAAAATCACTAAAATTAACAGTATTCACTTTCAGGATACCAATATATGATTTGAGATCATTCTGACTAAGTGAAAGCTTAGTTATATGAACATTAAGACTAACTAATCTGTTTTTGAAGAATGCGTTTATGTCGCCTAGCTTTTGGAATACCATATTAGAAATTTTATCACAAAAATAGTCCAATGGCTACTGAAAGTTGGTTTTTATGGAATCAATAGTATCATCAAATTCACAGTTCTGCTCCTTTATAGAAGAGCCGCAGACAAACAACATAGTCCTGGTCTTTTTATGAATCACTTGCGCCTCTGAAGTGGTAAACTTAGAACACGATAAATAGTGTAAAACATTGCAAAAATCATATATAATCTTATAGACATGGAAAAATCCACTGACTCAACCAGGTGAGGCTATTATATTCGCTTAAAATAGCTAAGATTTCAGCGAATACTACAAATTATACAGGATATAGATTAATACTACTTTTTTCAATTAATTTTTTGCAAGTTAATAGATCTTTATGACCAATATTACAAAAAAAGGTTGTAATTTGCACCGAACTTCTGCAGCCAAAACATAAAATCATCAAGGTGACACCAACAAGAGAGCAACTTGTCATGAATTAATTTAAGTAGATTTTAGATACAATATATTGCAAAATCGGAAAAATCTTATCTCTTTGATGTCCGACACACTACTTTTTTAATAATATATTACTTCTGTATTGTTAGAAATATTTTTGAAATTAGATATATTTTGCTCGATAAAAAAGCAGTAATGAAATATCAAATTGTAAATTAACCTCAAAAATACTTCCAGCCGATTTTTTTTGCCAATTTATAGAGAACTATGAAAATTATTAAATGCCACACATGTAAAACCAACATCATCATCATCAAAGCCGTGACCGTGCTTTATAGAACAAAAGAAACTTTAAAAGAATGCAAAAAGTAATGTAAAAGACATGCTGTACAAACTCTTACTAGATTTTCCATCATCAAATCAAACAAAAGTCTCAGATACATGTTGGATAATAGAGAAAATGAATATCTCCAAGTGAAGACAGTTCATGTTAGGACAGATACCTGGCCACCACAGCTAAAGGATCTACATACAATAGAGATTTATAATGAAGAACTAGCTTGTAATGAAAAGGACAAAACAGCATCACACGTTATTTTCGAATGCGAAGCTCATACTTACTGGAGAGGCCTTCAAAAGTCCTGAAAGTCTATACCTAGAAGATAAACTAGTGAACAGACTCCATAATCTGATTGAGGTACAACTAACCTGTGTACATAGGACATCTCACCTTAGCCTGTAATATCATCAATTAAAACTAAAAAAAGTCTTTACAAACATTTTCAATAATAGACTGCTGTTGTTTGATTAAACTCGTATGATTAATTGACAATACCAAACTACAGAACACGTGTAACCTACATTTAATAATTTTTATTTTAACTTCCTTATGATTATATTTTGTTCGATAATGTGTAAACTTTTTTTGAATAGCCATATTAGAATGATTGCGACTTTCAAAGCATTATTTATGTTTGAGCATGTAGGCGATTCCATACTAGTTCTGATAATTTATAAAAAGCTTTTGAGTGAAATGCAAGTAAATATTATTATCTGCAGAGCAGAGAAACCGTAACAAAACATTTATCGGTATATTATTACAAAGCTATTCAAGTATAAAATTCGGTTTCAGAAACCACAACCCAATGCACGATATAATCTGGTTTTTCCAGTAAGATAGCTGAAGAAGCTCTAGAATTTTCCCAACAACAATTTTTTTAAATTCGAGAAATGTTTAAAAAGGAACTACTCTGTGTTATACCACTAAATTTATTAAGAAAACAGTGACTGCAGTTTCAACTCAGAGTCAATTTCAAACTGAATTATAAAAGTCGACTAAGTATTCAATACAGAAACATGAGAAAATTTAACAATAAATAAAAACTACCTGAGAAATTACATTATTACAAAGGGGAGGTACTAAATTTTGGGAACTAATTATTATTTGGCGACAACAAATAACGGGGAAAACCCAAGTTCTGTCTGCTCATTAAGCAAATTTACATTTTTATTTTTACTATGTTCATATATTTCTAAAGATTCAAGAATATTTAACTTTTCGCCCTTTGTTGAATAATGTAATATGTCAGTGTTGCTTAAATCAGGAAAACTGTAGCTATGTTCTAAGCAATGGTTGGCAAAGCTCGGGTCTGTTTTTTGTAGTCTATATGATCGGTGGTGGTATGAAAAGTGAGTTTTAGAGCTTCTACCACTTTGTCCAATATACAAGCTCTGTACATTTTAACTTATAAACTCCTGATTTATCAAATTTAATAATTTTATCTTTAGCATTGTAAAGGATAGTGGACAGATTGTGTTGAAATTTAAAGACTACTTCTATGTTATGTTTGGAAATAATATTAGCTATGTTTTCTAATAGGGTACCACAGTATGACAAAGATATATAAGATGAACTATCTTTGTCATTTTTTTATTTTGGGATACATTGAATTAAAAGCTAGTTGTTTTTGTTTTTTAGTTATTAATTTATTTATGGTTTGTTGGGAGAAATTGTTTGATATTGCAATCCTTTCAATGATATTTAGTTCCTCTTGAAGATCTTCTTCAGAGAGAGGCAAAGAGAATGCTATATGTATCATTGAATTGTATGCATCCATTTTGTGGTGTAAGGGGTGAAAAGAGTCATTAGATATAGTATTACCTGTAAAGGTTGGTTTTTTAAAAATTTTAAAATTACACTGATTATTGAGGTGAGATATAGTGAGATCAAGAAAATTTATTTTATGGTTATTTCCAGTTTCCAGAATAAATTGAATTTTTGGATAGCAATTATTAATGTACTGTAAGAATTTTTGAAGCTGTCTAGTAGTGCTTTTAAAACATGTTAGAACATCATCTTTAAAACTCGCTTTTCAGAACACTACCGATCAAATAGACTACAAAAAACAGACTCGAGCTTTGCCAACCATTGCTTAGAACAGAGCAACAGTTTTCCTAATTTAAGCAACACTGATATATTACATTATTCAACAAAGGGCTAAAAGTTAAATATTCTTGAATCTTTAGAAATATATGAACATAGTAAAAATAAAAATGTAAATTTGCTTAATGACCAGACAGAACTTGGGTTTTCCCTGTTATTTGTTGTCGCCAAATAATAATTAGTTCCCAAAATTTAGTACCTCCCCTTTGTAATAATGAAATATCTCAGGTAGTTTTTATTTATTGTTAAATTTTCTCATGTTTCTGTATTGAATACTTAGTCTACCTTTATAATTCAGTTTGAAAATGACTCTGTGAGTTGAAATTGCAGTCAATGTTTTCTTAATAAATTTAGTGATATAAAACATAATAGTTCCTTTTTAAACATTTCCCGAAGATGATTAACTACCACATAGTAATGGCTACCAGCATCAAATTTTTTTAATGTTTTTAACACATTTAGATAAAAATAACACGAATAATTATTAATAGATATTACAGAACATCTCGTTTTTCGAACCCTATTATATGTATGAGGGTCATTAGAAATGTTCTTACTCAGACCTTACAATCCATTTAGACCAACGACTTTTTTTGTATTCTCATTATAATGCGATTTGCTCGTTTCAGCTTTGACTTCATCATTTGAAGTCCAGCAAACCATTTCTTTGGGTTATGGGAGAGGAAGTAATCGCTGAGAACCAAATTCGACACATATCCAAGAACATCAAAGCCTGGGTCACCTTGTTTTAGAGCAATAATCTGAAACGTGTATCGACGCAGTTTCATGGTGTAAAAGGGCGTTCTTTTTGAAGTTTTAGGCTGAATAGAACCATGCAAATGGAACTGTTTTCGCTTTTAGTGGAACAATATCGGTTTCTCCCACTTAATTGTTTCCCAATATTGAATTTTACTTGATCAACTTAGACGTGTTTTTGACAGCTGAAGCCTTACTCTGGTGATAGAACACATAACGCTACGAGTCGCAAATGGTATGAAAAAGGTCAAGTAACAAAGGACCCTGTTGACGTTCTTCATAATATCTTAGACAGAGAACCGCGACGGTGCGCATTGCGAATTTTATCACCAGACTAAGGCTCTACATGGAGCAATTTGATCTGGTTTACTGTAGAATGAAAAATATTAAATTAAAAAAAAAATTAATTTCAATTAATTAGATTTTTTAAAAATTTAACTTTGAACCCTTACAAAATTCTTTTAATGGGATAAGCCTGATTATTTGACAGTAAATTTTCCATACTTGGCTTCAAATTTGTCAGGACTAATTTTAAATCTCCTCGACCGCTGATTTCCAATCTGGTTCTTTTTTTGTAAGAAGGTTGTCAACCACGCTAAGACCCCTTTGCGCGAGATATGACGATGAACAAGCTATCAAAAACTTTCGTGCGATCATTCAAAATGTAGAGTAAGTAACTGGTATCTCACTCGGAAGTAAAATTGCTGAAATTGATTTCTAAACTGTACCTTAAGTTTTTCGTTAGTACTTATTTTGATTAGTTCTTTTTATAACATGACATATGTTCATCAATATCAGCAGATGGTCTAATAATCTACTTTGATACTTCAATGGCCAAAACATCCGCAAGTATGATTTTAAGGTATGTGTACAGGGCATTTAAATATTGAACATAAACGGAAACGTAATCATCCTAGCAGCATGCCCGCGACAATTTGGTCAACCGAGAAAATTCTCACCGTCCGGTGTTTTGCTTCATAAAGATAATTCTGTTAAGAAATGCTGCAAAAAATACTCTGTTTTGATTAAATTCAGCATTGCAAGTTAACCTCGTTAAATTTGATTAACAAATCTGTTAAATGTACGTCTGGTTTCCATGTCATTAAGTTTGTTTTTTTTTTCAAAGTGGGATCTTCAGCACTCAAAAACTCTAAAACAATTTCAAAATCTGAAAAAATCTTGTCAAGGATAAGCCTTTCGATAGCCAGCGTATTTGAGTATGAAGGAGAAATTGATGAAAGTTCATATCGTTTCTTGCAACAACTGCGAAAATGACATTGAATTCATCGCGTTATTCCGAATTTTATTAAGTGCGTTTATGACTAACTCCTTTTCAACCGAATGGCTAATTCCATCAATAATTCTTTGAACTCGTTTTTGCTCAAGGGGATTCTTTCGAGTGTATCATATGCAGGTCTGTGTAAAAGGATTTTAACAACCTGTTCAATAGCTGACAAAATTAGTTCTTCCAAAATAACTTTGAGCTTTCCTGATTTTATCAGACGTTCGCAAATCATCATTGTTCCTTTTCAACCTGGAAGTAAACATATATACACCGCGGGTTTCTTCTGAAGTTTTCTTCCAGCATTAGAAATTATTTCAAATCTTTATCTGTTTTATCAGAATAACACCTTCTCCGATGTTTCTCTAATTTGGATGATTCCATAACGTCATTGCTTAAAACTATGTTGCATATACAACACCTAAGTAGATGTGTGTCTAATAATGATGAAATGAAACCGAATTACAAATAATCAACGCTCTATTGCTTCCCTTTTAAATACGGCAATGTTTAATAGCAGGAATTAGTGAATCAAAATGAAACTATTTATTATATATTATATTAGGATAGAAATTCGAAATCGATTCCTCACCTGAAACCTTATATTAATCTGAATGGCAGTCATTGATCTTTTATAATTAAGTACAGAGGAATCGGAAGAAGAAAAAATAGAAAGGAAATAGTACTGATTGCTTTTAACGAAGCAATTAACAAAGTAAATAATAAATTAAAAAAGTTAATACAGGTGTAAGCAATTAATTAAAGAATCCAATGACTTTTACTTTATAATAATAATAATGTTGTTTAAAAAATGTACAAAGAACTCTGATTCTCTTTAACTTGTATATTAGGTCTATTTTTATTTATGAAAATATTTGTTTCTCACTTGCTTTCTCAAAATTCTGAAACTGAAGTGTGTTTTCCTCTGACACTCGTATTATTAATAGGCGAACTAAACAAGTCCTTGCTGGTATGCGCTGCCTTCCTTGCCTTTTTGGTTTAAGTCTAGATATATTTGTTGTTGGTTGTTTAAATGCAAGGCGTTTCTATGAAATGCGCAAGTTACAAGTAGTGTGACCACAACGCGCATCATTACTTACTTACACTATAATTTAGTGAAATATACTTAAAATATAACTAGTTAATTTATTTACGTATTCTAAGTATTATGTAGGTAGATAGGTACCATTCTTGTTAGGTATATTAGGTACTTATGAAACGCCTTAAATTTGGTGATGATCTGCACCGCAATTGTTTTCCTGTTGACATAGATCTCTTGCAGGCCGTAGTTAACCCATGAGAGTACATGAGAACCACTAGGAAATCAGTGATCTACAGGAATGCTCATTCGAATAGGCTTTTGGTCGATTATTTACAAGCGCAGCATCTATCCAATAGAAACTTCTTCATACCCAAAACATCTTCAATTTTATGAATTTCCAGAAAACGGAAAAACTTAGTTAGGTTACTCGATCACCACAAACGAGCAATTAAACGAACGAATCTGATACTTTCCAATATGCCATATAAAGGATCATACAGGCTGAGAACTTTTAGAACGAACCTTGTAATGCTGTATAAGATAATTCATTCGATTTTTGTGTACGTATTTTATTTATTTTCTGTTTATTCTCCAAAAAAAAAAAAATATATATATATATATATATATATATATTCTTTTTTAAAGAACTTTATCAAAAAAGTTTGATATCAGTAAGATATATATATTACGATTCACGCTCCATAAAACTCTAAAAATGAAAGCAATTTTCTAAATAAGATGTTCCACAAATACGGTTTAATATCATACTATATTTGGTTTTCTAAATATTTTACTAGAGTACTTCTTGGCATTTTCAGATCCCTATGTTAAGGTCTACTTAATTTGGCAAGGTCGCAAGATGAAGAAAAAGAAAACCACCGTCAGACAAAACACGCTCTTTCCCGTTTTTAACGAGGCCCTAGTATTCGACGTTCCAGAAGAAAATATAGGTGAAGTTTCACTGCTGGTTAAAGTTATCGATTATGACAGGTAATTCTTTTGTTTTGTTCTGCTTTATTCCGCTTTATTTCTACGCTCGAAAGGATAATTTTATTTGTAAATGGTATTGAAAAGTCAGTCAAAATTCATTATTAAAAATAAAAATACAAATATAAATCTCTGCCGGGACATATGTATATACAATAAATATATCAAGACCATGTTGTTAAGATTTTTTTCACCTTATTAACTCAATGGGTTCAAATAATAACACAAATTTTCACTATTTACGTACTATCCTTTATTTACTACTGGTTTTTATATTCACTACTATAAATTAAAACTAACTAACTTAAATTCGATTCTACCTATACCTTTATATATATATATATATATATATATATATATATATATATATATATATATATATATATATATATATATATATGTATATATATATATATATATATATATATATATATGTATATATATATATATATATATATATATATATATAAATTCGATTCTACCTATACCTATATATATATATATATATATAATAAAATAGAATACAATATTGGCGAAGCGGACGTGAAAAGTTGTCAATCTACATGATTTTCGTGTTAAAAAGTGCGGAGCACTCCAAAGTATGGAAAAACTCCGGGTCCGAAAGATGGCGACAGCCCTGTTTAGTCCTAATATGGGACTCGTCAAGCCACCGCATTCGGTACAAACCATCCTCTCGCCTTTGCATCCTATGAAGCTGAATTTAAAATTAAAAAACAACAAATAAGACGACAAAGGCGACATCTCAATGGTTCACTTGATAACACAAGAACCACACAAACTAACAAAGTTTGTAAAAACCGCCATGTGGTGGCGTGACGGTGAATTAAAACAGAAATATATAAAATCGAGTAACACGGAACACGCTGCCCAAAGGATAGGGGTCGCATTTTTCGGTACTGGCAACCAGGCCTATTGCTAATTTCGGCAGCCAAAACCAAGTGTCGCACCAAACGATATAAATTTTCACATCCGCTTCGCCAATATTTTATTCTATTTTATTTTAAATTACACGGACAAAAACTCATCTATTTATTTATATTTATATATATATATATATATATATATATATATATATATATATATATATATATATATATATATATATATATATATATAAATGAGTTTTTTTAAAATAAAATAGAATAAAATATACTACTATACTTCCGTGGTATGGCTTCACCCTGTGGAAATGTACTACTTTCATTTTGGCTTTGGATCTTCATCACTGGATTCTTCAAACCGATCGTTCCCATCCTGGCATCAATTTAGGTGATTTACCCTTCTTCCTCTATAGATTCCATAACCAAACTCTATAATCTGGCTGGAACCCTGCCGGATTTCCTTTGATGTCATATCTTATCTTCATGCGGTCTGTGGCCAGATCCATTCATTCTCTAACTAGTTCATGATATTCTCACTGCTTATCTTGTAAGACATCCATTTATTCTTGAGTTTCTATGCTTCCATTAGTTGAGGAATCGAATATTATGTCGCAAGGCAATCTACGTTCCCTGCCAAATATGACCTTGGCTGGTGAAACTCCAGTAGTTTCAACTGCTCTTCAATAGTCCTACTAAATCGTTCAAACATACCATCTGACCGAGGATGTAAAGCTGTTCGCAAAACTTTTAAAAAAGCTTAGACTGAAATGTATTCTTCGATCAGAATGTAGCTCCAAAGGAATTACAAATCGACTGAACATATTATTGACTAAGACTTCAGCTACTGTTCAAGTCACCTGATTAGGGATGGCTAATATCTCAGATCATTTACTGAAGAAGTCAACAGCAACCAAGATCTATTTGCTGCCTTTATCTGTTTCTGGAAATGGTCCAGCTATATCAGTAGCCATCTATTCAAAAACTATTCATTTGTCCCTTAGATATTGTGCTTGAACCTTGGCTAGATATTTAGAGCACTATATATACTATAATTTTATGACTTGACAGTAGTTAATCCAGTAAAATCTTTGTCGAAGTTGGTCTAAAGTTTTGTTAACTCCTTAATGAGCACAAGCCTTACAGTTGTGAATTTCTTTTAAAACCACTGGAACTTTATTTTTTATTTCTGAGTACTATCAACTAAGTTTAGATTTTCTTACTATCGGCACCTTTCCAGAATTTCTTTACTAACCCGTCTTCAATCAATAATGGGTCCCATTGACCTCAAAGTGCCTTGAATGAAAATCTTTTAACTGAGATTTGATTTTAAAATTATAGTGTTGTAGTTTTTCAAGCTATTTGTCCTCCAGATTGCTTCGTATTTAGGAGCCATTTAAAAGCTGCGTAATCTGTTCGTATTTAAAATCCCCATCCAAACAAATATTTATGAAAATGTTAGACAGATTTAATTATGACTAGCAATTCTTCAATCGTGGCGCAATAATTTCTTTCAGGCTTTAAATCATATATTCAATAACTCGTTTTTGATCATCCTGTATTTGAGACAATACAGCTTTTACACTATGTTGCTGGCATCACCTCGTAGGTAGCCTAAAATTGCACTAGAACATAAAGCTGCCTTTAATTGCCGGAAAGCTTTATTAAAATCAGAATTTCATTGATAAGGAATCTTTTCTGCAATAAGCTTTTGCATAACCCGAGAAATTCATGTTTGTCCCTTGGTCGAGGCCAGTCATTTATTGTTTGAATTTTCTTTCGTAAATGTGGATTCTCTCTGGTGATACTACATGTCCAAGAAATTAACCTTTTTGTTGTAACAGTAAGCATTTTTTGATGTTCAGTCGCAAGTTAACGTTTTTAATTTTTGTGGAAACTTCTTTTGGATTTTGTAAATATTCATCAAATCTTTTTTTCCATAAACATGACGTCACCAAGGTAAACTAGATTCGTTTTCTATATAACATCTTTCAGTACTGTTTCCATTAGTAGCTCAAAGGCAACAGGAGCATTGCAGAGTCCAAATGGCATAATATTAAAATGATATAGACTAGCGCCAGTGGAAAAAGCAGTCTTTTTCTTATTTTTGTGACTACTTGCCAGAATCTCCTTTTTAGAACCAGTGTGATTCAGCTAATGTTGTTAAAGTATCCTCAATTCTAGGAAGTGGATAGCGGTCCTTCTTAGTTACGTCATTAAGCTTCCTGTAGTCGATACGAAATCTAGTATTCCCATCTTTTTGACCACCAATACAACAAGAGGAGACAAAGGACTAGACGATTTTTTATCACTCCCTTATTCAGCATTGTGTCTGCAAGTAACTCCATGGGAAATTTTCTAGGTGGCAGGCGTATTGGTTGTACACTACTAATATTCAACTAGTATTTAATTCATACTGGATGATGTGCGTCCTACCGTTATTACCATCTTTTACTTCAAAAACACCATTATGCTCCCTTATGAACTTCTCGACTTCTTCAAGTTCTTGTGGCGAAAGATGTTTCGAGTTTATTTGGAGCTGTTCAATGAGTTCACTTAATGATGACTTTGATGTAGTTTGCCGGGTTGTTCACATTTTACCACCCATTTTGCTGGCTTGTATTAGGCTCCTTTGTCTCCTTTATTAATTCTGACGTAGCTAGAAAGAATATAGGTTACTCGTATTGATATGATATCACCTGAATTGACTAATGCCTTCGCTACTAGCTGTTTACAGAGTTTATTGAGATGTTATGCTAATCCGTATGGTTTCCAGAACTCTTGTCTAGTCTTCAGTAAACGATCTTTTCTGTGCTTCCCGTTATTCTGGTTGTTTGTTCGGCAGTGACTTTGATTGGTTCGGTATTATGGTCATTTACCAAAATAAATTCTTCGGTGTCAAACTTTAAGATGTTAAGCTTGTTGTCGAAGGAAAATCCATATTAACGAATTAAGTCCATATACAGAATAATCGCATATTTTACGTCAGTAACTAACACCCAATAATTTACTTTTAGCCTTCCAAATTGAAGTTCCACTTGCATTTCTCCAATGACATCAGCTGCTTCTCCAGTTACAGTCTCAACGTTCCTTTTCTGGACAATCGTAAGATTTTAAATTTATTGCCTTCTTTTTCCCTTCTGTGCTGTTTCTGAATGGTGAACGAGACCTAAATTGCACTCGACATTCCCTTCTCAAGTGACCAATTCGTTCACGTCTGTAACACTCTATCTGGCTTCTTCTGTAATGTGAAGTATTTCCTATTGTGTTTAATTTCTTAAAGATTTCAGATAACATTATCTCTATTGTTTGACTATTCCCAGAATCCTGTCCAACTCTTTATTACAGTAACTAAATTTGCTTATACACAACATAGAAATATAGTGTATTTCTTGATCTTTGATGCCATCAATCAAATACTGGACTTTCTAGGAATTCCTCCGTAGCTTCTGGGTAGACCAGATGAACAAGGCGTCGAACATCTGTTTCATATTCTTGTAAACTTTTTTCATTTCTCTGATGTCTTGACATTAGTGGTAACTGGTAAAGTGGCGCCTATGTTGATCTCCAAATCTTTTTCCCAATACAGTGCTAAGGATTTCATAGTCTTTTAGTTAGGTTATAGAAATGGTTTGGAATATCTCCAGTGGTGATTCACGAAGTAAAATTACTGATGCAGTAGTGGCAACTTCAAATGGACATTTGTACATTATTCAGGATATTTGATTGTCGTAAGATATTCTGTCCGGTGTTTATTGCCTCCTTATTTTATTTCATTTCTTGTCGCACTTCCTTATTGTCTTATTGTGCTTCTTCTTTCTGTTTTTCTTTCAGACGACATTCTTCTTCTTTTTGATAACGTACTTCTTCTTGTTGTTTTCCTTTTTGGCGACGTACTTCTTCTTCCTGTTTCTCTTTCAGACAACTTTCTTTTTCTTTTTGACGACATTCTTCTTGTTGTTTTTCTTGATGATAAAGTCGATGGTGAAGTCATTTTCATGTTATCTTTTTGGGTTTCAAAATAGAATGTTCTAGAAACTTATAGAAAATTAAACCTTTCTTCTTTCTTAATGACAAATTTAACAGTGTAGTCAGTTTTTCTCTATCACTTTAGGTTTACCAATATACATTATAATTTTTGGAAATCCGGTGATAATCATCACTTCTAATAGCAATTTACTCACTGGGTCAAATAATGACACAACTGTTCACTAATTACTTTGAATACTTTATTAACTACTTGTTTTCACATTCACGACGATTTCCTCCTATTTTATTTTCAAGAAACTTTCTACCAGCAGACTTGGTGAGCGGCCATGGAATCTCAGCTAACATCTTCATGGAAGTAGTCGTTATATATGTAATTCTCCTTTCAGGTAGAGAATACGAAATATATATATATATATATATATATATATATATATATATATATATATATATATATATATAAACAGTTTATTTTCTGCAACTATCGCCCTGGTCCTCTCTCCATGCGCTATATCGGACTGAGAGCAACACTAGCAGGAAATAACGGATCGATGAAATATAAATTTCCGACATACTTTGAAATGAGTTTTTAAATTTCATTTTTAATTAAGTTTTCGAAATGACTGGAAACACCAACTCACTTTTAGAGATTAGTCTGTATTTAAAAAGGTAGAATATTCTATTTATAACTTTTTTTGATATATTTTACTTCACCCTCTTTTATTGATTTCTTATTCATTCATTGGATTTAGCTGGTTGGTTGAAGAGTAATTTTGATGGGTTTTATTACAATGACCTATTGGTTTTCAATTCCTGTGGGAATCGAGGCTAGGCAAAAATTTTGAAGAACATGGAGTAAGGCTTCAGGTGCAGAAGACTTAAGTAAAACAGCAGCCGATATGGAGCCCTAGCAATGACCAGGCCTGTGTAACCTAGCTATTTTTAATAACACCAAAAAAAAAAGATAACCTAAATTACTTCTGTTATCTTACCGAAATTTTTTTATAACATCATTTATAGATGTAAGACTATCTCAATTTGTGACTTTAACATTTGTCTAGAGAAGTTTGTACTCCATGAACCACATTCTTAAGACAATTGGAACAATATAGTTTTAGTCACATCCCGTTAAGTTTTCCTCAATTTTACTCTTATAAAAATAGAGTGCCGCCCTCTATAAAAATAGGAAAGTTTGAACAGATAAGAATAAAACTCCAATCTTTTTGCCCTATGCAAAAATGAGCTGTCGAATGCACTGTACTCTTTAATGGCCAATCCAGCAGTTAAAGGAGTTTCAAGTACTGTTTTACTCAAAATAAATAAAGATAGTCATTATATACACATATTTTAATAACACATTATTTAAATTTTATTTTTCTGTAATTTTTTTAAAATTCTTGGGTTTCCATTTTAATATTTTTAATAAATGTATGTCCACGTCAGTTACTTCATTTCTTAAACAAAATGGTATAGATTATTGTTTGTTTTTCAATTTAACTTTCAAAATGTTTATTAAACAATGAAAAAAAGCGGATAAATTATGTAATAACAATTAATAATAAATAGCACTCTGACGTTAGCAAATACCAATATAGCCTAGAAATAATTATAACTGAGAAAGAAAAAAGTTATGGGCGTAATGCGTAAACCATAGGAAAAGTACTTGTGTGGAATTTGGCAGGTTCGGACTTACTATTTTTTAGGACTTTAAGAGCCAATTAACCTATTGATTTCTTATTATTTTCATTATTTAAATAAAAAAGTTTGCTTGTAGACTTGCTTATTTGTTTGACTCAAAACTTGCAATTGACTTTTCAACTACTTACTAGAAAAAACTAATGTTAATGAAAAATTGTATTTTTTTAAATAGAGTCACTTTTTTAATAGAAAACCCTCTATATTACTAAATATAAAAATGGAGCTCCAAATTCCCTTTTCAAAAATATATATGTTGCCTGTGTTTGCTCCAATCATTTTAAAAATATTTACCTACTACTAAATATTTCAAAAAGTCGCCATAGCCATATAAATTATGAAACAATTGAAACTTAGATTGTTCAGTGAGGAACATAATATGCTCTCACGCAAGTGTGAAGTAAATGTACTGATCGTGTAATAAACTAGAAATGTCCGGATCATGCTATCCGCCATATTGAGGAAAGATCACTTATAGCAACAGTGAATACGCTGTCGCCGTAGGAAAATTGTACCAGCGAAATATAATTGGTTATCTCTAACTGACAAGGGTAGAAGCAATTCGTATAGCTTGTGAAACGGATAGTAGAAAGAGATAAAATGATTATGTATTATGTTTTAAACTCACCCGACTGATCCAATTCGTGTTAATTGATTATGATCTCTAGATGTCTGCGATACTATTGGTCGGTCCATACTGTAACTCACGTCTATTTTGTTTGTGCTCATATTAAGCACTTGTAATTATATTCTTTTATTCGAAGTTTTAAAAAAAAAATTGCTAAAAAATATTTCAGTTTCTAACCAGTTATTTTTAATAAAATTATTTTAACATCGGTAGAGAGTATAATTATTTTTTCGTAGCTAACTTGATTTTATATTATAATTCGACCGTAATATGTAATGTTCTTCATTGAACAACCTAATTTTCAATTGTCTCGTAACTTATATAGGTATGGTGACTTTTGAAAAAAAAAATAATATTTTGAGGTAAATATTTCAAAAACGGTTGGAGCAAACGGGGCAACATATATATAATCGAAGGTTTTCGGATATCCCATGTATGTGCTGAGTCCCTCTCAGGACTGTAAGGCAGCTGACGTTTCGGTGAAATCTCATTCACCATTTTCAAAGCTGCCTGCGACTCGGGTGCTGTCGGTCCCATGTATACCTGGGGCACCTTCGTTGGCCGGATGGTTCTAGCTAATCAGGTTGCGAGACTTGCGGCCCGTCATCGACCCTGTTGCCAGTGTTTGGGGTCGCGTTGCCGAGTTGTAATCAGTTTCTTTACTACCTACTAGTGGTTGATGTTTTGTAAGCAGATCGCTGGCTGTCATCTCCGCTATTTAAGTTGTTGGACTTCTTTGCAATTTCAATGGCTTCTTTTATAACTCTTGTGGACAGGTTTTTACATCTCGATAGCTTTTTACTCCTGAAAAACTTATCTTATGTCCTGTGTTTAACAAATGTTGAACCAATGCAGAAGAAGTTCTTTTTTGCTTGACAGCGTTTATATGTTCGTCTCTTCTGGCGCTTATTTTACGATTTTCGTACACTCCCTGGTTTTTTAGAAATTCTTTCCTTAGGTGTTGACAAGAGATCTTTTACTTTACGGTCTATGGTGCATGTGATTTCAATGTTGAGTCTCTTGAGAATTTTTGCGATTTTTTCTGTGGTGCCTGTGACATAAGAAACAAAAAGTTTTAAGCCATTCTCTTGCTTTTTACGATTTTTCGGGGACATGCGTTTGTTTTTTAGAGCTTTGTCTATATGTTCATTTTTATAACCGTTTTTTGTTAGGGCATCTTGCCCCAGTTAAACGCACCTGGTCACTATCTTTATGATTCTCACATCCATACGTACTTGCTGATATAACTTTTCTTGATTAGCCATTATTTTAGTATTAAATATGTTAAGAGTCATATCTAGTGCACTACTAATTTTATATCCGTTATCACTATTTTCATCTCTTCATGTCATGGGACATCAACAGCAAATCTTAAACTTGTGAGACATTCACTATTTCGTCTACTCGGCTACTATATTTTTTAAAAAACATCTTCTAATAGATTGGTAAATAATTTTCAAGAACGAAAGTCGCTTTATTTTTTGCCTCGTTATGCTTAAATGAGTTTGGTGTCATCCAGTAGTTTTATAATGGTGGTGGTTTCTCTATACATATTTGCAGTTACTTATATATATATATATATATATATATATATATATATATATATATATATATATATATATATATATATATATATATATATTAATAGTATATATGTGATTTTTTGAGGACATTAATTAAGGCCTATAAAAATCATGAAGAGAGGAAAACTGTACAACAGTATTCATATGACTTTCCCATTATTTATTTGACAGTGAAGGTCTTTTGTCACTCAAAACTAGGGGCGGATCTAAAGGAGGAACATTGCGGCCCCCCCCCAAAGAATTTAAAATTCCGAAAAAATAGACGCACCTGTCTGCTGCATCAGGAACGTCGATCTTGCTGACCCCCCTTAGTGTCATAGTGTAGTGTAGACGCTAACCCCCAGTAGTGTCTTGTTGAATAGGGTGGTAGTAATTTCGATATTTTCTTCGGAATTGTGATATAGCCTCACCCCCAAAGTGGAAAGCTGGATCCATCACTGCTCAAAAATCCGGTACACGACATACATCCCTCCAGATACCTCTGATTTATTTAACATTTACAACTTTTGCGTAAAGTTAATTTTATTAAAAACACGAAATTGAATAGAAATGTCTTGCCCAGATAATTTTGCCATAGTAAAAAATTATCACGCGTCTAACCAAAACCCTATAACTTGTTTAGTAAAGCATCTAGTGCCATTAAATTTCACGTAATTGTCATTTACAGTTATATAAACTGACACATGCGATTTTAAATACGCGCACTATTAGAATTTAAAGGTACGGCTAATGAAGCTCTCACGTACAAATATATCAAAAATATTGCCTACTTTGTGCATGCAGTAAAGTAAAGAAACAACATTTAATTTCATTTAGCGCTGTTTAGGATAGAGGTTTAAATTGAAATATGCGATACCTAAATGTAAAATTAAAGATTCAAATATATGTCAAACGCATTTAGTCACAAAAAAATAACGTTACTTAAATAATAACTAATTTTCAAACTGTAATTTGGTAAATGAAATATTCATAATTATAAATTCTATTAAACACATTTGATCCACTTTTCGAGATTTGTTTCGATTAAAGAATTATCGCATTTCGAAGTCTTATCCGCGATCTCTTCTTGGAGCAGCGTTTCTATCAAGGGTTTCGCGAAAAAGATATTTGTAATGGCAGAATTTTAAATTAAACATCGCAACAGGCAAGAATCTGTAACGCGTCGAGTCCCTATGCCACTGGCGATGCAAGTTCATTCTCAAACAAGCCGGCAACTTCTACTTCGGTGAACCAAGACTTTTCTCGAATGCGCACGAAAGAACGAGAGTAACGTCTGCCGATATAAAAACGCGAAAGAAGAATAGAGTCGAACTAAATCTTATGATGGGCTTAAGAGTATGAAGTGATTTCAAAAAGATAAATGATTAGTAGTTAATACATAGTATGTACATAAATATTACTAGTATAAACCAGTTTAGTGATTTCTTCTTGTGTAAATAATTTACAACACCTAAGCTTTACAAATCGGACGTGCGCATGTCAAACATTAAAGTCTCGTCAGACTGAAAGCAAAGAAAAAATAGGCAAACAGAGTTGGAAAAAAGGAAAGAGACGAAAACATGATAGTGATTATTTACAAATGGGTTTCTATTTTACCAGGGAGGGGTCAGAACTTAAACCGCTTTTTGTAATATGTAACAAAATTTCAGCCAACAGCAGTTTAAAACGATCTCTTCTTTGTAGAAACCTTGAAACAAGACATCCGGATCACAAGAATAAACCGCTTGAGTATTTTAAACAGATTTAAACGAAGATAGTAAAATGGCTCTCAAGGTATAATTTCGAGTTAGTTACGGAATTGCAAGATCTGCACAAACACATACAATGGCAGACCATGTGCTAAAAACATCACGAACTATATACTTGGAGAGAAAGTGGCAAAGAAAATTGACCTTGTTCCATTATCAAAGAATATAATGTCGCGAAGAATTAATGATTTAGAAATTGATGGGAAAAAAGTGAACTTATAAAAATAATAAAATTGAATTATTTCCTATTCAGCTTAACGAGTCGACCGAAGTATCAAACTCAGCAGTATTACTTGTCTATGTAAGATATATCTTTAAGAATTCCATTCAAGGAAATATATTATTTGGAAAACCACTGAAAACCGGAACGCCAGATGCGGCAATTTTCGATATGATCAATGACTATTTTGAAAAAAATCAAATAAATTGGCCATTTTGTTTGGCTATGTGCATTATAGGTGAAAAATCAATAACCGCCTTAGGGTGCGAGAGAATATTAAATGGACTCACTGCTGTATTCATAGACAAGCGCTGGCATGTAAGCGAATTCCTGCAAAGTTGTTCAGTATTTTAAGCGATGCTGTAAAAATTGTAAATTTTATAAAATCGCTTGCTACAAACTCAAATCTATTCCGTGAGCTTTATGGGAACTTTGGAAGCCTCCACGTTTCTTTACTACTTCATACAAAAGTTAAATATCTTTCTCGTGGCAAGGTTTTAATCCGCTTTTTTGAAATGAGGTCAAGTTCAATCATTTTTTCTTAACCATCCATTTCGGTTGTCCTTTTGTGTCTCTGATATTCTTTGGCTGCAAAAACTTGCCCACATTTTTTCAAATTAAATGATTTACATCTATCTTTACAAGGTCCAGATATCACCATTTTTAATCAGTATGATAGAATAGCAGCCATGATAAAGAATTTCAACTTTTTAATTCAAAACTCATTGACTTATCCCCTAACAATTCCCTAAAAACTGTTTTTAAAGATCACTTCATAATTGATTTTTGGTCCAGGGTAAGAAATGATTATCCTATTTTGGCGGAAAGAGTCATTAACGTTTAAATGCCCGTTTGTACAACATATCTATGTGAGAAAGGATTTTCAAGATACACTTACCTGAAAGATGAGTACAGAAACAGGTTAAATGTAAAACTTTATCTTAAGACTCAAACTTTTCAGACATCGAACCAAATTTTAAATTTCTATTTCCACCAAGCAGGCACAAATATCCCATTAAGAGTATTTTAAAATTTCTGTATTATTGAATTCATTTTGAATTAATTCTCTTTTGTAGGTTAATAATGTTTATATATAAATGTTTTACGATTATGTTTTAGTTTTTCGTTATAAATTGTTATTCAATATTGAAAATAATTTTTTTTACCCATTTTTACTGGTTTATTTCCTGTTCCTAATGGATGCACAGGGGATTCACCAATTTATTTTAGTTTTTATAATATGTTGGCAACAAGAAAAAGGTTGTTTAATATGTTTATTATTTTTTGTAGCTGCTAGTCAAGTTTCGTATATTTCAATTTAACTAACGAGGACATTTTTTGATATCTGAATAGAGATCTTAAGAACAACACAACTAAACACGATAAGTCTTTCTAACCTAAAATGAATGATTTTTGTAAACTTATAAATCATCTTCTTTTTTACAGAATCGGACAAAATGAAATTATGGGATGTTTTACTATTGGCCCCTCGGATCCAGGTAAAGGACGTGATCACTGGCAAGAAATGCTGGAAAATCCTCGTAAACCAATCGCTCAGTGGTATCCGCTTCTGGAAACAGTTCCGATTGATCTTCATGATGAAAAGGAAGCACCTATGCTGTTAAAATGCTTAAAGAGCAGGTACATTAATATTTTCGTTTATATCATCTTAAAATACTTTTTAAATTATAAATAATTAAAATAAACACTTATGTAAGATAGGCATGGCTTGAATTTATATCGGGATTTAAACCAGAAACTGTTATTTCTACTGGTAATTTAAGATACGTTTAGATCTACATACCCATGGGGTGAGCAGCCACACACATATATACATATATAAAGATTGACGGCAACTTCGCAGCCACTTATCGTCTATCTCAGCACTAAGTAAACACAAAAAAACATTTGGACAGATTTATTTGTTTTTTGTTCTTGCTTGGTAAAAGCAGTAGAGCTATCGCGAAGTACATAATTAGTATTTAAACAGAGTAGTGAAATGAGGCGTATTTGCTCTGATCGACCAACAGGATTAGGTTCCAATATTGTGGGATTTAAAGAATTAAATTTGTTGCTCCAAAAGAGATTAATTAAGTAAGTGGAGATATGTATGGGAAATAATTTCGAAATTTTATGAAGCTAACCATGCATCTGACACCATAACAGAAATAACCATTTTTAAAACAATCAAAAAGTACTGAAGGTTTTGTGTATGAAACATTTCTCGTCAGGAATCTTAATTTTATAGGTGCTCTAACTATATAATTAAATTATATTTAAGGTCTGCTGATGACAGATGAACAATGCTTTGGAATTGTTTCGTTTTGGACAATAAAACCATGCCTTTCAATACGTCTTAACTCCTGAGTTCAACTTTTACGTTAGAGTGCTGTCATCCACCAGCGTCTATTGTAATTTTTTTGTATTTTTCTCAATAAACTCCTAATTGCCTAAAACCCAGCAGTCGCTACAGCCAATTCTTCTGACATTTTGTTACCGAACGACTGGAGCATTGTAATGGAACAAATATTAATTATTTTACACCGTGTAACGTGAAGTCTATTCCACTAAAACGAGAAATTAAATAATTACCCTGTAAATAGATTTTAACTATGGGAACTGGAACAGTATATATTTATATTACCACCCAAAAAAGTCTAAACGAAAAATAAATCAATTATCGTACTTAAGCCTTAACTGAACTTTATAACTTTTGAGTCGTTTAGATGTTTTCTTAAAAATATATAAACCCAGACAATTTATGACGCTATAAATTAAAAAGATTGTACCCTCTTTTAATATTTGTAAATAAATCTGTTGAAGAAATCCTATCCTGGTTATGTTATTAAAACCGAAGAAATAAGTGCCGAGGGTGGTCTTAGCATGTGTTAACGGCAACTACAATGTAATAAAATATTGAACGATTTTCCCATTATTAGGAATCAAAAGAATAATCGAGTATAATAACGATAATGGAATATATCGTTTGATAAAATGTACAAAGAATTCGTATAGCTACTGTTTTTTTCTGACTGCAAGAAGGAGTGACGTAAATACCAACAAAATTAATAATATGGCGGTCGGGTTTTTTCAAGTGGTTATCTTATTCTTTTGTTTACTGGATGACATAGAATAGTTATATTAACCCTTTGGTACAAAAAACAATAAGATTATCATGTTCTATTCTAGATAAATTCGGGAATCAAATAATAGACAAAATATAGACGAGGACCGAAACTTTCGGGAATAAAATTCACTCCTACAGGGTACACGACTGAGAGATATCAGCGGGTACCGGGGTATGAAAGTTTGCCCTTTTAAAAAATAATAAACTTCAGGTACGATCTGGTATTCATTAGTATCGGTAGATGGTTTTGGAAATAGTTTCTTAGACAATTACATGACGCAATTAATCAGTGATAAGATTTTTATTTTTGTTTTTTCCAGTTATTTTAAGAATTTACAGGAATATCTTGTGTTATTTTACTGAGGAAATTAGCGACTTTAATACTGTTTGTTTAAACAATATAAATAGCTGTTTTTTCACTTTTTATTCTTTTTTTTGGTAATCTTTTGGAAAGCGATTTATACGTTTTATTTTCAAAATTGGGTTTGTAATATAAATTGTTATTAAAAACTTCGCATTGTAAATAGTTTTATTTTCTATTTATTTTTATTCATAGCTTTAAATGTTTTGAGAAACTTGTTTTTTTAATTTATTAGAAACCTTTACGCAATGAAACTCGCGGATACGCCGTTGTGAAAGCTTCAAATAAAGAGACGTCACCCGGCCAGTTTTTTCTGAGTCCTGAACTTATGTTTGATGGTATTGGTAAGTCCTAAATAACCTGTAGTTGTTTAGCACTTAAACTGCAAGATTCAAGAGGAACGAGTAGACTTCCAGAGAGCCTTTATCTTTATGATAATTATTTATACCGGCCTTACGCTACCAAAATATACCATTTATACGAGTCTACAATCAAATCCTGTCACAGCGTGATAAGCACACGCATATACGTGAGAATAAAACTACAGCGCACATGTCCTTAGTACACAATGATTGAGTATACAGATGTATGAGGTATTTCGCACCTTATGCCTAAGCAGCTGTATACCCACTTTTAAAAATATCAAAATGTTTCACATGTTTAATAAACTGGGATTTTCAAACTCAGTATGTCAAACTGAATATTCAACGCATTATAAACTTAAATACTAGGTAGTTTTAAAACATTAATTGACTATGTGATTCAGTAGCACAATTTAGCCTGATGAAACTTCTCTGGTACGAATTAAACGCTTTTTCGGATGGAACCGTTAAAGATTCTACTAGAGCTGTTCAGCTGCTCTACAAATATCTAAAAACCGAGGTTTTGAAGTCCTTCGTAATTGCCATTCCAGATAATGAAGATCTCGTATAAGTATCTAAGCCATAATTGTGTTGTCCTATTTGGAATTCAATCGTCAATTCAAAGTCTCAAGTCATTCCATGAAAATGTTTGTGACTACTGGTGAGAGCGGAGATCCCATTTCCATCTTTCAAGAGGAAGAATTTTTTCCTTTTCTTGAAAATAAGAAAAGGCGAAGCAACTTTCCAGCAAGTCCATGATGGCTTGTTGACAAAGAAATGTCCTTTCTGCTAAGGTCTGGTCTTCAAATTTTTTCCTTATGATCTCTAATGACTCCTTAACTGGAACATTGATGTACAGGCTTTCCACGTCAAAGCTAATAAAAATATCTTTTGGTTGCAGTTCTATTTCGCGTATAATTTTAACGAAATGTTACGAGTTTTTGACCCAGGATGATGTATTTTCTTGTGATGGTTTCGAAACTGAAAGAACTTAGCAAGCTCAGAAGTCGGATAAGTCGTAACGGCAAGTCTTGTTTATGTATCATCGTGAATCCATAAAAATATAGAGTTATGCTGTGGTGTAGCGTCAATTTAGTCCGGTCTGTTTCTTAAGACGAGATAAATTCTTCCTTCAGGTGTAGATGTTGGATCTTTAGCAAGAAATGTATAGTTTTTTTCCTTTAAAACTTCGTCAATTTTTCGGTTTTATGTCTCAGCATTCATTACAACTGTGGCATTTCCTTTATCCGCCGGTAGAATCTGGATACTGGAATCTTTCTGTAGGTTCGCAAGGACAGATTTCTCGTATTTGCTAATATTTGATTTCGTTTTTCCAGATTGTTGTAAAGTATCTCTTACTTACCCATCTGAACTTATCAGCAAAAGGATCTTCAATGCTTGCTGGATCCGCGGCGCTAATTATATCAAGAACGGGTTTCGGAGCAACCGTGAAATTCGAACCTTTGGCAAGTAATTATTTCCTTATTAGACATATTAAAGATTGTCCTTTAACCTTGATGACTGATGTCGTTTTAGTCTGCTTTAATATTTGGAAAGTTTCTTTTTGTGTATATTTTGTTCTTACTTTATCACAAGTAGCGTCAAGTTTCCTTAGGATGAGGGCATAGTCTTCTTCTAATGTAAATTCTTTAATTTCTTCGAAAAGTTGACGAATGCCTTCTAGTCGTGCTGCCTTTTTGAAATGATGATAATTTATTTGAAAACTTAATTACGCTTTACTAGCATTTTCCAATATCATATTTGCTCGCTGTCCTGAGACTGGAGATCATCGTGTACTATTCCCTGATCCCGTGTTGGTCGTAAAAACTGAATGTGCGCCTTCTCTTTTGTCAACTTAATCTTAGATTTCTCTTAACCGCGAAATTTTGTCAGTTCTAAATAGTTGTAAATAAAAACTAAATGCAGCATAAATGGGAAATTAGCACAGTAGGCATGATGCACTCATCTCCATCTGAACTTCATTTATTTTTAGTATAAATAGTTTTGTAGCTTAAGAATTTGTTCAAATTCACTTAAAAATGGCTAGAGATAACCACTAGCCGAAACGTTGTGATCTTCAACAACAAAATTAAGACAGTGGAAGTCCAACAGATATCTACTACTTCGCAAGTTATAAATGCAATAAAGTTATTGACAATAATCTGACAATACAGAAAAAGGGACTGTTTAAGGATTTAGTTACACAGGTTTGCAAATAAAAAGTGGATGCCTATTTGAAAAGACTATTTTAATCTTATTTCATTAAACGCCTTGAATCCAAATCTGAGATCCGCTAACCTCTATCACGTCCAGGTAATTTCTAAGCCAAATGAAATAAAATTCACTAATTAAATTTGAAGAAGTAGACACGTACGTTTTTGAGGTCACTATATCCGAATTCGTAGTTTGTTTAATCCACCAAGGTCGACTACTTTGAGGATCATTACAAGGTCAAATTGAGAAAAATCCACTAGATAAATCTGAAAAAAAATATAGTTTTTTGGGGTCGTTAAATCCCAATCCTTGGTTTGTTTAATTCCCCAAGGTCAGTCAGAGGCCATTTCAGGGTTATTTCAAGGTCAAATTGACAAAAATTCGCTATATAAATCTGAAAAAGATATGTAGGTTTTTGGAGTCGCTGAATCGAAATTTGTGATGTGTTTAGTCCCCCAAGGTCAGCCACAGGTCACTTCAGCGTCATTTCAAGGCCAAATTGTGAAAAATCTACTAAATGAATGTGTAAAAGAAGATAGGTAGTCTTTTGAGGGTGCTAAGTCTGAATTCGTGGTTTGTTTAATACCTCAAGGTTAACCAGAGGTCATTTCAAGGAAATTTTAAGATCAAAAAAAATCTGCTAAATAAATCTGTAAAAGAAGAGAACCCACGCGCAACTAGATCGATATCCGTTACATAGCAAACAGGTAAGTGAATCAAGTTTTTGAGGTGAAACTTAAGCTTCCAAAACCTCATACCCCACGCACACCTAGATTGATGTCTGTTACACAGCAGATATGCAGGTGGAGTTAGTTATTAGAAATAGTTATCCAAACCCCAAACTCCCAAACCCACCTAACCCACGCACAGCTAGATTGATATCCATTACACGGCAGACAGCGAAGGGGATCGAGTTTTTAAGGCGAAACTCAAGCTGCCAAAACCACATACTCTGCTCTCCGAAAACCATATACCCCAGGCACAGGATATATGAGAGTTTGGGGTTTATGTTAAACACTTATAAAAACTCATTTAGCTAGCCTAGATGTTATGTAACAGATATCGATCTAGCTGCGCGAGGGGCATGTGGTTTCAGAAGTTCGAGTTTCCTCTCGAAAACTCGCTTCGTTCACGTGCCTGCATGGAGTACGTGGTTTTGAGAGCTTGGGTTTCGCCTCAAAAACTCGATCCCCTTGCCTATCTGCTGCCTAACGGATATCGATCTAGCTTCGCGTGTGTTTTCTTTTTAACAGATTTATCTAATGGATTTATTCAACTAGACCTTGAAATGACTTTGAAATTGCCTCTGGTTACCCTTAAGATGTTAAACAAACCACGACTTCAGATTCTCCGCCCCCAAAAGTCTATATATCTTCTTTTACAGATCTATTTAGTAAATTTTTCTCATTTTGACCCATAAGTAACCCTGAAATGATCTCTGGTAAACTTGGGGGATTAAAGAAATCACGAATTCGAATTCAGCGGCCTTAAAAAAGTACCTATCTACTTCTTTAGATTTATTTAGTGAATTTAACTCCATTTGACCTTGAAATGACCTTGAACCTAACATGATAGAGGTTAGCGAATCTCAGATTTGGATTTAGGGCCTCTAATTCTATAAGAATAAAATTGTCTGTTCAATTAGGCATCCATTTTTTTTTAAACCTGTGTTATTAATATACGAGTATGTATGCACGTAGATATTGTCACTACTAAACTAAAAAATGGTATTATTTTTTTAATAAAAAAGAGTATGATCATTTAAATTTTTTAATAGATGCATCATTCAGTTTTCCTTTTTTATTTGCATATATTTAAATAACATAAAAATTACGTAATTTACACGAAAATTACTTTAATATTTAATAAACCTTAAATTCACATTTTCGCTTACTTAACTGATAGACATAAGCAATCATTGAGGAAAATGCAGAATTTGAAAATATTTATTTTATCAAAAGTTATTCATTTTGAAAAATGACAAAATATGCCATTTTTTAGCTCAAAAACTATGCATCTGTCGGAAAAAATCACACGAGATACTTTTTGCTTAGAATCGATCCAGGAATACGAATTTTTTTATTTTTTTTATTTTGCAAAAACATTTTTTTTAATTATTCTCCCTCGATATTCCTAATCAGGAGGTCAAAATACATAAAAAAGACTTTGGTGGAGCCTTGTTCCTTCAGCGGCTACGAAAACTCACGCCGGGATTAATTCTTATTTAACTGTAAGTCTTTTTAATAGACCTACCGTAAACCTGCTTTATCTTTGCTACCCCATCACAATTATAAAATATAAAATATGTGGACAAGCATATGAGTGCACAAAAATGTAGAAAATAAAAAAATTTTCTTGCGATAATTTCCCAATTTTTTTTTTTAATTTTTCAATGGCAAATTGATTTTCCTAATCAAATCACAAATTTTTAAATAACTGGCGGGGAAAATGTAGATGTTTTAAGTTTTCCAATTTATTGAAAATAATTTTTAATTTAATAGTTAAGATTTTTTATTAACGAAAGTTTCGAAAACTCCAAAACATTACATAAAATAAGAGTAAGAAGGAGTTCAAAGTTAGCGCTTTCAAGTATTTTTTGATGGTTTAATTAATGATTAGAAGTTTGAATTTTATTTAGTATAATCCCGAAAAAAATTACCGTTGCTTTTTATGAGTTCAAAGTAGTTCTTTCTTTTATAAAACTAAGCAAAATTTAAACATTTTTAAAAAATCAAAATTTCAGTAAGAAATAAAAAAAATCTTTCTGCCGTATTTAAATAGTTTGTTATATATGTAATTCTCCTTTCAGGCAAATAATATGAAAAATATATATACAAACAGTTTATTTCCTGCAAATATCGCTCTGGTCCTCTCATACGCGTTTCGATCACATGATCTCATCAGTGGAGTTCTATCGGACCGAGAGCAACGTTAGCAGAAAATAACTGATATATGAACCATAAATTTGAAGGTATATCGGCAGGATATTGCATCTGCCATCTACCAACTTCGATGTCAGACTGAAAATATCGCCAGTCGAACGACATCATCGGAGTAACGTGAATTTTTTTTTTAATTCTTCTACATGTTTTTCATAGTTTTCTACTTTTTTATTTCCTAAAAAGTCCGAAACAATTGTTTTAAGATAACTCCACGCAGTTAATTCAACATCACTTAATTTTTGACCAAACTGCTAATCCCTTAGTGTTTTTCTCATTTATGGCCCTACAAATATTCCTTCCTTAAGCTTAGCATCACTTCGTTTGGGAAAAAATTGTTTAAGGTATTTAAGCGTATCTCCTTCTTTGTCTAATGTTTTAATGAAATTTTTAACAATCCCACTTTGATGTGTAATGGAGGTAAAAGTACTTTTACTCGGTAATGCGTCTGTGTTGTTCTATTGTTTTAAAGATGAAGAAAACAGCAATATTTCGTAAATCTACCCTGAAGCCCTAGTAATGGTCCTAAGGCTTTCACATCACCACATTTTTGCCATTTATACGTATAATAGATGATTGCATTTAGAATAAGTAACATTCTTTTGTATGTTCTCTTTATTCCAACTGCATGTGCTGTGACAGAATTTGATCATAGACTCTTGCAAATCATATATTGTGGTAGCGTTAATCATTTCATCTATAATCATTTTTTCTGCCTCATATTAATTAGTAGCTATTTTGATAACCTATAATTAGATTTTACAGTAATAAACACACTCTGGAAGTCTGGACGTTCATCTTATATTTCGCAGCTTTAGTACCAAACAACTACGGTTATTTAAGCTTACCACAATCGTAACTCAGAACTTCAGGACTCAGGCAAGGCTGGTAATTAGCTGGACAGATGACATATAATGTTTACAGTTTACACAACAGTACGTCCGCGAGTTTAGTCGCGTGATGGTTTTTGATTAAAATTAAACAAAAGAAGTTTCCCAAAACACTTAGTCTATTAACTAAAATAAATAGAAAAGACGAACTATTTACAATTACGAAAAAAACACTTACATAATTGCTCTTCTTGGCCGTTTTTTAACCAGAAACGTAAAACCCAATTTTGAAAAAAACACGTATAAATAGCTTAATAAACATTAAATGGAAAAAAGAAATAAAACGCGAAACACAGCTATTTATATTTCTCAATCGAACACTATTAAAATCGCGAAACGCTGGTCTAAAATAACACACGATATTCCCTTAATTTCCCAAATTAACTGAAAAACAAAACAAATAAAACCTTCTTTCCCGACGATTATATCCGTTATATAATTTATCCACAGCAGTGGACGGCGGTACCGATTCTAACGACTTCCAGGTTGTAACTGATTTTTAATTAATTTCCAAAAATCAAATTCAACTTTCATCCCTTGGAACCTCCCTTCTTTCAAATCCGTTGGTTCCAACATGCGTGCTTTTCTACCAATAGAACGTACTTTCGCAATGCATAAATCATCTATGCGTCGAATTTAATTTAATTTAGTATTATTACTGACCAGAACTCAACACTAATAATTATTTTATACAAATGTAATCGGTAACTATTCTACACTTATACTAAAAGATCGTGTAAGGACCCATGGAAAAAACCCCTAGGTTTTACCATTTTCATATTTTATTATTCTTATTTTCGTCAATTGGGGAGAAAATGGATAACACACGCAAACTTTGTACATAATAACAAATACTAATATTGCATTTTAGTGATTTTATTTAAATATTCTTTAGTTTTCTTATGATGGGAAAATTTGCTCAGTTTAAGTAAAAGAAAGCTCTCTCACGGTCGGCCACATGTGATTATTACTTTAGCACCTAACCTTAGACCCCCAACGATGTGGATTTTAAGACTATTAAGTTACTTTGACAGATTCATATTAAAATCTTCGAGAGGGTAGAACCGTTTGAATTTTGTGTCACATAAATTTGACCGAGTTTATGTTGTTTTTTAGAAAAAAGTAACTACCCCAAAAGTAATAAAACGAAGCTTAAGTTTAAGTATGTTAATGGAACTATATTCCCTGTTACGTGACTATTTTTGGCTAGACATGAGATATACATTTCAACGGTCCAAATCCTTGTACAAAGGGGCTCAAGTAAATTCTTCCATTTAGTGCAAGAGGAATAGAGGGTCCTTTGTTGCCATTATGGACCAGAACTTCATTTAAACTCATTTTAGAAGAATTTATAAATAAGCGTCATTCGTCCAAGTTATGTGAAAATCCTAATTTTTCCATAACACTATTTGGATTATCACAAACACACATTTTATCGTCTGCTCTTTGGACAAATGGAAGTCCCGAACTAGATCATTTAATTCAGGTTGTTCGATGAAATGGGGTGTTTTTCCTTCACTTTCGGAAAAATAAGAATCGCCCTTTTCTAAGACATTATCGGGTTCAGCCTTATCATCATACATTTCTAAAACTTCCTCCCATTTTGCCGGGGGCATTGGAACTGGTAAACCTTTTCTATGAAGAACCGGTTTTATTGCTGAAGGAATATCCAGATATTCAATATTATATTTGCTTTTTCTTGAAAAACCAGACCCTTTTGTCATGCAAAAGTAACTGTCGTTAAAATGATTTGTTGGTTCTCGCCAAATCATTAGAACTGCAAAAGGCATACAAGAGCGTTTGTCATTTAACCAGTTACTTAAATTTACTGCACAGGTTTGGCAACATATGTGAGGAGCCCAGTCCCGATTTTGATTGCCAATAAGACATCTAAAATACTTATGATAAGCTACTAGGTCATTTTGTTAATTGTTCTTTTCTGTGATTTAGGTGTAAACTGACCACATATGAAGCAAAAACTATCCGTGGGGTTAACACAGCCACATTTCTGTACTTTAGACAATGTTGTACCGTCGCGTACGTCAGTTCAGATATATTAGACTATGTTCAAATGCGTCAAATAACTTTATTCAATACAAAGGTAACACTAATACAAGGCTCTTACTATTGTTTTATTCGCGTACTTCACTTCTCTATCTAATACTGACCACAACTCATGCTAAACCAATACTGATGATACGACTGCAGGCCAGCTGTTTTTATAGCCGTTAGGTAACATCAGGCATCGGAAGTTCGAAAATCGACGGCGTATTTCTCGTATACAGGGGCCATCTATAAGTAGATTCCGCTAAGGGGCAGAGTGAAATTTGGAATTATATGAGTTTAAATGGGTACAACCTTAGGGGCTTGAGACTTTGTGGTTTGCTTATCATCTCTAGACATCCCCACGTGGTATTGCCAGATTGTGCACAATTTCCCTAACTTATGGAAAACGCAAAGTTGGCAACATTGCACTCTTGTATATTATAAATTATTTTTTAAAATAATGTGATTAAAATACTCATTCGTATTTGCTGAAAAAATCATAACTTAAAAATATTACCATCATTTTCGTATTTAGAGACCAAAAATTAACCAAAAACTGCATTATTATAGATTATAATTTTTACAGGTGAGAAACAATTACATAACAGCCCTGAAAGCAGAGGCCATGGTTTAGATGCTGGTGCTGATCAAAATTATTGATAAAATTGAAAACTTTCAAGAGTTGATGGTATTGTTGATGTTGAGTTTAAGAAGAGAGAAATTAAATACGAAGAATTGTTATGAAATGTACAGTAAATTTTTATACAAAAAATATGTATTAGAAGTAGCTCAGTTTGGGTTGTGGTTAATTTAAAATTCTAGTGTACTATATGTAAAATAGGTAAGGGCAGATAACTTTTGGCGATTAGTATTTCTGTTCACTCCTGCTTATAACTTATAACTTGCCATTGTGGCATTATATTAATTAAACTAAAACAATTTTTTACTCCATAATACTTCTAAAAAGTTTTATATTATAAGTTATAAAATAAATAATAGAAGGCATTTATATTTAATGTTTCAAGTTCTGATTTTGAAACAGCAATAGATGGATCAATAATAAAAATATATCAACTTATTTTTTTTAATAACATAAAAAATGAAATAACACATCCCTTTGCTAAAAAGTATTGAGAAAACATTGGTTTGTTTATTTTTATGAAATTTTTCATACAACGGAAGAGATGAGAAGATCCTAAATAAATATGGTTAAATAAAAAGGGTTATTTAATATTCGTTAATCGAGTGCTACAGAATGCAGTTTATCTTGTTTTACGGCAAGAAGTAGTGACAAACTCCTTACAGTAAAGAACTGGGAAATATTTTCTCTCTTGTCCGCTTCTACAAAACATTATACAGCCCGTCAAAATTCATTTTTTTAATATCTTACTGTTATTTTTTAACTTATCAAGGATATATTTCGTTATACCTGAAATTCAAAATTATTTTTAATATATCTTTTTTGTTTTGCCCATTACAGGAAAAAAGATATGTTATTTTAAAAACAACAAAATACTTAATAAAAAAGGTACTCGATAAACTAAATCGTTTAGGCTCAAATTGGGATTAAAATTTTTCTTATCAAGAAAATCAGTTTTTCAATTAGGATTTCTAAAAGATAACTTGACAATTAAAATACCGAAATACCGATAACAGTTAAATAGTTTTTTTTTAATTAATTTAAGTAAATAAAATTTTTAACCCAAAAAATAATATTTTGATGAGTTCCATTAATTTCTACATATTTCTTAATGCTTCTCAAAAAATGTTGTCTAACACTATAAAAAATTTTGGACGAACTTGAAAAACCAATTTTTTTGGTAAAAAGTTTAATGGCAATTTGCGCCTAAACGGTGTGCTGGTTTGTGGTTTATGGACACCCATAAGGAGTATCTTTTTTATTAGATATTATTTTAATGACATGTTCTTTTTCCAATAACTTGTAAAACAAAAAATGTGATATTATATAACACCTCTGGTGGCACAGTGGAGAAACATTTTTATAACAGAACGATATAAGTCAGTAAGCCTAGTTTTTAACCGACTTCTAAAAGAAGGAGGTGCTCAGTTTGTCGCGTATGTATTTTTTTTTATGTATGTACACCGATTACTCCGGCACGGCTGCACCGATTTGAATGATATTTTTTACGTTACGGTCAGGAAGTTGCTGCGGTGGTTACATACTTTTTTGGATGAAATTGGTGCAGTAAAATCCAAGATAGCGCTTACCATATGGCGGCCAAAAAAATTAATTTTGTCCGATTTTGTCCAAAATTGATATAGAGGAATTTTTTGGGTTGTACCCAACGAATCTGAAATTATTTTTAAAAAATTTAAAATAGTGGATACAATATGGCGGACAAAAAGATTTAATTTTGTCCAATTTTCTCCAAAATTGATACGGTAGAGTTTTCGGGGTCGCACATGAGAAATCTAAAATTATATTTTAAACATTCAATATGGCGGATACAACATGGCGGGCGAAAAAATCAATTTAGTCCGATTATCTCCAAAATTGATATGGGGAGTTTTCGAGGTCTCACATAACAACTCTTAAATTATTTTTAAAAAATTCAATATTTCGGAAAATTTAATTTTGTTCGATTTTCTCCGAGATTGGTATGGGGAAGTTTTCGAAGTCGCACATCATGATTTCAAAATATTTTTAAAATATTCAATATGGAGTATCCAATATGGCGGACAAAAAATCCATTTTATCCGATTTTCTCCAAAATTGGTACGGTGGAGTTTTCAGGGTCGCACATGACGAAACTAAAATTTTTTTTAAAAAAAATCATTATGACGTATCTAATATGGTGGATAAAAAATTAATTTTGTCCGATTTTTTTTTTAAATTGATATGGGGGAGTTTTTGGGATAGCACATTACGAATCTGATATAATTTTAAAAAAATTAAATATAGCGGATCTAAGATTGCGGATTAAATATTCTACATCTCTCGATTTTGTCTAAAGTCAGTATAGGGGGAATTTTTGTTAGCGTTAATTACGTAATTAAAATAATTTTTGTAAAACTCAATCTGGCGGAATCAATATGGTGTCCTAAAAATTTTGCATTTTTCGACTTTCTCCAAAACTGATATAGAGGGTTTTTGAGGACGTAAATTATGAATTTAATAGTATTTTTCAGGATTCAATATGGCGAATGCAATATAGCTGACTAAAGATTTTACATTCTTAGATTTTGTTCAAATGTGGAATTGAATCGTTTTTGAGGATGTAAATAACGAATATAAAATTATTTTAAGAAAATCTAATAAGTCAAATGCAATAAGACCGTTTAGAAATTTAAAATTTCTGGATTTCATCTAAAATTGCTACTAGGAGGCTTTGAAGGGTTTAGATTTAGGTTAGATTAAGACGTTAAAATTATTTTTTTGAAATTCAATATGGCGGATCCAAGATGGTAGGAAGAAAATTTTACCTTATTCGCATTTTTTCAAATTTGGTATTAGAGGATTGGGGGTGGTGTATTACGAATATAAAGTTAATTTTTTACAACTATTAGGTTAATAAGATACAATATGAGGGGCTAAAAATTTTATATTTTCCGGTTTTACATAAAATTGATATTGCGGAATTCTTGGGGCGTATACAAACTCAATATATAATAAAAAATTTACGTCTCAAGTTCTTTAAATATCGATATGGAAAGGTTTTGGGGCCTATATTAACAATCTAAAATTAATTTGAAATTTAAAATAGTGAATTTACTATGACAGACTAAATATTTGTTTGACACACTTTCATTGGTATTTGGAGAACTCTAAGAATCAAACAATTTTTAGTGGTTCATTTTAGGGTGATTTATAATTCTGGATAAAATGAGTATTTTTTTGCCACCTTGTGGTCATTGCGAGGTACACTAATCTCGATTAGCACTTAGTTCAAATAATTTATGAATATCATAATGAATTCAAAACTAAAAATCGAAAAATAAAATTTTTATAAAAAAATTGAACCGACTTCTAAAAGTGCGCTAAAAAGTGAAAAATTACTATAAATTTTAATATGAAATTCAAATTTTTGAAGTCGACGCCAAATTATTTGTAAACGAAATAAATAACAACTAATATATATATACAAATTATGTTAAAAAAGCAATTACAAATAAAGTATTTTTAATCTGTTAATGCGAATCACATTTTGTCAGGTATTAGTTTGGCGCCGACTTCAAAAATTTCAATTTCATATAAAAATTTATAGTTATTTTTCACTTTTAGAAGTCGATTCAATTTTTTTATAAAAATTTTATTATACCAAATATTGTACATTGGATCACGTAGAATCACCTCTCTAAGTATCCAATACAGTGACGTAACTAAGAGTATTTGCTCCTCCCCCGCAGATCTTTGAATGTACCCCACTATTTTCCATCCGTCTTGATCCTTTATATGTATATATATATATATATATATATATATATATATATATATATATATATATATATATATATATATATATATATATATACAGGGTGCGGCATTTATCTTGAGACAAGGGAATATCTCAATGGAATCACATTTTTTCGAAATATGTTTTATACAAAAATTATAGAGTGACAGGGGGCTAACTAATAGCGACCTTGAAAATGACCTTGGTCTTGTCATTCAAGGACATTTTAAGGTAAACTTTAGAATTTTAAATGGAACTCCGTAATTTCGAACCCGGGAATGAAAAAGGCGGTAAATTTTACCATCGGACGTGATGTTGCCCTCAAAACAAAAAATTGCACAAATTTTTCGTACAAAATTTGTTGGATGGCATGGAGGCTAAGTGGTAGTGACCTTAAAGTTAACCTTGACCTTGCCCTCCAAGGTCATTTGATACTCAATTATAAAATTTAAAAAGGAAACCCCAATTTGACTCCCGGAAAAGGAAAGACTGATCAATTTCACAGTAATTCCATCATCAAATATGACCTTGACCTGAAGGCTAAGGTCAAACGAAGATCTTCATCGTTATTATTCTATAAAATGTTTCATACTAAAGTTGTAAGTTTGCAAAGTTGCTATAATATCGCCTTGATATTGATCTTCAGGGCTATTTGAAGAAATTCGTTTGTTCAGAATTGTTAGCAAAAACTGTACTTAGTACGACTAAGTGCATGATTAACTATTTTTAGCATTATCCAGGAACAACGACGTGGACGTAGTAGTTTTTGATCTCATCGAGGTGCTTGTTTCTCTCGCCTCTCACCATCGGGGGGCTGGTTTTCGGGGAGTCCTCTCACCTCTAACCATCGGAGTGTTTGTCTTCGGTAAGTCTCCTCGCTTCTCATCATCGGGGTTCTTGTTTTCAGTGCGTCCCCTCACCTCTCACCATCGAGGTGCTTGTTTTCTACGAGTCCTCTCACTCCTTATCATGTTGTATGATCATGTTAAAGGTTTTATAAAAATTTATTTCAATAAGTACTCAAAATGGTCACCTTCAACTTCAATACACTTTTTGACACGCACTTCAAAAGATTGCACACAACTGCGGAGCATTTCATGTGTTATTTTGACACAAGCATTTCTGACAGTTGGCACGTTTTGATAAACTTCGCTCTTCAAATAACCCCATAAACAAAAATCTGGTGATCTGGTGGCTCATTTACTGCACTTCCTCTACCAATCCACCATCCATTGATTTCGCGATTCAACATTTGACGAGCTAATTGGAAATAATGCGCTGGACATCCATCGTGTTAACACAACATCTGTTGTCTTTCATCGAAGGGTACGTCTTCAAGCAAAAGTGGAATTTGATTTTCTAAAATATCACGATATTTTGCTCCATTCAAATTACCTTCAAAAAAGTATGGACTCACAGGCTTGTCGTCAACTATTCTACACAAATTTCATCGTGCGCTTGAGTTCATAGATATATCTGATGATAAACTTACTGTGAAATCGATCTGTCTTTCCATTTCCGGGAGCCAAATTGGAGGTTTCTTTTTCAAATTTTGAAATGGATCTTCAAATGATCTTGAAGGTCAATGTAAAGGTTATTTTCAAGGTCACTATCACTTAGCCCTGTGCCACCTAACAAATTTTGTACGAAACATTTTACGAAATAATGCGATCTTTTTGTTTTGGCATTGAAATGATCTTGATATTTGACCTTCATCTTAAGGTTAAAGTCATACGCGACGAAAAAATTTCCCGCCCTTTTCATTTCCGGAGTCCAAATTACGGAGTCCTATTTAAAATTCTGAAGATGACCTCCAAATGATAATCTATTATAAAAAAATTATTGTTTAATGAAGAAAATACTTGTTATTTAAGTGTTAGTTTCAAACACGATACTGCAGAATAAGCTTAGGAAGTTTATTCCAAATTAAAAACGAAATAAGTTAAGTGACTAACGGAGCTAAGTGACATTTTAAAAATAAATATGAGATTTCAAATTCATTATGACGGGATAGGAACTACGTTGAAACGAGAAGCATACAGAGCAAGTCTCAGTATTAAACCTCAAGGTGCAATACTGACACCGGAAGCACTATTAAAATGGTCTAAAAGCCATTCAAAACAAATAAACTAGCTTTATTTTAACAAACATTATCACAAAAAATAAGGAGATAACTTACTACAAGGTTTGAAAATGCCCAACGAGTGCCAGAAATTGTGAAGAAACATACATTTATAGTTGCATTTGATAAAAATGTCATTATCAAAAGATACTCAAGAATTAAAACTGGCATAAAATGGTGTCTAGAGAAAAACAAAAATTATGATTAACCAGTAGATGAGTAGACAGTCCATAATTAAGTTAATAAATCCGATCCTTTTAAGGACTCAATGATGTGTAAATTTGATCACGCAACCTCCGCGCGCACATTGGTTAATACTAATGTCTATGGCATTTAAAAACTTACCAATAAACTTACTTATATAAAAGGGCTAAATCTAGACAAAATTCCAAATTTCGATCATACTGACCACCATTTTGCTTCTGCTACTTACAGTTTTTAAATTTTCCCTTCAAATTCGGGATGAGCATCGCTGAAAATCCCCTGGGATTAATTAAATTAAATATTAAAATAAAAATAATATCATGAACTTTATAAATTATTGTTAATTGGGTCAATTTTCTTAGAAAACTTTCAGTCCTCCTGTGCTTTAAAAAAAAACAGAATGTAATGTTATCTCAAAGTTAGCAAATGTTTATCGTAGTTTTTTTGTCTTTTTTGGAAAGACTTGTAGTGCACACAAGCAACGGAAAATTTTAAAACTATAACAAAAACTTTTGGAACTATCTACTCACATCGTCCAGTAATAAAGACTAGAAAAATAAACAATGTGTCAAAATTAATTGAAGGTGATGTTCCTGATTAATGGAATTTTTGAACCTTAATCTGAACAAGATATGACAAAGTAATCAACACAAGACTACTTTTAAATATGTTTTAAATATTATATTATTTATATCTGCCCCTACCTCTTAATTTATAGCACAAAAGTAGATAAGGAAAAAATATAAATTGTTATCAATGTACTAAACTTTTCTAAACCTATTTACTGTAAACTCTACATCCTAACCATTTGTGTAACTAAACGCTTGTCAGTTGACTGTTTAAAAAGAAAATACTAATTTTTCAAATGTTGTAAACTAAGTTGGGTAACAATAGTTATTCTTCTTAGGAAAAGTATTTATGACAGCCTAGTATGGGTACCCATTTTTGAATTTAATTGAAATTTAAAAGAACGAAAGATTTTCACGACTTTGATAAAATTGAAATTCAAGGTTCTTGGGTTTAGACTTTGTCAAATTTTAATTATTATCCGACGTTTCGCCTGCGATTGCACGAGATATATTTAGGGATCTTTACTCCACAGTGTTTAATCTCGTGGAGTAAAGATCTCTGAAGATGCTCCAACCAATAATAGGCGAAACGTCTGATAATAATTCAAATTTGACACGATTTAAACCCAAGAGCCATGATTTTCGATTTAACTGAAATTTATTTAGAAAAATTAAGTTAATATTCATTCTCAATAGATTATCAGTTATTAATAGCTCACGAAACAAAGCAAATGAAATGCTATTTCAAAGATAAAATTAAGAAGTAGATGATATCTGTTTAACGTTGTAGGGGGGGGGGGAATAAAGACCCCCAGCATATTTGTCACTCAAGGTTCATTGAAGTTTTGGACTATAAGGATCCAAATTTACCAAAATACAGTTTTTTTTTTAATTCTAGAAGGCAAGGTACACATTTTGGAGAAAAATGTTGAGAATAAAAATTTTGGAAAATTTGAAAACCTACAATTTGAGCAATCATTTTCGTAAATTGATTATTGCAAAATTGCTAAAAAGCCGTCCAAAATAGCAGTTTTTTCGAAATGAATTATTTAACGCAATTGTAACTTTTTACATTGTTTTATCACTTTAAAAGGATGCTTTTTCAATAATAAATCTAAAGAGTTTTTGTATAAGTAAATCGGTCAATTTGTTACTGAGATATTAATTTGTTTATCCCAAGACGCTAAATCTTTATTGCCATAACTTTTTTTTATGAATTTTTCGATTCAATCAAAAGAGGATTCTCTTCAGGAAGAGTTATTCTTTCAGTTTGTAATTGAAATTAATGAAGAAATTAATTATTGACTCCTTATTTGTTGCGTAGAAAAAGAGGGTACTTTTTATAAACAATCAAAGCTGCCGCATCGCTCGTATACTCTTTGAATTTCTAACTTATATAAATCGAAAGCCGGTTTAAAAACAAAGGCCCGAGTTACCTTTTTAAAAATTCGCAGCTGTTTTATTTATAACAATTAAAAAACGAATCCAACAGCATTGGATAGACAGAGAGTTATATTTTATGAAGACTTGATTTATTTTTCACAACTGGTAATTTATTTGTTACAAATTGCGTATAAATTGGAGCAAATTTTAAGCGACGCAATGGGAGTAGTGGTGGGAATAGTCGAACGATGGATTCGCGCGCGATGTAAAAACTGAAAAGGTAACTTCAAATCAGCGACTCAAGAAAAATTTGCATATTTTCGCGAAAATTCAGCCGATTTCGACTTTTTTGTTTATTTGGGCTAGCTTGAAAAATTATTAACAACTACATTATTAATTTTTCTCCTTAGAAAGTAATTATGCGTTTTAAAAGTTATTTAAAGAAAATATAAAACACAATTTTAATTCTAAGACTATGTGTCTTGGTTTCTTTTAACTTTTGTACTTTAAGTTAAATTGCAATATTTTTGCATGTGAATCATTACTAATGATATACTCAGTATATTAATATTAACAAGTTATGATTTAATTATCTTTAGAAATAATCCATTTTAAATGTCATTCAAATTTTAATAGACCCCCTATACATTAACTCTAATATAAAAATATTTAATAAAAATTGAATATAGCAGTTGTTATCTTAGCGATAAAAACATATTCAGAAAAAATGTGTTAATTTTCTACAGTAGTGGTCTCAAAATAATAAAAAAATACCCGGCAAATTTACCATACTGTTACGATTTTGTCTCTTTAAAATCGCTTACTGGGTTCGCAGAATAAAACACAACACTTTTCACTAGTGGTTCCAATACTTATATTAGCTACTTCTTAACACAGCTAAAACACAACTATCTTATTATTATTTCTTAATATCTTTATTATTCAAATACCACTATACAACTCTTAAAACTCTTACCCTATTCCTATTTATATACCTATATATATATATATATATATATATATATATATATATATATATATATATATATATATATATATATATATAACTTACTCACATGATATAAAAGTTCAGATCTATATGGAAATAGGACTCATCGATATAATATTTCTTTCTGCACATTATAATAAAGATGACTCATCGCGTCGAAAGATTCGTATACTAGGGGGTACCAATAAGTTTCTCCTAGTCGTAATAATGATACTATTGATCAAAAAAATAAACTAAAATGAAAGAAACAGTGGATATTTTGCTTTCACGATAGTTACATCGCGCTAAACTACTAAATTAAGTATAATAATGAGTTTCAATAATTTATTTTAGAATATAGTATAATAATAATTTTAAAAAGTCAAAAGAAGTTTGGAATCTTTACTCATTTTTGTAAACATTTCTGTTAATAAATAAGCAATAAAACATTTCTAGAAATGCCTTTAACTATAAATCATAGCTGTCTCCGAAAATGTTGTAGTGGCACATTGGTCTCGTCCACCAGATATTTGTCGTTATCCCAGATAAACTGTATTTAGTGAAAGATCACGGGTTTAGATATTTTTAGTATTAAATAATTTCTGCCAATGTAATAGAGTTAAATGACTACTTTGTAACATACTAGGCAGTTCTAAATATTTGTATTTCACATCATATCAAAATCTTTAAAAACAGGGTTGTGCATGATGCCAATTAAAAATATAATGGTATATTTTTAAAATAACCTATAGATTTTTTTAACATGACCTGTAGAAAAAGTGATTTACTCACTTTGTATGTTATATTACCACGGAGAAGGTTCTTGTCTCAAAGAGTATCATGATTGTCCTACAGAAAAATATTTCCTTTAAAACATTTTACTGGAAGAAACAATCATTTGCAAGCATTATTGTTCGTAGGTGCTTTTTTTTAATAAAATGATTTATTTCATTTAGTTATTTGTAAAGCAACCGAGAATCCCCAGGAGATAAAAGGTATGAAATCTTAAAAATTTACTTTAATCTTACAACTTGCAAAAGGGGGGGGGTCAAAATCAGAATAATGATTGAATATCGTTACACTGGCTGATTCAGAAGCTTTTTTGATAAATTATTCTGCTACGATTTACAAAAAAGAATTCTGGAACGCACTATTTCTCCGGGGAATCTTAGTCGCATTAGTTAAGAATTGGCGAAGTAAAGTCACATAAAGTGACATGTAATAGAAACGTAAGAATACAGATTTTGTTCACTTCTCTTAAGACGGGAATCTTCCTCCTTTAGTTATTAAACTTATGGCTAAAAGAATAATTTATTTTTTGAACCACTATCAAAAACCAGGATATAAATATTTTATCTATACGTCCAAAACACCGAAATATTGGAATATATACTATAATGTAAAAAAAAGTTTTCGAAAAACAAATTTTTTTAACATATTTAATATTTGTTATATCAAGGATAATTCCCGAAATATTACTATATCACTAAAAAAACTGGATATGTTAAAGAACAACTTAAACTACATCAGAAAACATAGATTTTTGTTTTAATATCATATGAAATTTTTACAAAAAGGATAAAAAATGACTACTATTATTATTCTCCGTTCATAATTAGGAAACTATTTCATAACTGAAACTACCGAAATGAATAATATATTATATATATATATATATATATATATATATATATATATATATATATATATATATATATATATATATATATATATATATATATATATATATATATACGGTGTCCGGAAAATAAGTGTACAACGTTAGATGACAGATTTTTGACGTCAAAATAGGTGGATTTGAGCCAACTTAGTTATATCCGATACTGCTTCATTTAGGCGATAGAATAGGTCAAAATTTTATGAAAATTTTAATTTTTCCCGAATTTTTAGAAGACCCAGTAACTGAATTAAATGATTTTTGATGTCGGGTCTAACGTATAATATGACTTTTTTTAGTGGCATAGCGACCGGCTATAGAGTAGTGTAAGTGTTATAAAAGTAACGCCATTTGTAAACATCGTTTCTAAATTTTACGTCATCAACATTATGACAACCTAGATATTTATATCGGATAATCGCATGTATTCGGAAATTTTTTTAGTTCCTGAAAAATTTTCTTTGGATGAGCGGTTTCGCTAGGAAAAAAATATTTTTAATTACATTTATACACCAATTAACAGTAATAATAAAAAATACCTGTAACAATATTAATCTGAATGACTTTGTTGCTATGGTATTTAATAATTTGACTATTGACAAATTGTTAAAGTAAGAGATGGTTTTAAATTTTTCAAATACTTATTCCAAGATAACACGTAAGAATAGAGAGGACAAGACAATATTCTCCAGATGTAAACACATAAAATATGACCATTGTCTTTCCATTTTCTTCTAAGTTAAAACACCAGGCTGTCTAATCAAGACAATATCTTCTATTGTTATTGTATTGTATTAATGTGAACAACCAGATAAAAGATAGTAAGACAACAGTGGAAGAGAGCGTTTAAAAAATATCGACATAATTTATTTCTTCTCATTTTTTATTGTGTCATCTTTTAAAATGTTTATAACGCAAAAATAATGACGAGAAATACAATCTTGATATATTATCTTCTTGAATAGAACTATTCAGTCTGAAATAATACAATATGTTTTGTTTTAAATATTGTCCTAATGTAGACATTCCTTTAGGGACAGCGATAACAAAACATAGGCGCGTTCAATAGGTTGAGTTAGTCTCTGTAGATGGATCGGTTTCTTATTCCACAACATACTGGAGCATCACTCGAGTGCCATTTAAATTAACCCTCCCTTAACTGGGTTAACAATCGCACTGTGAGTGACAGTGAAAATAAACCAATCAAAAATAATTGGAAATCTAACTTCATATTTCGTTTAAATAAGTTTAGAAATGAAGACCACCGTTCCATGCCAAGAGAATACATTTGAATAATTTTGTCTTAAATTTTGTTTTATTTTATAAAAAAGATGTTGACGTTGTTAGTTGTTTCCTGCAATTTCTGTAGTTGAGTTAATTGAAAGCATGTGAATCCAAAATTTTTTGCAAGCATATTGAAACATAGATGATAAAAATTTTTAACAATTTCAAGTGTTAGTATGTAAAATTTTTCCAGATTTTTAAAATCGACCGTTAAAAAATTAAAGCGAGACAGATAAAAATTTCAGATTTATGTCTGGAATAAATCTAGAAAAAAATTTTTAAAAATCTTAATTTTAAATATAAATTGATATAAAGGATGTAGTTAACATTAAACTAAGAAATCGAATAAAATTAAAGTGTGAAAAAGCTGATCTCGAATTATGTTACTATCTGTAGACCACCAGCTCAATTATGCGCTCTCATATCAATAGCTCCTCACGATCTGCACATTTTACAAAATAAATACAGTTTATGTTTAATTTACCCAGTCTCGTCTGGTGTATTCACCGACAAATCGCAAACCTAATATATGATGATTTGTGAGTAATTTAATTTCGTAAACAAGACGATTAAATAAAATTTATTATTTTTAAATTAATTTTTGAAGATCTGACCTATGGAACTCTTCTCGCTGCGATACGGGGAAAACAAAGATAAATTTTAAAATTATTTTTTATATCTCTTAAATTAGTGGACGTAACTTAAGCGAAATCATTTTCACTGAATATATTTAGTAAGTGATATTATACCAAAATATATTTAGCGTTTATCTCTGCAAAATTAGAGAGGTACAATTTAATAGCAGCTATGGAGGCTCATATATCGCGAGTGAAGTGATGAATGAAATAATGTTATCTGTACTTACGAGTGTAAGCGGCGTTATCCCGACGGACATGTTAACGAACAGTCCAAATTGTTAAACATAAATTAATAAAATTTTGAAAAAGTGTTGGAAGCACCATCTAGCCACCCAGTAATAAAGGATTTTTCAAAACTCACACATCAAAAGAGTGAAAAAGGGTAAAATATAATTTGATATTTATCGATGTCTCTTGATCAAATAAAGGCTCATAACCATATCTAAGAATTAATTGCTTGATTTTTCCATAGTCAAATTCTAAAAGGGGGAAAAATTGATTTTATACCCAAAAATCACAGTACTAAAATGATTTTTGGCCTCACATATTTTACATATAATTATCTAACAAATAAGTGAGTTTTTCGAAATTGCTTTTTATAAAACTAAAAAGTGTTAAAATCTGTTTTATTATTTTGCCAAATAACGCTAAGACTATTGTATAGATTTTGTTCAAACTTCGTTAGTATGAAGCGGCAATATACTTCACAATGATATCCTAAATAGAAGCTGAATGATAACGAAGAAAGGGATTAATTATGACGGCGTAATGTATTAGCTTTCTAAAACTAATCTTCACTATCCCCTCCCCTCTCTTTTTCTCTTTCCTTAAGCAGGTAGGCCCAAAAATCACAGATATTTAGTTTCCACAGTGTAAATTGCGGAAAAAAACGGGAGAGGGAAAACCAAGGACTAATTACTTTTATTGGTTAGATGTAGTTCCTTGTTTGTGCAATTTTTCTATAATCGAAAAAATATAGTAATGCATTACACAATGAAGAGAATATTTAAAAAATTAATCAAAAAACGATTTTAACGAATTTCAAGTGATTTAAATCGGATTATTTTTGCGTATTGCATATTCACTTAGGCTTTTTGATATTCAAAGAAACATACTAAATGAGTTCTAATGAACATTTTTTTGGAAATCCTAAAAGCCTCAGCACAAATATATGACATGATTTTAGTTATTATGTGATTAATCAGTAAAAATAAAAAACTATAATAATTCATCATGATCTGTAGATTTAAGGGTTTGTAAAGACCTATCCAATCATATCCTTAATGAGGTAACCGAAGAAAATTTTCTTCCCCTTTTTTTTGTATGTAAGATATGTTGTTAGATTAATTGAAAGCGTATGCCTGCTACATTTCACAGCAGGAGATAAAAAAAAAGCTAAAGAAAGTTTAAAGCTCTTTTTTAACCCTAAAAATACTCTTCTTACAATAAAAATACTGAAACATATTTATTAAAATTGCACACCGGTGTGTTTTTTTCATAGTTCAGTTTTCATATTTTAAATTGTTAATAATCCAAACACTTTAGTTCCTAGCAAGCATAATAATATAATATGAGAGACAGTGTGTGAATTTCTTTCTAACATATCATTGGTAAGAATTACTAATAATTTCTATTATCCCGGACAGACTAAATATGTTCATTGAAGCGATAAATATACTGCACTGTACTGGTTCAATCGTAAAAATGAACATAGTATGGATTTTTGTTTTTACCCAAACTGGAGCAATGTAATATCAAGGGCACACATTTTTCAGCATTATCCTATATTCAGCACTTGACCTCGTCATATCTTCGCGCTGTCAACGAATACTTATATTTGTTTTATAAATAGGTAGTTTTAATACAACACCAAGTTTCATTTCCTTTAATTTCAAAATTAACTATGACCCTAATTTACATACGTATAATTTCTAGTTACAAGAGTGTGATTTTCACTACTTTTAAAAAGAAAACTGCAGAAATTAATCATAGTTTCCAATATTTTTAAGATTAAATTTCGTTAGCAACACCTTTATTTAAATCTCAATTAAGATTCACAAAGGTCTATAGTTTATCACCTTATCTAAAAAATATATTCTGTTAAATTAAAAAAATATTGTTAATCCACTTTTTGTCACATATTATTTTACAAAAATTTAATATATTCCAAAACACTACGTTATTTTAGCTGACATTTTCAGGAAATTAAAAGGCAAAAGGATCTCAACTTGACTTAGACATTTACTTTAGGCTTTTTCTACCTTACACAAAAAATAAATGATAAGGTTCTGCATATAAATAATAAAATCTAGAAATTCATCTTAAAACTTTTGAATTGAAAATAAGTCTTTCGAAACTAAAACCCCATAAATGGCACAAAATTCTGGAATTTCATGTTTGTAGAAGGTGTTCAATTTTCGATAATTTTGCAGGATATCCCCATTATTATTTAACTTCGAAACTTAGATTTTCGCTAACCTGTGCTACTTTTTTGTTAAACAAAAGATGCATCAAGCGAAATTTTCCCATACCCCTCTGTTTTGAAAATATAGGGCAATATCGAAAATTTGCCATTTAAAAGAGCCTAGGTAAGTTAATGAAAAAGCAACATTGGCTTATTGAAGAGTTTTTACGGAAAATTCGGTTATTTTCTAAAGGGATCAGACTTTGAATTGTAGACCAAACGTATAATTGTCTCATATTATTTATTGATTCCATTTTATGTTAAGTATTGTTGAAAATGGTTGCCATTTTCCCTGATTCGGAATTTGCACATTTATGCAATTTTTCTAAAACTAATTAAAATAATAACAGGTTTATTTCGTTCTGTATTGCTGCTCCTTAATTTGCAAAGAGCATTTAAAAATACCCTTAGAAATGTGAATTGATGGTGATAACAAAGAGATTTACTAACCCCAGAATAATAATGCCTATTAAAATATACAATATTGACAAGCCCATATATATGATTAAATTTCTTAGAATCACCATCAACTAATGTCTTAGTTTCATACATCATACTTATCAAAATATAGCTTTGTTATATAGGCAAATAACAAGACTAGCCATGATCAATTTGGTGCTCTTTGAGTCGTACCCAAATGACCCGCCATTATCGTCTTCAAAATAAGATATTAAGATGTATTTCAGCATCAAACTGGTACACAAGAATTGATGAACTCCATGCCTGATCAGAGATTCCTTATTTCCAAAAGCCCATACACCAACAATAGAACTTCACAACTACACCATTACCAATTATCCGCTTACGCAATATTTAATAGCCGTCCAATATAACCAAAACGTAACTCGCAAACATTATATCACAAAGTCCCTATCTATCTGAAAGATGCGCATAAATACATATTAAAGCTGTAATAAAACAAACATGAACAACCAATAAATAAACATTAAACTAAAATAGAAATTAAAATACTCACTCACAAAATACCTGACTCAGTTAATTACTTACGGTTTTATCACAGTTATAAATTAATAACACGTACTGTACAATAGTATGACTTCCGCCCCTTTCACAGAATTCTCACAATGTAGTAAAATATGACGAGCACCCCTCCGTCTCCTGACAAACAAGGGCCAATATGTAGCCTTCGTTCTCAGATGCCATAACCAACCATGTGCAGTGGATGACGGTGCCTCCCCTTGGAAACCTAATAGGTTCTCAAATGGGGATCGTTGGCCATTGATATAACCTACAGGTAAAAATCAAGGTAAACTGTAAATATATCTAGGTTAAATGTGTAAATTATATAATATGGGATATAGTAGACGCACGTGATTTTAAAGAGGTTGCAAGCCTACCATTAGTATCAATTTTCATAGTAAGTAAATTCCAGCTGATTTCAAAGTCAAATCTCCAAGTGCTACCTTAAAACTCATGAACATAACAAATTTAAATTGCAATGCACCGCCCTTGGCAAAACAAAGGCCGCTAGCTTGCACTGGAAATAACGCTGACAGCAATAATGCATAATAAATAATAATGAAATTTAAAAATCAAAAAAGAATAAGGTTTGCTTTAATAAAACTGAAGAGTCCTAATTTGTTGCATTACGAAGTTCTTCTACCGAACGATGTCTAGTCCTATAATTTATGTTTTATAAAAAGCAGGAGAAAAATTGGTTTCCAAAAAAGGTCTTACTATCTGAGAGTTTTTACTCGGTCCACCGTCTTGCTGGAAATATATATCCTTACACTTCGAAAAGGAAACATTTTCTAGCAATTCAAGTATTTCATCTTCTAAAATTTCTAGATAGCGGTTTGCTGTGAAGCCCCTGTCATAAATTCGATACCTAATCTATGTTCCTAAAACAAAACGGCCTTGTGACTCCCTTTCACAAATGATATAAATATTTTCTGCTGGCCAATGTCTGGTATTATGATTGTTAAAAATATCAGCACTTGGAAAATAACATTCATCGGAGCAGATTACTAATCTTTCAAAATTGTCTCTCGCTCTGACTTATTCCATGTACCACTTGCAAAGTATTACTCAATATATCACTCTGCATCACCAGAACGTAAATTTTTCACAATATGAAAATTTATAAAAGTGCTACTTTATTTTTTGTTAATACTGTTTGTGCTTGACTTTTGATGACTCCAGTTTCCATTTCTGTCCCTTTAGATGAGGTTCACTTCGTCTTTATTCCCCTCTGTTTTCTTTGTCATACGTTTTGGCCCGTGTCTGCGTAATGATTTTATGTTCTACTGAGTTATTCTTTAATCTAGAATATATCTGGATATGACTGTCTTTCCGAAGATTTACACTGCCAAACTAACTGTTCAGTATTTCAGTACAATAGCAATAAATTTGCATTATACGTACCTAGGAAAATATAAATCAAACGCCTCGTGAGAGATCTCATTTGATTGGATGAAACATACTAGCATGTCTCATAATTTAAATAATTTTGGCCAGTTATCGATTTTTAAACTATAAAAAAATACTCAGCGGATGAGAACATTTCTTCACCATACTATTTCAAACCTTATTATATTTTCACTTGTGAAATTGTGAAGATAAGGATCTCAGAAACTTTGAAACTAAAGTTCTAAATGATATTCAAAACTTTGTACCAGACGTAATATTAATTATTAAGGTATGTATTCAATATGCATAGCCTACTGCGAATATAAGTCAGAATTTTCAAAAAATCAAAAAATTTGATTTATTAGTGAAATCATATATCAACTATATTCATTTTTAAAAAGCTTGAAAAAATAGAAACCGATCGGGCCAATAATATTCAGGGTATTATATTTAAAAACGCATAAGTTTGATCTATAACTCAAAATCTGATATAGACATCAGAAAACAAGTACTCCAGTGCAATATACGTAAAAAAACTCTACAAAAACCCGTTTTAACTTGTTAACTAAGATACCATGGAGACTCGTAAATGAAAAATTTTCTTTTTCGCCCTATGTCTTATAGACAAAGAAGGCTGGGAATATTGGGTTTGTTACATGTTTTGTTTAATCAAAAAGTAGCACAGGTTCAAACATATTAAAGTTGAATTACTGTGCTACAGTTACTTGAAAGGTAAAAACGAAAAATATACGGTACATGCACGGGGCAGCCACTACATGAACTCCTTGCTATAAACCTAGAAACACAAAATTAGTTAACTTAAACTAGAAAATTTTAAATTAAATTCAAATGTACACAGTGACCTATTAAGGCTTACAACCGACTATATCTCAAAAGGAATACTTGGTATGACTCTAGAAAAAAAATTTCGAACAAATATGGCCAAAAAAGAACCTTAATAGTATTTTCTCCACTAGGAGGCGTATGTTGTTAACAAAAATCTATATACTGACAAATGCAAAAGAAAAAAAAAGCACAACAGGATGTGTGAAACGTCGTAAGTAAATATAAGAAAAAAAATCAACTTTTGAAATTTATTTTACAACCTATTACCCAAGTAAATATTCCAATAAAATAAATATATATATATATATATATATATATATATATATATATATATGTGCGACTCACTTTAAAAGACGCACGAAAATAACTCTAATGGTAAGACCTAATTCAAAAAAAGTAGCAGTAAAAGATTTTTATTTTTGTAGGAGGAATCGATTAATGACTATAGATTTGGATTGTTTGAACCGAATTTAACAAACCGTGTGTAATTCTTAAAGGACTTTTATGCTAATTACATATTGTTATTAATGATTTTAAAGTTAAGTTGTACTGAAGCGCTATTTAAAAAAGAACTTTTTGTAACAACATAGCAAATACATCCAGTAGCGGTGGAATTATCATGTAATTTTAAAACTTTTTTTTTACCATATTAGCTACAAAATTTTAATTCTACGATCATAGCATGACTACTTTTTGAGATATAGCCATAGCCCCTCGCCAGCCTTAAAAGATCATGCTGTACATTAATTTGCATCTATATTTAACGTAAGTATGGATATAAAAACCTTTGGAAGGTCTTAAAAAACCAGGCTCAGAACGTAAAATACAATACATAAATCAGACGAAATTCTAAGAAAAATGTTTTTTTTAGAATTGAACCAAATTCTCAAGGTGACAGAGCCGTAAAAAGTAACCAGATTAAAAATACAGCCATATTTACGATAAGACGGGCCTTGGGAAGGATTATCATCTAAAAAACAGACGTTTTATTATCTTAAGCCAAACTAAAGTTTATTTGCTCTAAAGCTTCAAGCTTAAAATTCAAATTCAAAATGATACAATACGTAATAGCTATTTGAAAACAAATTCAATTGAAGTTTTAGGAAGATGAGCAATATGTGATTTAGATCGAAATATTTTTGATAGAAAATGACAACATCGTTACTAAAACTTGTCCTTTTTTCACAGAACCGTTTTTGTTAAGACAACTAAAAACGAACTCATTATTTTTGGTGTTACATAAACTTTCTACAGTACTGGATCTATCGAAAGAGTCAGGTTAAATAAGAATTTTGTTAATCTATTTTTATATTTATTTATCTCGGTAGAAGAATCAATAATGTTTTTAGTCATAGAATTAAAAAAACATAGTCATTTTTTATATTTTTGTAAAACAGAAATAATACAAAATATATTTTACTATGATAAGAGATAAAACATAAATATAATATAACATATTCGCTTTCCATTACATATTCCAATGGTGTTTTAATTAACTTTGTTCTTCTTTAAATAATATTTTTCTTTAAGATTTTCACTCACAATATTACAATACCTATAGTATTTTTATACTAAAGTTTTAGAAACCCTTTGTGGCTGGTGTTGAGGCCCAAAAGTCTATATTACTATAATCATATACTTTTCAAACTGAAGCAAGTAATATTTAACTTATCTACTAGGAAATAGAACTATATTAATAAATAAGAAGTGTTATATTTTCACCTACATAATTAAGGAATATCATAGAAACTAATAAGATGTAGACGAGGAAGGCAAAAGGTTTTTTTTTAAATAAATCTCTTGTTCTGTCTTTAATTATTTTGGTTACACTTTTCGATTTAAATACAATTCTTATTAATTGTTAGTTACAATATATATATGCATTTTTCTGTATTTATATAGCATTTTGCCATTCCTTCTTAGCACAAATGAATCAAATCAAGACCTTCCATAACGGAAATATAAAGCGCTCCAATAACTCCGAAATGATCCTAAAATTTTAAGATTTTATTTAACTAGTAGAATTTTGTAAAAGAATACTTTAAAAAATCAATAATACAGCACAATTTTACTTAAAGAAAGAGTTAAGAAATTGATAATGAAAATTTAGTGGACATGAGAGATTAAAAACAAAAATACTAAAGTAGCCAATGGTGTTGACAATATCACTTCTTAAATTCTTCCTTGTGGCTACTTATTTATTTCAACGTGCTATAGTTCAGGTTAGTTCAGGTGCAGGTTATTTATTTAAACCTGTTATAGTTCAATTAATATTCAGTGGGTTTAAAGAAATGATAGAAAATTGGTTTGATTACTTAAGAAACGATTAACATATTTCTTCATATGAACTCAAAATAGTATTAAATACAGGATGTTAGGTAAGTAACTACTAATTTCTCCGAAGCATACAGGGAGGTCAAAATAACCCTACTTCATAATAGAAAAAAATCCTAAAATGTCCCTTGACGGAGATACAAAACCCTAAAGGAGTACCCAGCGATTTACCTTATCCGCTCTCAGTTTTAAACCTACTTGTATAGTTTAATGAAATTTTAATATTTTATTGAAGCCATAAAGACCATACTGCAGTAGATGTTTTAGATCATCAGAAAAGTCAGGAACGAACTTGCAGCCACACTCGTTATGCCTAACTTTTAACAGGTGTCATTTAACAGAGCTGAAAATTAATTTTTTAAATACTTTGGTCATTTTTCTTCAAAAAAGATTCTCTTAATTTATTTCGATAAATGCTAATTCTAAACACAAACAGGTAAAAATGAAATACGCCGGGTTTGCTGATGTGCTTTAATTTATGGAAAGGCGCTCTCTAACTCTTCGAAGCCAAGAAGATGTTATGCTGAAAGATTTCCAACTTAGACATTGTCAAGTCCAGAAACCTTTGAAGGGATTGATCGGGGCTCAATTAATTTACAATGTTATTAAAATACAAAAATAGTGAAAACGTTTAAATGCTATTTTGGTAAATGTTCAATATGGGTTTCACTTACTTCAATACATTTTCTTATTCTTGGAATATTTTCCCGCTGCACTGCAAATAATATTCCGTCATTATTACGGATTTCGTTAGAATAATGTGCTATTCTCGCTTGTAGTTCTTCTCTAGTATTTACTGTGGTGTTAAATAAACGAGTTCTTTTAGATGTCCCCAAAAGTAAAAGTCTAAGGGATTTATGTGTGGAGACCTTGGCAGCCATAAAACAAGCTCACCTCGACCTATCCATCGAGGGCCAAAAACGTTATTTAAGTGTTAGCGTACTATACGGTTAAAATGAGGTGGAGCATCATCACGCATATATCACATTTGCATTCTTCTATCTAGAGGTACGTCTTCCAATAAATTATTTAAATTTTGCTGCAAAAATTGTAAATAAATTTCACCATTGAGTCTTCCTACCAAAACAAATGGACCTATAAGGTTATTTCCTATATTACCAGCCCACACATTTACAATAAGCCTTTGTTGGTATTTGTTTTGAATTATAGTGAGCGGATTTTTATCAGCCTATAAATGTAAATTGTGTGAGTACAGGGTGAGTCAACGATTGAATGAAGTAAGTTTGTGCCTTTTCGGTGAAATTTACAAAGAAACTATATTTATTGTTTGATACAGTTTATTTTTACGCAGATTTTAAAAATATTTAGGACTCTACAGGGTGAGCCAAAAAACTAGGACAGCATAAAGTTGTATTTTTTTAAATAGAACACGAATCGTATTTTCGATTTAGCTTATAATTTTAAATCTTTTTTATTGAGGGTTTACTATAACAAAACTTTATAGTTTCTGAGATAATTAAGTTTAAAGAAAAAAAGTCACATTTTCAAGCATCAATTCAATCCTAAATAACGTTTTCAATTTTGTGACAAATATATTCAAATTTGGAATTTAGCAAGGCCAAGGACAAGTTAACATAATTTTTACCTAATATTTGCAATAAAAGCTACAGGCTGTTGAACACATCGGCTCAAATTTGAACAAGTTTAAATGAATAAATATCTTTTTTTTTAAATGGTACACCCTGCATATTTTCATGTTATTTAATAGAGTAATAAAAACCCTAAAAGTTTTGTTCAATATATCCTATACCTATTTATAATAGTTTTTGAGATATTTCAGTTTTTCTTATTTTCCATACTTTTTTACAGAAATAGTCTTCATTATCGTAGTAGCCATGTAAAATAATAAAAAGAAACTACAGAAACAAACAGAATGTGGTTAAATATGATGAAATACATTATTTGTTATATTACAACGGCAATAGTTTAATTAAACATAATGTGAAAAAATTAACACAACAATAACGACAAGGCAAATACATATTTACTTTTATACTAAATTGAAACAAAAAAATTACCTATTAAATACTGAGATTAATTATTTCTTTTTAATAAGTGTTCGAATAAACGACCCTCTTGTGCAATGCACAAATTTAGTCTTTTTTGCAGATTTTCTCGGACCCTGGACAAAATTAGTGGCGTTATTGTTCTACAGGTATCCCTAATCCTGTTTCGCATATCTTCCACTGTTGTTGGTGGATTAACATACACCTTATTTTTAATATAACCCCATAGGAAGAAATCTAATGGGGTGATGTCGCAAGACCTTGGTGGCCACTCAATGAAACCCCCACGTCCAATCCATTTTTGCGGATATCGTTGGTCCAAAAACGCACGAACTTCACGATGGTAATGCGGAGGCGCACCATCGTGCTGGAACCACATGCTGTAGAGCTCATCCCTATCGAGACCTTGGAGCAGTTGGGGTAGTTCTTCTTGTAGAAAGTTCAGGTAACTATGGCCATTTAGTGGTTCATTAAAAAAGTGGGGCCCAATAATTCGATTATGATGAATACCACACCAAACATTTAATGACCAGTGGTTTTGATGTTGCACCTCTCTAATCCAAAATGGGTTTTCTGTGGCATAATAATGCATGTTGCGTCTATTTACGGCACCGTTACTTCTAAAAGTAGCTTCATCACTAAACATTACCTTGCATAATAAATTTGGATTTAATTAAATCTCCGCATTTATTGTACGACAAAAGTTTACACGACTTTCAAAATCCTGTCCATGCAATTCTTGGTGTAATTCCATGTGATATGGATGATACCTATTTTTCTTGGTAGTACAATTAGCGGTGGATTGTGATGTTTCACATAATGCTGCTAACTGACGGCTACCAATATAAGGATTTTCCTGAACATTTAACAATACTTGTAGTTCTTTTTCTTCATTAGTTACTGGTTTGTCGACCACTTTACGTTTTGGATAATCAACAGTACCAGAAAAATCAAATATTTGCATTAAATTTTGAAAAGTATGGGTATTAGGCTAGCGTCGATCAGGATACTTCATTTTGTAAATTCTTTGAGCAAGAAGGCAATTTTTTTGAGCCTCTCCTATTGTATAAATCAGATCTATTAACTCATTCTTTGGAAAATTCATTTTACAATATAAGATGAATGCAAAAAAAACCAAACTACACTACATAAAAACCAAAAGAAGCGATTGCGGTTATAAATTTGACACACAGGAAAATGTTCTTTTACATTGTTTTTGCCATGGCTACTATGATAATGAAGACTATTTCTGTAAAAAAGTATGGAAAATAAGAAAAACTGAATATCTCAAAAACTATTATAAATAGGTATAGGATATATTGAACAAAACTTTTAGGGTTTTTATTACTCTATTAAATAACATGAAAATATACAGGATGTACCATTTAAAAAAAAAAGATATTTATTCATTTAAACTTGTTCAAATTTGAGCCGATGTGTTCAACAGCCTGTAGCTTTTATTGCAAATATTAGGTAAAAATTATGTTAACTTGTCCTTGGCCTTGCTAAATTCCAAATTTGAATATAATTGTCACAAAATTGAAAACGTTATTTAGGATTGAATTGATGCTTGAAAATGTGACTTTTTTTCTTTAAACTTAATTATCTCAGAAACTATAAAGTTTTGTTATAGTAAACCCTCAATAAAAAAGATTTAAAATTATAAGCTAAATCGAAAATACGATTCGTGTTCTATTTAAAAAAATACAACTTTATGCTGTCCTAGTTTTTTGGCTCACCCTGTAGAGACCTAAATATTTTTAAAATCTGCGTAAAAATAAACTGTATCAAACAATAAATATAGTTTCTTTGTTAATTTCACCGAAAAGGCACAAACCTACTTCATCCAATCGTTGACTCACCCTGTATATTATGCCATCTCTTATAAAATCGGCCTCATCGGTAAACAAAATAAGGTTAGAAAAATTTAGATTTAGGTTATGTTATAAACCAGTTGGAGTATTGAAATCTTGCGGGATAATCATCCGGAGACATAGCGTGTACTTTGTCAATGTGGTACAGGTGAAGTAACTGTTCTGTTAGAGTTTCATGTACAATCCATTTTGTTACATTGTTTTGTTTAGCGAACTTTATTATGCTGTTTAAAGGGTTATCAGCAATATCCTGAAAAATGTGTTCCTCTACGTGAGGGTCTTGTGCTCTTCTGAGAGGGGCCTCACCGCCACATCGCGGCAAAAATGAACCTGAATAAAACATGTAAGAAATGAATTCGTTAACTCTAATAATTATTGTCTAATCATCTTTTACTTGTTTTCCTTTGGCTTCGATCAACCCTTTGAAAGGTTTTTAGACTTGGCAATGTTTGAGCTGGAAATCTTTCAGCAAAAAGTCTTCTTGCCTTCGAAAAATTTGACAGCGCATCATCATAAATTAAATGCATATCAGCATACTCTGCGTAAGCATATTCTTCCATTTTTTAAAATTAATTTTACTTGAAGGCAGTTTTGATCAGCCTCGTCAGTGGTAATTCATTATGTAAGTATAAATAATAACCTGATTTTGACGTGTTTGTGTTTAGCATTAGTAACTTTTGAGTGTTTCGGATAAAAACTGATTTATCTCTAAAACCGCCAGATTTATCGAAATAACTACTACCTTTTTGAACAGAAATGACCAAAATATTTAAATAATTAGTTTTCGGCTCTGTAAAATGACACCTGTCAGGCCCAACGAGTGTAGCTGCGAGTCGGTTCCTGACTTCTCTGATGATCTAAAACCTCTATTGTAATATGGTTTAATGAGTCTTTATGGCCTCTATAAAATATTAAAATTTCATTAAATTTTACAAATCTATTCAAAACTTAGAGCCGATAATGTAAATCGCTGTGTGCCCCTTTAGGGCTTTGTATCTCCGTTAAGGGGAACTTAAGGATTTTTTTTATGACAAGGTAGGGTTATTTTGACCTCTGTATGCTCCCGAGAAATTAGAAGGTACTTTTACCATAAATAAAGTCAATTTTAAATACGAATTTTATACTTTATTGTAATAGAAAAATTGTTAGTTTTTAGGAAACGAAATAGAATGATAAAATTTGGTGAAGTGTAAGGACATTTAAAATTACAATAGATAATATCATTCAGAAAATTTTTAGCTATATATGTATTAGGGCATAGTCTTTTAGTTTCCAAATTATCGAAATTTTTGTGTTACCGACGGTTTTTAGTAATTAAAATCAAATAATACATACTACTGCTTTCAAATTATTGATTTTCCATTATTAAACATAAAGAGATTCTAATAAAATAATAACATGAAAAATATATGTTTTAGAAGGGAAATCAGTGTAGAAATGGCCTCAACGAAACGATATGGATTTTCAAAAAATGATTAACTTATCTGGTTATTTTAAAAAATAACATTCGTTAAGAGTATTCAAATAATATTAAAAATATTTCTCATTTGTGCCCATTTCACTGACGTAAAGTGTACCCTGTTATCTGTGGTACTGTAGAAAAAAAAATAATTTACTCAATGGGGGTCCATCAACTGTTAGAGGTACAGGAAAATTAGTTATGTATCAGTATATCAGTTTTTTAATAAAAAAATCACCCCAAAAACCCAAAGGTTCGTCAACTTTTGCTTTAAAAAAAAGATGAGAAACGCAATACCATATAGAATTCCTTGGAATTAAAACACATAAATATTCATTAGTCTGATCTGATAAAGAAAGCAAAGTCTCTGTTTTCCAGAGCAGACCAATACATATCTATGTGTTTTGACCTCCTGAACCTGAACCTAGCATCGAAGTTGCTCTATCCCCGAGTTTTAATTAGAAAGAAATTATTTTCACTCATGCTATTGCGACTTCTGTGGTTATTGTCCTCAACCATACCTTATCTTTTTAAATGTTATAGACACTGCCTATTCTGTTGATTGACAGTCCCTATCAATAATTTTAACTTCGTAAGGACGATTCCACACATAAAAATCAATCGACCTGAAATAAGATGACCTTGGAAGCCAAGGTAAGAGTCCATTTTGCCTAATCCACCGATTAGGATAATTTTGATCTAAGCACGCCCATATTTTTAGATTATAGTAAACGGGACTCCATCACTTAGAAACAATATTTTTCTTCTTTTAGTTCTTTTCTTTTTTTGACGTTATTACCAACTGTCCCGCAAGAAACAGGTGGATGAATAGTTTATAAACGGTTTTTTTTATAAAATACCATAGACAATAAGATGAAACATATGTCAATGGAACAAACACAAATCAAAGATGTTTGTTGTGTTATCTAACGCACGTATGATTTTTTAATGTCCTACTTTTTCTTCGTGTGCCTGACACTGCATCGACGATTATCTCACTGTTAGTGTTCCCGCTTTAACTTTCTGAGATCTCATTTGCTTTCAATCTTACACTGTATAAGTTATGTTTTGTATTTCTTCCCTTTTAAGACGTGAACAAATAATACACAAAGTTTCCGCTCCACCTTTCCTCAACTCAGTACGTCATTCGTATCTAGCCATAAGATTCAAAACATTTCGTATCTATAGCTTTTATTTCAGTGCTATAGGTGTGACTAATCCGCAATTTTACCTTGTATGTACAAGTAGAGATGACAACGATGTGTTGACATCTTCTGGCGTTACAATCTCGGTGGATTGTCTACTGTAAATTTATTCAATGTCAATGATTTTAGTTAGCATTCAATGATTCACAGAAAATAATTTTTAGCTCATACTAAATGCACATTTATATGAGTCATTCTGTACATATAACATTGGACGAACACCGAAGTTTCTTGAATTTTATAAATTAGTGAACTTAACGTAACCATACCATTTTTCATTGAAAGTATTTAAAAATACTATTATGTTGGATTTTTTCATATTGGAATAATCTACCGTTGGAAAATTAGAGTAAAACATTATAAGTTACTCATATTTCGCAAACGAAACAACTAATAGAAAATGTTATAGAACCTATTTAACTACACTTTTGAAGACATTTTTAATAGTATCTCACTCAATTGGATAAGTAAAAAAGAATTTTGTATACGCAAAACTACTTTATTTTTTTTAAAATTTCGCTTCAAGTCTATTTTTGGAGTTTTACAAAATTTTCACACAAATTATAGAACTGAACTACAAGGTTTCCTAGCTGGCTACGAAACTGACTAAAAACATAACGTCCTTCGACGTTTTGACATCTCAATTTCAGGTTTAGGCGAAACTATCACATTTACAGAATATTATTTCTCCTCATAAATGTCATTATTCGTAAAGGGGATCAATTAATGAAATTCGACTATTGAAAAACTAGAACCTGAATGACACACAACCTCAATAACCAATGTAAAACCATTCTTTTTTTGGATTATTTCCTAACTTAATTTTATTTTTATTAATGGAGGTACAAGGAGGCTCTTTTAAATTAAAATAATGTTAATTTTCTTTTATATTGAGGGCGATAACAAGTTTCAAACATTAATTTTACTCTACAGCAATTTGACGCAAAATTGTCTTATTCTGAAGATCTTGGTTTTATTCGTTTGTGTTATTACTAAGACTATTTACTCATGACAACAATAAGATGACTGGATTTAGATATAAGCATTAATTGTAAAAGTAATAAATAAAGATATAATTTAGATTTTGTTTCAAATGTGTCCGTTTGTATTTCCTCATAAACCCACTTTTGTTTTTTAATCGGTTTCTAACAAGGATTGTCCAAAATGTGAATGCATCTCTAATCAAGTATAAACTGAATGTTTTGTCTTAAGGCTACCAGCTTAAGTAGGGACTGTATCCATTGGAGCGCAAAGATTTCCTTCACTGTACACACTTCAATGATTTGACGTTACAAAGTAGTGTTTTCATGTTGGGTTCCATAAATATTACGGCAGCTTGAGACCTTTTTATATGCTGTTGTTTATCCCAAGCGTGTTTTACAATACCTGATCTCGACGTTTCCCCTTTTTGTGTATGAGTTTTACGTTCCTTAATTCTAACTTCTAGTGGTCGTTTGGTTTCTCCAATATACATTTCACCACATTCACGTGGAACTTTATAAACACATTCTTTTTTTATCGCTAGTTTTTGGTTTTATTTTTATTAAATCAGATCTAAGTGTATTTCTTGATTTAAAGGCTGTATTTATATTATAACTGCTATCAATTCGTCTTATTTTCTCCGAGGTCCCTTAATATACGGAACTGTGAAGATGAAATGTGTTTCTTGCTGTTCAGTGGTCGTTGTTCTAAAGTTATTTATAACATCGTCAATTAATTTTAAAAAATAACCATTTATTGCATATAGATATAGCGCAATTATATATGTTAAGTATAATTCCCCGATTTGTTTCAACAGAATGAAGTTAAGATATTGTCCAGTATGTGTTGGCTTCTCATATACTGAAGTTTTAATAGTTTCATTTGAACAGTTCACCATGATATCTAGGAGGGGTAATTGATCATTTACCTCTGTTTCCATGGTAAACTTAATTGTAGGTCGAATGGAGTTTAGATGTTTCAAGAAATCATTAAGTTCTTAACCATTGCCTTTTAATATAATGAAGATATAATCGACGTATCTCAACCAAACTGTCGGTTTCACTGTTGCTATATCTATGGCAGTTTCCACCCATTATATATATATATATATATATATATATATATACATATACATATATATATATATATATATATATATATATATATATATACATGACTAGAGAAAGTGAAAAACCTATCGGAAGCCCGTCCTCTTGAGCGTAAAACTTGTAGCAATATGTAGGCAACGCACCAAAATATCCATCACTCCCAGTCCAGTGGTAACATGGTTCGATCTGATATTGTTGCATCATTTGAAATTCTAGTTTTGATTATGTCTAGTGATTCCCCTAATGGCACATGTGGAATTTTTCACATATGTGTTCATCTTACTTTCTACAGGTTGTATAATTTTTAGAAGAAACTTCGCCAGTGCACTCGTTGGGAATCCTCTAGAGCCTAGAGAGTTCGATAGATTTTTGACTCTATAGATTTAGTTAGGTCACAAGGTAGTTGTGTTGAGATACCTAATCTTTGGCAACTACTACTTTGTAACATCAAATCATTGAGGTGTGCAGTGAAGCGAAACATTGCCCTTTAATGAACACAGCTCGTAGCATTAAGATAAAGCATTCAGTTTATACTTGATAACGATTAGAGATACGACCTAATAGAAACGTCGTAAAAATTACCAAAAAAAAAAGGCAATGCAAGTTTGACAACCACATTTTTGTCAATCTTCAACATTGTCTACTACAACTTTCTAACAAGGAGTTTTTCAATTTGACCGCTATTTATATATTTTTTAAATACATACGCCGTTTACTTGGAAAAAGCTCTACCGAATTGAATGGAATTTTTGGGAATGTTCATAAAGTTGCTGCGATGATCCCATATCATTTTAGTTGAAATTGGTTCAGGAAAAGCCAAGATGGCACGTATATAGCGGACGAAAAAATTAATATTATCAGATTTCCTCCAAAACTGGCATGGGAAACTTTTTTATCTCTCAGAGATTATGTCCAAAATTGTTGTTAGGAAGTTTTTTTAAGTTGTAAAAGACGAAATTAAAATTATTTTTTAAAAATTAAATATGACTAATCAAATATGTCCCATTAATGGAACATACATTAATTACGATTTATTTTTATTAAAGTTGTTTTACGTAAAATATATTCCACTAAATGGAGGAATTACATAATTACTCGGTATATGGATTTTATTCATGGTAACTAAGGGAGTGTATATTTTGTATTTCTATCACAAAGCAGTTTTAGATGTAGAAAAAAATCTCAAATTTCGTTTTATTATCTTTGGATCGACAATAGGTTATCTGGAACTACAAAAAAATATGTTTTATGAAGGTTAATACTAATAAACAATTGAATTCACATAAGTATTTAAAAATATTTCAAAGAAACTCTATACTCTTCTTCGTAATTAAGTGTTTTGTAGATAAGTGGTACGAATATTCTGAATATATAATATCGGAGGCCATCGATGGACTGATTAATTTGAAAAAATTTTTAAATAAAATCGCAATAATGCAATATTTTCGTTGATTATATTTACAAAAAATTTGGCATGATGATTTTTTCCTGATCAACAAAAAAGATAGTGTAGATAGTAGTATACATTAACGGAAACTTTTGGTTGTAGAACGAAATATAATGGTGGTATTAACATTTAGTATAAAAATTATCAATGTTAAGATGCTCAGGCTGAATTGAGAATTAACTATCCAACATAAGGCTGGCTAACGCCATCTACTGACGAAAAATCCAAACTATTAGTGGAATGAACGCAGGTGAAGGTAATGACAGGAACTATCAACGATCCTTGAGATTGGGAGTTTTAGTGGTACTTTAAAAATGTATTTTTTTTTTAAATTAAGGTTTGAAATTCATTAGAGGCAGATACAATCTGAATGTCATTTAAATAAGTTATGTTCTACGGGCCTAAGCAGTTCAAATTGAAAAGTTTTTATTTTGATTTGTCTTTTTATATTCAGGAAAAGGTAAAGTTAAGGTGAATTTCTATTTTATTGTCCATTGGGGAAGGGCGTATTCTGTACTGTTTTTTGAAACATTTTAAATAGTTGTTTTTCGTGTATTTTTTTTCTTTATTAGTATATTAGAAATTTATTTAAAATTAATACTTAATTTAAATTTAGTTGACTACACTAACAGCCAATAAGAGCGTTTATTATAGTTACTTTGAAATTGTGTCAAAGATTTAATTTTAAGTTTCCTATTAATTGGTAAAATCCTTCACACGATTATCTCATGAGCTCAACAGACTGAAATTGTTTTGATTTGGTCCAAAATTGGATTCAAAATCAATTTTTATGTCCCATACTGCGAATCTAATATAGAAAGTTATTTTTTTCCACATTTTTCCAAAATTAGTATTGGGAAATTTTTGGGGTCGTAAATTAAAAATCTGAAGTTAATTTCTAAACTTTTACATTTTCCACATTTCGTCTAAAAATTATATGGGTGGTTATTGAATGCGTAGATTACGATTTTAAGATTATTTAAATTCAGTTCAGTATAACAAATTCAGTATAGCTGGTTGGGATTAAGTGATTTTCAGAGGCGTAGATTACGGATATAAAATTTCGATATACCATAAAACGTTTTTAACTAGTTCCCTATATGTATTCTCATTTCAAGCAGAAAAAAAGGAAAGATTATACAGAGACAGTTTATTTCCTGCAAATACAACTCTGATCCTCTCTTCATACGTGTTTCGACCACCTCATGGTCCCGTCAGTAGAGCTTTATCGAACCAAGAGCAACATTCCCAGGAAACGACTGCTGTATAAAATATAAATTTCGAGGCATGTCGGCAGGATATTAAAAACCTGCGACTTCGATGTCAGACTGAAAAATATCGTCAAAATTTCATTAAAATAAAATAAATCTATCTAGCGTGTTCAAGAAAAGAAAAATGAAAGAATATATAGAAACAGTTTATTTCCTGCAAAAATTCTAGTTCTCTCTCTCCATACGCATTTCGACCACCTTGTATAGATATCGTTTTTGTCGTTTTGTCAATATTTTATATATACACCTTCACTGACGAGACCATAAGGTGGTCAAAACGCGTATGGAGAGGAGACCACAGTTGTATTTGCAGGAAATAAATTGTTTCTATATATTTCCTTTTTCTGTGCTTGAAAGTAAAATACATATAGGCAACTATTTAAACATGGCAGATAGATTTATTTTATTTCTTACTAAAATTTTGATATTTGAAACATCTACCATGTGACCAGTAGAGTCCACATCATATCGGATTTTCTTTATTAATAGCTTTATTCGAAATTTGACTTTGGCCACAACTTCTACTTCGATCGAAATGAAAATTAATTAATAAAATAGTTGTCACGTGCATTATCTGTCAATTTTTAATTTTTTTCCAAAAAAAAAATTCAAAAGTGGAATTATATCTCATAATATTGAAAAGGTTTTTTTAAATGCAAAATTTCAGTTGTATAAGATAATTTAGATTTTTTGCCCTTTTTAACCGACTTCTAAAAGAAGGAGGTTCTCAATTCCTCGACTATGTATGCTTTTTTTTATGTATGTACACCGATTACTCCGGAACGGCTGCACCGATTTGAATGAAATTTTTTACGTTATATAAAGGAAGTTGCTGCGGTGGTCCAATATTTTTTTAGGTGAAATTGGTGCAGTAAAATCCAAGATGGCGCTTACAATATAGCGGCCAAAAAAATTAATTTTGTCCGATTTTCTCCAAAATTGGTATGGAGGAATTTTCGGGGTTGTACCCAACGAATCTGAGATTATTTTTTAAAAATTCAAAATGGCGGATCCAATATGGCGGACAAAAAAATTTAATTTAGTCCGATTTCTCCAAAATTGGTATGAGGGAGTTTTCGGGGTCGCATATAACGAATCTAAAATAATTTTTAAAAAATTCAATGTGGCGGATCCAATATGGCGGACGAAAAAATCAATTTTGTCCGATTTTCTCCAAAATTGGTACGGGGGTGTTTTCGGGGTCGTATATGACGAATCTAAAATAATTTTTAAAAAGTTCAATATGGCGGATTCAATATGGCGGACGAAAAATCAATTTTGTCCGATTTTCTCCAAAATTGGTACGGGGGAGTTTTCGGGGTTTTATATGACGAATCTAAAATAATTTTTTAAAAATTCAATATGGCGGATCCAATACGGCGGACAAAAAATCAATTTTGTCCGTTTTTCGCCAAAATTGGTACGGGAGAGTTTTCGGGGTCACACATGACGTATCTGAAATTATTTTAAAAAATTCAATATGGCGTATACAATATGGTGGATAAAAAATTAATTTATTTTCTTTAAATATCGATATTGGAAGGTTTTGGGGCCTATATTACTAATCTAAAATTAATTTGAAATTTAAGATAGTCGATTTACTATGACAGACTGTCTGACACAATTTCATTGGTATTTGGAGAACTCTAAGAATCAAAAAATTTTCAGTGGTTCATTTTAGGGTGATTTATAATTATGGATAAAATAGGTATTTTTTGCCACCTTGGAGTCATTGCGAGATACACTAATCTCGATTAGCACTTAGTTCAAATAATTTATGAATATCATAATGTATTAAAAACTAAAAATCGAAAAATAAAATTTTTATAAAAAATTGAACCGACTTCTAAAAGTGTGCTAAAAAGTGAAAAATAACTAGAAATTTTTATATGAAATTGAAATTTTTGAAGTCGGCGTCAAATTATGTCTAAATGAAATAAATAACTACTAATATATACAAATTATGGTAAGAAAGCAATTACAAATAAAGTATTTTTAATCTGTTTATGCGAATCACGTTTTGTCAGGTATTAGTTTGGCGCCGACTTCAAAAATTTCAATTTCATATAAAAATTTCTAGTTATTTTTCACTTTTTAGCACACTTTTAGATGTCGGTTCAATTTTTTTATAAAAATTTTATTTATAAATTGCACCACTGTTGCAAAATAAGACTCAACGCAACCTATATAGAACTTCTTAGTTTTGACAATGCTTCATGCGAGACTTATTTTGTTTAAAGTAACGCTATATTAAATGTGTATTTTTTTACAAAATCAAAATAGGATATTATAATTTGGTCACATATGATGCAAAGTTTATTATTTTTGACGCTGTATAAGGTAACTTTATAAAATAACTATTTTTAAAAACGTAGTTTATATCTAAAAGTAATACTTATTAATATTAAGAAAATACTTTAATTGAAAAGTTTTAAATCAAATCGTTACTAAATAAACTTTACGTAAAGTTAAATAAAAATTTATTTTGCACCTAATGCTGACTTTACTGATGACACTGTGTACTTGCTTGCCTTAATTATAATGTGTATTACTTTTAGACTCAAACTACGTTTTCAAAAATAGTTTGTGTTTTTTTATTAAGTTACTTTATACAGGGTCAAAAACAAATAAACTTTACATCACATGTGACTATATTTTAATAGCCCTATTTAGATGTTGTAGAAAAACACACATTTAATATGGCGCTATTTTAAACAAAAAATGTCTGGGATAAAGCATTGTCAAAACAAAGAAATTTTATGTAGGTTGCGTCGAGTCTTATTTTGTAACAGTGGTGCGATTTACAAAAAATGAGCAAAAATTGCGTTTAAAATAAACTTTTTCTAATAACTTTTTTTGATATTTTGAGATATAACCCCACTTTTGAATTTTTTTGGAAAAAAATTGAAATTTGACAGATAATGATTATCACGTAACTACTATTTTTTTGGTCGATTTTCATTTCGATCGAAGCAGAAATTGATGTCACAGTTAAATTTTGAATAAAGCTATTAATAAAAAAAATCCCATTTGATGCGGACTTTACCGATCACACTGTATAAATAATTGTAATGTATTTTAACACTGCACATAAACGATTCATTATTATTATCATAAAGAATTTCTAAGGCCATTTCCAGTCCTTTACTTAGGCCGAGAATGAAAACCATGAAAGTGCGAATCATTTTACTGTTAGGTAACACAAACGTCAAAATGGACATAATTTAACTATCACTATCTTTTACTTGTCACAATTTCTTAGTTTACCCAAAATAATCACAGATCATTTTGTAATGCCACAACTTTTATATAAATTTTTTTTTCAAAAAGTCAGGAAAGCCATTATTCAGTTCATTTTAAATATCGTGTAGGTATATTATACTTTATACTTCCATCATTAAAATCAAATCCTTTTAAAGTCGCTATGGAGATTTTCCACGATTTCCATTGCAAACTTTTGGTGGGAAACGAACTGTAAATCCACTTGATGCTTCGGAACTTGTTGGATTGGGTCTGGATAAAGATGTGGCTCGGCGAGGCGTAAACGCCTGTAAATTTAAATGGAATTTAGATGTCGACATGTTAAAACTTTTACCTCATTTACAATACAAGTGAAAAATTTAAAAGGCACTCTGCAAAGTAATAGATACTTCCTAAAATAGGAATATTGTAAGAAAAAAGGCACGAAAATGGCGATTTACTGGTATGAAATCGCAAACACCTAATAAATCTTGGCAACTTATGAATTTCTTTTCCATTAATTTATTTTAACCAAGCAATATTTGTAAAATCATTTTTTGTTTGTATATATTATAAGTACACGGTTTTAAAATAAGACAAAAGTGTTCTTTAGAATTGGATTTTTGGAAATTACAGAAATACAGACAACGGTGTTCTTCAACTTCAATAATGGACACAGTATATTGGTTGGGCTTTATTACTAATATTAGTATGAAAATGCAGAGTAATTGCGAACAAATATTTTTTTTAGATATGTTCAACACTGGGTTTTTGTATTTTATGATTTTCCGCAAAAACAGTGCTTATTTTACAAAAATAATATTATTTACCATCGACGTAATGTATTTTTTCGTCTATAGGTAAATTGTTACCTTTGCCTGAACTTTCATAAAACAATTTGCATACGAAACCAAAACTCAGTGAAAAATTACTACTTACCACAGATTCCGGTGTACTTGCATTTTCAGATTCATTATCGTCTATATCTTCTACAATCATGTCCCCAAGAGATTCGGAATATAAATCTAAAATTGGAATTTTTTATAATACTAATGCAAAAAATATAGATTTGTATCACGTGTATGAAGAAAAGAGAGTATGGTAAGTATAGAAATGATGCTTTTTGTGAGTAATCGTATTCGCTACTTTCTTGTACTAGCAATATGGCAAGATTTCATCAAAATAGGGGAAGAGCAGATAAGTTGATACCTTCACACAAGATGGCACAGTAACTTCTTAGTTGTTCTATTTGATATTTGTTTACCGACAAAGATAGTTTGGTAGTACTTACAAAGAAGATACCTGAAGTGTCCGGCTCCGATTTTAATGAAATTTCAATATGTTGTAGAGAGTACAGAAATAAGGGACACTTATTTTTTTTATCTGCGGAGATTCATTTTAACGGGGTAAAAACTGCCCCTAAATTTCACCCCTAAAACAGTATTTTTGAAATATATCAAGTTCTAAGTGAGATATTTTTACAAAACAAGATGAAGGTGACTTGTTATTCGAAATGATGTTAAACTATGGTATTTTCACCCACAAGGATATCATCCCTTATTTTTTTTAGGGTAAACAATATATTTACGCGCACAATTTAATTCTAAAAATTACGACATTTAATGGAATTGTTTGAAAATATTTTTTTCACCAATACCATAAATAACTTAAGTTGACGAGTTTCGGGATTTCTAAAAATAAACTAGGAAAAGAGGGTGACCCACCTCCAAATGCGTCTTTTTTAATTTCAAGTTCTAATTGAGATATATTTACAAAACAAAATAGAAATTACTTATTATTTGAAATGATGTTGAATTATGGTATTTTCACCCCCAAAGATATCATCCTTTATTTCTTATAACCCGAAACTATCTAGTAGCGCATGTTATTTAATTATAAAATAAAATTGCGTGAAAATATTTTTTACACGAATACTATAATTAATTCAAGTTGACATGTTTTGGAGTTTCAAAAAATGGAGTAGGAAAAGAGGGTGTATCATACACAAATAATTTTTTTAAGTCTCAAATTCTATTTGACATACCTTTACAAAACAAAGTGGAAATTACTTGTTAGTTGAAGTGAAATTATTCTATGTTATTTTAACCCCATAAATATCATCCCTTACTTTTTATGAGGGTTAATTTTGTAATTCATTTACATAATTTAGTTCTAGACATTACAAAATTAAACCAAATTTCTTGAAAATATTTTTTTACGAATACAATAAGTAACTTAAGTTGACATGTTTCAGGGTTTCCGAAAATAAACTAGTAAAAGAAGGTGCGTTTTTTTCTAATATATCCAGTTCTAATTAAGATATCTCTACAAAACAAAATTAAAATTACTTGTCATTCGAAATGATATTAAACTAAGGTATTTCCACTCCCAAGGATATTATTCCTCATTTTATTATAAAAGCAAACCGTCATTTCATACATATATTATTATTCTTAAAATTGTCAAAATTTAATTTAAGTAAACGTCACAGAATTAGAAGTCACTATTTGTCAGGAATTGTAAGAATTTACAGACATGAATGCTTATTAATTAAAAGAAAAAATTTCAGGAAGCTCTGTAAAGTTCATATCAACTGAAATGTGGCCATTTAAAAAAAAACAATTATACATGTTTGAAATTTTCTTGGAATCTGCAACTAGACAATACCCCTAATAAATCGAACAAAACATATTTTACGTTACTCAAACTAAAACCAACTGTACCTTCACCAACACTTGACACTTTATTACGTCTTTGTGTACCTCCGTGTACTCTATGACGAAACCTAATATCAATTTTTGAATCGTTAGATGAATAAGCCAAATTCGAATTTTCAATTTTATGGACGATCGCAAGAAATTTTTTGATAGCTTTTACTATCTTTTTTATTCTATTTTTATTAACTTGTTAAAAAAAAGTTTCAGTTGAGTTACCAAAATTTTTATAAAAGAAAGGAACCAGACTAGAAATCACTGACTGAGGAGATTTATAATTAAACCTGACTAATTTAAAGCACAACATTGAAAATGTTGTTGAGAACGACGCACTAAAAAAAAAATGAAGCTGCTGCGCTTCCTACTTTCTTCGCGTCATCCCCCACCTGCCATAAAATTTGACCATTAGACTAAACAGATTGATTTTTTTGTGTATCTAATTCATGTTAGAATATTACAAGTTTGGTTTTTCGTCGTTTTAAGTAATAACGGTATGAGTTGTAACTAAAACTTTTTTTGTTTTAATATTTTCCACTTTACAGTAAAACCTATCAAATTCCATAGCTCTGTGTTAGGCCGTGGTCTGGTGATAAAATGCTTGACGCAGCAGTGCGCGTTACGTGACACCGTATCGTAGATATAGAAACGTCACCAATTTCTGTTGTTATTTTGACTTTTTCATACTGTCCGCAGCATTGTGTGTTCGATCCCCATACTAAGGCTTTAGCCGTCAAAAGCACATTTCAGTTGATAAAATCGTAAAAATTCAATATTAGGAAGACAGTTTGGGAACCTCTGATTTGAATGGTTTATAAAAGTAGACCATCAGAAATTTGAAGTGTCTCTTGCTGTTGAATGTTTGAAATAAGGATTTCGTTTAGAAATATTTAGAGTACTTCATACTTCTTGCCCATATTGTATTTAATTTACAAGAACCGTAGAGGGGAAATAATAACAGAGCTTTTGAAGAATTTATATAAAAGGATTCAAAAAACATTTTAAAATATTGTAATTAGACTGATATATATATATGTAATTTTCCTTTCAGGCAGAGAATATGAGAAATTTATGTACAAACAGTTTATTCCTGCAAATATCGCTCTGGTCCTCTCTCCATACGCGTTTCGATCACCTCATGATTTCGTCAGTGGAGCTGTATCGGACCGAGAGCAACATTAGCACGAAATAACTGATATATGAACCATAAATTTCAAGGTATGTCGGCAGGATATTACACCTGCCGTCTACCAACTTCGATGTCAGACTGAAAAATATCGCCAGTTGAACGACATCTATGAATCAACGGAGTAAAGTGGAATTTTTAAACAATCAAAATTTCAGTAAGAAATAAAGAAATTTCTTTTTTTCTTTTTTTCTTTCTTTTTACTGAAATTTTGATTGTTTAAAAATTTCACTTTACTCCGTTGATTCATAGATGTCGTTCGACTGGCGATATTTTTCAGTCTGACATCGAAGTTGGTAGACGGTAGGTGTAATATCCTGCCGACATGCCGATGAAATTTATGGTTCATATATCAGTTATTTCCTGCTAATGTTGCTCTCGGTCCGATACAGCTCCACTGACGAGATCATGAGGTGATCGAAACGCGTATGGAGAGGACCAGAGCGATATTTGCAGGAAATAAACTGTTTGTACATATATTTTTCATATTCTATGCCTGAAAGGAGAATTACATATATAACAAACTATATAAATACGGCAGAAAGATTTCTTTTTTTCTTACTGAAATTTTTATTGTTTAAAAATTGTAATTAGACATCTTGTATGAACCTCAATGGCACAGAAATAAGTCTAGCTATTTGAAATATTTCAAGAATTATTTTATATAATTCTAAACTTTATTAAAAAAGCAATATTTAGAGAAACTGAATTTTTAATGAATAAGTTAGTGTTGTTTTTTATTTAATATAAACTTTTTAACAAGGTTTTCTATTGCAATTCATAATCACTTTATAAGCCATTTTTACCAACAAAGGAAAAGCACGAATATAACAAAATTAAAAGGGCACGAAAAAAAGTCCTAAAAAGATTATATTACTCGTATATGCCCCAACTGTTGCACCCGTTTCCATAACCTACTAACCTACTTACCGTCGCGCTCCAAGGGCAAATCGTCCAACATTCCTAAATGAGGCAATATTCTTTTCACCATTTGTCTGTATTCGGGAAATTCTTCAGCAACGTCGTTGCCTTGAAGTAGTAAATGTTGTAAATCCTCGCAGAGATTTAAGAAGCTTAAAGAGCCGAAATGCCTTATTGCATTTCTAAGAAAACAAGATTATCACTTTAAATTTAATTAAGGAAGGAGTAATACTGTAATTAAATTAATTTCTGACGGGCGAGGTTTATTTAAAATTAAATAAAATTAAACAGCTATTCATAACAATAAAAACGTTACTGTGAAAAGTAATATAAAATTACATTTTTCTCAGTATTATATAATAACTGAAATAACTGGAATGAATTTTTCTCGTTATTTCATTAAAGTTCTTAACAATACATTGTCAAAAAAATTCAATAATATATTGCTAAAATTTACCATGGAAACATAACATAAATTGATCTAAAACTCTCGACAAACATACTAAAAGAACTCGAGGCACCCTGTTACTAACAAGAAAGTTTCGAGGTATATCTCGCTGATTTTTCTCATTTTATAATATGTTGTAGTATATTTATTATACACGTGTTTTTTTGAACTTGTTAATTCGTCTATTTAGAAAGGTACAATCACCCTTAAAATTTTCTTACAAAAATGCATTTTTTGTAAAATTTCAAAAACTAATGACTTTTTTAGTGAAAAAGACGCAGTGTAATTTTTACCCTAAAGGTTTCCTACTACTATTAATTTTATTAAATTTAATGCAAATTTTATGTCCATTCTACATTAAATTTAATAAGTTTGAAACTTAACGGTGAATAATTTACTTTAATTTTAAATCTAATGCAATTCATTCAAATATCAGTTAATTGAACATTAAATTTGCTTAAATGATATCTTAAATTTCAATAAAGTAACTGAAAAGATTTTTAAACTTTCTGTACATTAAAATTAATTCACATGTACCTTAACATTAAAGGAATTTACATTAATATTCATGGTATATTGCATAAGATTCCGAGTGATGACGCAACTTTTTGTTTAATATGATATAAGTTGCTTAAAGGATTCAATTTTCTTATTACTCCATAAGTTATAGGTGGCGCCACTAATTATCGAGATATATTTGTTTTTGACAAAATTTACGGTTTATGTTTTTTTTAAACATTTATTAACAAATTGCCGATTTAAAATTTAACATAAATATAGATATTATCATTTTTAAAAAGTATGTCAAACCCGGAATCTGTGAGTTTTTATTTTCCGAGAAATTCAATGTCCAAGTTGAAAATTCAACCTCAATATTCCGCTTTCCTAATTAAGATACAATGCTCAATTTTAATGGAAATTGTTTGTATAGTTTTATATTTTGAAGATCTATTTAAAAAAAAATCAATCGTGGGCCGAGAAATTTTGCAAGAACCAATTTTGCACTAAACAAATTGCGATAACTTTTCACCGTTTGGAGATAAAATTTTTTTAATGCGTGCATTAGATTTAGATGTATCATTTCCGATCTCAAAAAAAAAATTAATTTTGGATGAAAAAAAAATTTTTTTTCAAAAATTCATAATGGCGTGGAAAATGATTAAGGGCTCAAATTTGCAGAAAATGGTTTTTAGTACTTGTACTTTACCTGTGAATTTTTTGGATCCAAGAAATACACTTCCGGACGATCTGCGACTCTTTGAAAATTGGGCCGGGTCTAACCGAAAATAGCTGCTGCAGACCGCTGTCGGCAGGTTGCCATAGTTCAGGTTCACTATTCATTGACACTTCAAGGAAACTTATGTATTACAAGTAATATTTATAATATTGATGTTGTTTTATTAATTTATATGATAGTAACAATTTGTTTAGTCATATTAATTATTAATTTGTTTATTAATTAAATTTTTACAAAAAATTATAGAGAAAATCATATAAATATTCAATAATATATTACATATTATACTGTTTTTTTTCCTTTATATTATTTTAGATCTGCTTCTAGCGCGCCAAAAATACGAAAATAATTAGCGACCAATGATATTAATTTGTCCTAATACAAACTTATAAAATTAAAGAGCATAGTTTTGTAAATAAATTATTAATGTATTATTAAATATTTATATGATTTGCTTATAGAAATTTTCCTAAAAATTTTGTTAATAAACTATTAGGTAATAATAATATAAAGGAAAAAAACAGTAGAATATGTAATATATAATTGAATATTTGTATGGTTTTTTCTATAATTTTTTGTAAAATTTTTTTAATAAACAAATTAATAATTAATATGACTAAACAAATTTTTCTTATCTTATAAATGAATAAAATAACATCAATATTATAAATATTACTTGTGATGCATAAGTTTCCTTGAACCGCCAATGAATAATGCGCCTGAACTATGGCAACCTGCCGACAGCGGCCTGCAGCAGCTATTTTCGGTTAGATTCGGTCCAATTTTCGAAGGTTTACAGAACGTATGGAAGTGTATTTCTTGGATCCGAAAAATTCAAAGGTAAAGTACAAGTATTAAAAAGCATCTTCTGCAAATTTGAGCCCTTAATATTCATTTGCCACGCCATTATGAATTTTTGAAAAAAAAAAGGTTTTTTTAAACCAAAAATTTTTTGAGATTGGAGATGATACATCTAAATCCTATTTTTGATTTTTGCAAAATTTGTCGGCCAACGATTGAATTTTTTTTAATAGATCTTCAAAAAATAAAACAATACAAACAATTTCCATTAAAATTGAGCATTATATCTTAATTAGGAAAGCGGAAAATTGAGGGAATTTTCAACTTTGACATCGAATTTCTCGGAAAAAAACTCACAGATTCCGGGATTGACATACTTTTTTAGAATGATAATACCTATATTTACGTTAAATTTTAAATCGGTAATTTGTTAATAAAAGTCTTTAAAAAAAAAGCAATAAAAAAATATCTCGATGACTAGTGGCGCCATCTATAACCTATATTATATGAATCGATAGGTTTTTAAATTCTCTATTACTTCTATTTCAAACATTTTTCGATACAACTTTTACTCTTCGAGATAAACTCAAAAAACCGGAAATGGTGGCCATTTTTGGTCCGCCATTTTTTTTATACAGGTCTTTCAAAGCTCCCATCGAGATATGTTTTATAGGATGCCGAAAGGAACACATTCTAGCAAAAAAACCAATGTTACATTTTTGTTAACAAAACAGCTCTTTTTTGATCTAATTTCCATAGAGTATATGATGGGGTATACTTGTCTGCCGATACTGACGGAAACCAAAGAGTTCAAAACCGGTCTACAGATGAAGGTACACTACCTATAGGAAAATTTCCACCTTTTCCTGATAGCAGAATTTTTTGACCTCATATTAATGTTGGTGATAACATATCTTAAATTCAATGAACACTGGCTGTATATTTAATGTACGTAGTGGCCTTAAAAATTATTGAGACTTTAAATTAATGTGTGATTACATTAAATTTAATGGAATAAATTAATTTAGATTAATGTAAATTATTAAACTTAGTGCATTACATTAAATGCATTTAATATACGTTTATGAAATTTGCTCCCTGCACATTTACCTTAAATTTAATGCATTTCCTTTTAAACGAAATTAAATGTACTCTTCGCTGAGAAACGATAAAGTTCAGTTAAGGATTGTTTACCCCTTCCAATGTATTTTCTCACAATAGGCCAAAACAAGTAAATTATTTTCTTTATATATATATATATACATATATATATATATATATATATATATATGAAGTAAAATGCAAACAGTAAATGCAAACTTCGTTCCATCATATCCTTTCCGTGTTAGAGGTTGCACAGTTTGAATAGATTGCTACAGAAACACAATCCATCCAATTCCACCACCATCGAGATGATGGCCTACCTGTACCACCATGCCGAGAAGAAAGTCAAAACTTACCCTCCCCGCCACAGTGATACGGCAGAGGCACATGTTTCGTCTCTACTAGACTCATCAGGGTACCGACATGCACCTGGCTGTGCAAAGGACAGATTGGAAAGAAGCATGCAAATACTGAACGCGGTTTCGCCGACCTCCCGTCGGATGGCGTATATATGTTTATACGGCTTTCACGGATTCCTCCGTATAAACATATATACGCCATCCGACGGGAGGTCGGCGAAACCGCGTTCAGTATTTGCATGCTTCTTTCCAATCTGTCCTTTGCACAGCCAGGTGCATGTCGGTACCCTGATGAGTCTAGTAGAGACGAAACATGTGCCTCTGCCGTATCACTGTGGCGGGGAGGGTAAGTTTTGACTTTCTTCTCGGCATGGTGGTACAGGTAGGCCATCATCTCGATGGTGGTGGAATTGGATGGATTGTGTTTCTGTAGCAATCTATTCAAACTGTGCAACCTCTAACACGGAAAGGATATGATGGAACGAAGTTTGCATTTACTGTTTGCATTTTACTTCACTTATACACGAAGTTGCATATAGTTGTACGTTTGCTGAATGTGATTTCAGCACTACAACGGCATAATGTGGATGTATCCACTGCTATTGCAACTCGCACGGAGGAATCCGTGAAAGCCGTATAAACATATATATATATATATATATATATATATATATATATATATATATATATATATATATATATATATATACATTATATTGCATGTTAACAAACTATCTTATAATATTAGACAGGGCTATGTTACTATGTATGCGGAAATACGAGTGTTGCTGCGATACTTCTGACGAGCTTCAAGCTACTCAAATATTTATTTTGATATAAAAGTGGAGTGTGAAAGAAATGGTTTAATACTGTTGGTGATGATTTTGGGGAAAAGCTCAACATTACGCTTTCTACTAAGATTAAGTTTTTGAGTATATTTATATATCCTCAACTGTTCTTTTTATGAGCATATAAATTATGTCTGCTCTAAATTGAATTCTGCTTACTTTGCTATTCTGAGTCTAAAAATCACTCTCGATACTGATGAACTTTTATCAGTCTATCATTCATTGTCTTGTTGTTACATGTCAAATAATGTTGTTTACTAGGGGAGTGCTGGTACAAAGTGTGGTCGTATTTTAATAATACAAAGGAAAATATTGCAGTTAATAGTTAATCTTAGTTTTCTAGAGAGTTACAAAGATATCACTTTCATAAAGAAAATACTAACATTTCCCTGTATATAAATACTGAGATGTTCAATATTGGTGAATAGTAACTGACTATTCTATGATTGACTAGGATTTGTAAGCCTTCACAATACACGAGGAAATGATCTTCTAATGATACCACATCACAAAATAACGTTATTCAAAACTCTCCTATTATAATTGCATTACTTTTTATAATAAACTGCCTTTTGAGCTCTATGTGGAAAGAGATTTGTTGAAAGAATAAAATCTCTTTTATTATTAAGGAATTATCTATTAAGTATTTTAATTGTGCTAACTTGGCATGTATAAAACGTAATTTTATTTATAATTTTATATGATATCACTTCAGTTTGTTGTTTTGTTTCTTTTAAATATTTTAGAACTTTATTAATTAGTTTTATTTTTAATATCAGCTTATATTTATTTAGACGTCATTAAGCATTTTAGTTGATCGCTATGTGTGTTTTATATTCCATTTTATTATAATTTTTATCTATTCTATGCTATATTATTATATTTCATTCTATACTATCAGTATCATCTTTAACAATTTGTGGATGATTTGGAAAATTTTATATTAAAAAAATTACATTTTACCCCTAAAATAAGAAGGGGATGAAAACCTCTACGGGTAAAATTAGACAGGTGGCTGCACTCTTTTATGATTAGTGATTTGTCGTTTGACTCATTAAAAGAGAATCATTAGTTTTCAAGATATTACAGAAAATGCTATTGTTGGGGAGATCTTTAAGAGTGGTTTTACTCCCTAAATGGGCGAATTAACAGGTAAAAAACAAGTATATAACGTTTTCGACACTTTTCGGGGGTAGTGGAATTATTATCAAAGTGTTGCAGTTTTCACTTAGTGTTCTATTTTTTAACGAAAGGAAAGATTCCGGTGTTAAATTTGTAGTGGCTCTCTTAGTTTTTAATCTACAGTGTGATTTTGAAAATCTTCCTTTTTTAGACACATCTCGTATTTCCGTTACGAGGTAATTTATCAAAAAGGTAAAAACTGACCTTTTTAGAGTTTTTTACGTAGAGTTCAGTGACGTAGTAAGTTGTTTTTAAAAGTTTAGTTTTTGAGATATTAACAAAACTTATGATTTTTTAAATAGAACACCTTCTATATTATTTTAGATATTGATTAAATATAATTTACGCTTTTCAAAAATATATAATTTGTTTATTTTGTTTTGAAAAACAAGGTCAGAATTCGATATTTTCAATAATTTACTTTATTTGTAAGAAACAAGTGCAAAATTTTGACAATAATAATTATTCCAAAGATGAGAAAGACTCAGAACGCCCGAAAATGATTTTATATTGATTCGTGTTTTCCGTTTCAGTAATAATGAATAAATCTGTGTATACATACAAGGTATTCCAAAAGTAATGCAACCCTTAAAAATCTCGGAAACTAAAAGTTATGAAAACGTTGTAAGAAATCAAACGGCACATGACTTTAGGGTTGACTTTAAATCAAATGGCATTGAAGGTCAAGTTATTTTCTTTCAATGGGAACCCTTACATGACTATTAATAAACATTTTTTAATTAACGCAGTTTTTCTAGCTAATCAACAACTTTCCTTTTCCTATCTTAACAATTATGTCACTGCAATTGAGGATAAAGAATATAAATTTGGTTCTTTTTTTTTAATATGGATGGATTTAAATCGACAAAAATGTTTTTTCTATTGTATTATACCTTCTAACGTCAATAACTTTCAAATTACTTAAAAATGCAAAAGGTGATAGATCTTTAATTTCATTATCGGCAGCATATAACTCTTCTAAATCTTCGAACCTGAAACGAAAATAATTTAGATCCAATTAATAAATATATCAAATTTCGAGTAGTGAATCTATTTTAACAACTTCTCTTAATTTGGTTATTCATTTTAGAAACTGTCCTTAAGACACCTGAAAACCGACGGGGTAATTATGAAGGAACTTACCCCAACACTCCATCAATGCAGGGTAACTGACACCGATTTATTCTCAAGATCTTTAAATTTTTCAACCCGTTCCCTAGATCTCTTAAGGAGGAGACTATACTTCCATCCAATATAAGTTCTCTTAATGCTGGCAAATAAAAACCCAATTGTTGCAGCACTAGATCCCTAGCGATAACTCTTAACTTTATTTGTGTTACTGTATCGAGGTTTCCTGTATTCGATATTCTTACCTAAAATTTATAACATTATTAATCAAAAATTAAAAACTTTTAAGAGAATGTGGTAGCAGCTCTGGAACTGCTAAAAGCAACGCCTTTCATAGATGGGAATATGTGATTCTACATTAATCCGGGAATATATCAGTTCGTTAGTTTAGTTTCTTGTAAAAACCTCTCGAAAATCTTCTGAATCATAAGTGTACCTTAAAAAATATTGTTATGAAAAATAGATGCCGGAAAGACTTAACGGTACTCGTGGCGGCTTCACATTGGTGTTACCCCAGCTCCATTATAATGGAGTTATGGAGTCTTCGTTCAATCCTCAACGTAAAATGTTGATGAATTGCAATCTCAAGGAGCTAAAAAAGAGAAGCTTCGAAAATTTATAATAATTTCTCACTTTTTTTGTCAATAAGGCACACTACACGCCTGCCATTTTTGATTTGATTTATATGCCATGTTGTATTCAAAAGTGTATATCCGAACGAATATTTTAAATTGTTGGTCATATATTTAATTTGCCAAATTTTTTGGACTGATGAGATAATATATATACATATATATATATATATATATATATATATATATATATATATATATATATATATATATATATATATATATATATATATATGTTTATGCGGCTTTCCCGGATTCCTCCGTGTGAGATGCAATAGCAGTGGATATATCCACATTATGCCGTTGTAGTGCTGAAATCACATTCAGCAAACGTACAACTATATGCAGCTCCGTATATGAATGAAGTAAAATGCGAACAGTAAATGCAAACTTCGTTCCAATCATATCCTTTCCGTGTTAGAGGTTGCACAGTTTGAATAAATTGCTAAGGAACACAATTTATCCTATTCCACCACCATCGAGATGATGGCCTACCTGTACCACCATACCGAGAATAAAGTCAAAACTTACCCTCCCCGCCACAGTGATACGGCAGAGGTACATGTTTCGTCTCTACTAGACTCATCAGGGTACCGACATGTACCTGACTGTGTCAAGGACAGATCGGAAGGAAGCATGCAAATACTGAACGCGGCTTCGCCGACCTCCCGCCAGATGGCGTATATATGTTTATGCGGCTTTCACGGATTCCTCTGTGTGAGATGCAATAGAAGTGGATATATCCACATTATGCCGTATCACTGTGGCGGGGAGGGTAAGTTTTGACTTTCTTCGCGGTATGGTGGTACAGGAAGGCCATCATCTCGATGGTGGTGGAATAGGATAAATTGTGTTCCTTAGCAATTTGTTCAAACTGTGCAACCTATAACACGGAAAGAATATGGTTGGAACGAAGTTTGCATTTACTGTTCGCATTCTACTTCATTCATATACGGAGCTGCATATAGTTGTAGGTTTGTTGAATGTGATTTCAGCACTACAACGGCATAATGTGGATATATCCACTGCTATTGCATCTCACACGGAGGAATCCGTGAAAGCCGCATAAACATATATACGCCATCCGGCGGGAGGTCGGCGAAGCCGCGTTCAGTATTTACATGCTTCCTTCCGATCTGTCCTTGGCACAGCCAGGTGCATGTCGGTACCCTGATGAGTCTAGTTGAGACGAAACATGTACCTCAGCCGTATCACTGTGGCGGGGAGGGTAAGTTTTGACTTTCTTCTCGGTATGGTGGTACAGGTAGGCCATCATTTCGATGGTGGTGGAATAGGATAAATTGTGTTCCTTAGCAATTTGTTCAAACTGTGCAACCTCTAACTCGGAAAAGATATGGTTGGAACGAAGTTTGCATTTACTGTTCGCATTCTACTTCATATATATATATATATATATATATATATATATATATATATATATATATATATATATATATATATATATATATATGTATATATATATATATATATATATATATATATATATATATATATATATATATATATATATGTATATGTATATATAAACTCATTTATAGTTCATATCATATCAAATGAGGAAAAAATAATTCGAACCACAGACGACCTTCTGGGATAAAATGGGTGATTTTTAGAAATGAAAAACGGTTTTTTTTTGCGATTCCGGCTAAACTACGCATCCTATCGAGAAAAATTAAATATAAAAGTTTTAAATAATAAAAAGGACTATAACTTTTTATCTTCAAAATTTTCCGACAAAAACCGTTCTTTCGGTTTTTTATTTTTTCTTCCACAAAAATTACTCGATTAAGCTCAAACTTGGAGAGAGTGTACCTTCTGATACCCCAAATAGGCAATATTTTTTTATGCAAAAATATTCAACCTGTGTGATTTTATTTAACTTTTCAAGAAAAAAGGTGCAATTTTCAATCGCATTTCCTCTTAAAAATAATTGTCCGACAGACCGGGCTCATTTTTTTAGTTTTTACTTCTATTTTCAATAAATGGAAAAATATACATATAGACCAGAGCTTATTTGTTTTTAGGTGGATGCGAAATGGAACATAGAGATTTTTGCATGAGAGCCTTTAGAATAACCTCAATAACGATAATTTTGATATGCGTAGTTTCAAAAAGTTGGGCCACATTGTTTTTATTGATAAAAATATAAAATGAACAAAAAAAAAACGATTTTTTTCAACTTTTCTCCCATCTAAATTTGAAGGTATTCATTTTGGAGGAAAGCTGAAGAGGAAAAAAGTTTCGCAATTAAATTTGCGATAAGATAGTGTTAGTCGAAAATCTCAAAATATATTTCCCTTATTGCAAAAGAGCAATAATTTTTTAAAAAAGTTAAAAAAAAGCAGGTTTTTAATCAATTTTTTTCGAGTATTTAAATTTCTCTGAGGACCTTCATATTAGAGTAAAGAAAACTTTATGCAATGATAAAATAATGCGATAAAATTTATTAGCATCGAATCGATAGTTTTTCCACAATAATTTTGCAATCCGATTTCGTTTACAAAAACTGACCATTTTCAAGTTTGTCTGAATCCAAAATATCACGTTAACGTATTTAAATTTATTTTGGACATATAGTGTGGAACTTAAGTTTTTCAACGATCTTTTCAGAATCAAAATCAGATGATTTGGACGCCCTCAGCAATTCTTTAAAAACATTATTGATATTTTTGCTTATAAACAAATAGATTATCTCGGAGGATTTTCATTGTAGTTTTTTTTTGCAATACATGATTTGAAAGTACTTGGAAAGACACTTCTTTTCATGAAAAAAAATCCGTCAATTGGTTCCCGAGATACAAACTGTCAAAGTTGACAGCCTGTTACGGTGAATCTATAAAAAATACAGACCTGATTCTTGAACCAAAAACTTTGTCTTGCCGAGCTCTTTTTTGATTCAAATATTTAAATGTTTATGTTATCGGAAACTTTAATAAAAAATAAAAAAAATCTCGCCTACGCGCGTGAAAATTGAAAAAAGAGGGGTGCGAAGCTCTCATTTTAAAATTAAATTCGAAGATTCAAAATACATATCTGAATAAAATTTTCATTTTCTCGCCTTCTAATGGAGCGATTTTTATCATTTTTTTAAAAACCGATGTACCGCGAATAATGGAACTCAAATATCATAGTGCCATGTGCGCATCATGCATTCATTTCAGGTTAAACAAATAACGTTATTTATGCATCACACTTACAACATACTGCACCCTATAGACTTTCCAAGCAAATCTTTGTTTATTAATATAATTAAACATATTATAACGATATATATTTACTTTAATTATCAAAATTTTTTAAACAATCATTGTTTAAACAAATTGGAAAAAATTTTGGTTTTAAATTATTTTATTCGTAAAATATAGATAAAAATAAAATAATTATTTTATATAAATCATACATTAAAACTTAATAGTTTTTAAGTTATAAGTAATACAATATTTGTACAAATATTTGGAGATATAATATTTTCGGAGATGAGAGCATGATGGTTTAAAATGTAACCGTTAACATGAAAGTAGTGGGGCCGGGGTAAGAAACATCTGCTCAAACTGGCTTTCTAGAGGTATAGAATAGGCATTAAAGAAAGTTAGTCTGTAGTTATTATGTGTCTCTATTTGTGGAAAGATACTGGACACAGTGTTACCAAAAATTGTATTTTATAAATGTGCACGACATGGTATGTATAATTAACATGCAAATAAATTCAATTTGGAAACAAGTTTTTCAATTTGAATTAATGTTGTTTTCACAATTATATTTACTTATTAATCAAATATTTTTCTTAATTTTTTCGTATAGGTGAATATTATGAAACAATTCATTTTTACCGAAAGGAATGGAACCTGGGAATTGCATATAAAAAGTTGGCGTAGAATGTTGCCATATTTAAATGCCAGTGGATATTTTCTTTATGCCAAATCTTTGGAAATATATATGCAGGATATGCACAATCTTCCAACCATAACGGAATATGACAAATTTGTCAATCAGATTATTTTACTGTAAAATTCTGGTGTGGTGTTTGGACACACATGTGTATAGAGCAGTTTGAAAAATAATATTTAGTGTTAAGAGTGCTTTATTGAACTTTTTGAACAAGATTCGCTTGGAAACTCCAATACTATAGGATGCAGTATGCTGCAAGTATGCATAAATAACGTCATTTGTTTATAATAAAATGAATGCATGATGGGCACATTGCATTATGATATTTGAGATCCATTATTCGCGGTACATAGGTTTAAAAAAAATGATCAAAATCGCTCCATTAGAAGGCGAGAAAATGAAAATTTTTTTCAATATGTATTTTGAATCTTCGAATTCAATTTTAAAATGAGAGCTCCCCACCCCTCTATTTGTATCAAAAAAAAGCTCGGCAAGACAAAGTTTTTGGTTCAAGAATCAGGTCTGTATTGTTTATAGATTCATCGTAACAGGCTGTCAACTTTGACAGGTTGTATCTCGAAAACCAATTAACGGATTTGAATTTTTTTTTCACGAAAAGAAGCGTCTTTCCAAGTACTTTCAAACCGTGTATTGCAAAAAAAATCCAATGAAAATCTGCCGAAATAATCGATTTGTTTATAAGCAAAAATATCAACAATGTTTTTAAACAATTCCTGAGGGCGTCCAAATCATCCAATTTTGATTCTGAGAAAAGCGTTGGAAAGCTTGAGTTCCCTGCTATATGTCGAAGGTAAATTTAAATACGTTAACGTGATATTTTGGCCTCAAACTTGAAAAATTATCAGTTTTTGTAAACGAAATCGGATTGCAAAATTATTGTGCAAAAACTATCAATTCGATCCTAACGAATTTTAGCTTATTTAATCATGGCGTAAAGTCTTCGTTGCTCTAATATGAAGGTCCTCAGAGAAATTTAAATGGTCGAAAAAAAATGATAAAAAAACCTGCTTTTTTTACCCTTTTTTTAATTATTACTATTTTTCAATAAGAGAAATATATTTTGAGATTTCCAACTAACTCTATCTTATGGCAAATTTAATTACGAAACTTTTTTCCTTTTCAACTTTCCTCTAAAATGAATACCTTCAAAGTTACATGAGAGAAAAGTTGAAAAAAAAAACATTTTTTTTTTCGTTAATTTTATATTTTTATTAATAAAAACAATGTTGCCCAACTTTTTGAAAGTATGCATATCAAATTTATCATTATTCAGGTTATTCTGAAGGCTCTCGTGCAAAATTCTCCATGTTCCATTTCACATCCACGAAACCCCTATATTTTACAGATAAGCCCTGGTCTAATAGTGCAATGGAAAAATGCCGAAGAGTTAAAAAAAACGAAAAATTGGCTTTTCTCGATATGCGTTTTACGATTATTGTCAATAATTCGTTATTATTTATTAAAATTATCATAATTTTATAATGTCAATGTTTGCTCTAAACGAAGCAAAAATATAAATTAATTAAATCGTCCAACAACGTTTTTATTACTAAATAAACAAAAAAGTATGTTTTTAACCTCTATGCCGTCTACCATAACAATAGAGGTGCGGCATATAAATGACCCCATTTTTTACTTTAATTTTAGTCGTTAATAAATTTTAAACTGTCTGTTTAGAGAAAAAAAAAGTTAATTTGTTAATTGTCAAGTATCAAACAAAACTAAAAAAAATTACTTTTAGCATATATAAATTTACTCAATTTAAATTGTTTAATATTGAATAAGGTTCAGGTTAAAATTCAAGTTGTTTATGTAAAAATTATAGGAGATGCTAAGGAAGTATTGGAGCTGATTTAGGATAGAATAGAACGGTACAGAATGACAAAACCATAATTGCATGTCACAATAAACGTGGTTATTATTGCCAGTATTTTTTTACATAACATAGCACAGTAGTGGGAATAGGGGGCTTCTAGTTGACCCCCCACCACTTTTTTGATTGGTCAGCCAAGAATGACCTTGTTTCTGATTGGCTGCCCAAGTTCGCCCCCTATTCCGATTGGTTTCATAAACTCCGCCTCTTTTTGCTCCACCTCCTACCTCCTTCCTAACCACCACAGTAGTTGGAGGGGAGCTGGTAGCAGTTGGAGGGGAGCTGGTATTTTAAAGGACTGAATCTGAGCGAGCTACATTCATTTACAACTAGTCTTAAGCTTATATAGAAGATTCACCACTAATAAAGAACAGTGTTAAATTAAAAATAAGTGGTAGTTATGAACAGTGATTTGCAAAATGAAATAATCAAATTAGGTAAACAGTTTACTAAACTTCAAAATTCCGAATTAAAGAATGCAATGCTAAGGAAAACACACCCCGAGTGGGCACAGGTATATTATGAGACTGCCTTCCAATACCAATTAGCTGCAGAAGCCTGTTTAAATTATAGAAAAACCCAAAATTTGCCGAAGTTCTTTCATGAAATAAAGAAAATAGGATTCAGTTACTTTTTAAGGATATTGAAGGATTATATAAAAGATCCTGATATATTAAAAGAAATCGTGGAAGAGGAAGAGAGAGATAAAGAGATATTGAGAAACAGGGAGGTTTTAGTGTAGGATTTATTATGGAATTATTAATAAGAGAAATGTATGAAGAGTTTTTGATGTCCGCAGCCTGTTCCGAGTTTTATGCATATGAAGGTCAAGAAAGTGAAGCGCAGAATATTATATTGTTTTTAAATTATATGGAACATGCGGAATTATGTTTACTAGCAGCTAAATGTTGTAGCGAATATTTAAAAAATAAAAATATAGATATTTTAATATGTAAACTTCAAGAACTAGGATTAAATAATAATATTTCATGTATTAAAACAATGTTAGAAAATAAAACACATAATTTGTAATCAAGTCTTTTATTACATAAAAAAATTGTTGTAAAGGTAATAAACATTTGATAATGCACATACACATGGTATTTTTTGATGATAAAAGCAGCAAGGATCCATTTTCTTTAGGGTGGGTTGTTCATCAATCTCGATAACTGGTTTCATGGAATACTTCTTTACGAAATCTGCCTTTTCTTCCCCTTTTACATAAACATAGTCCACCTTAGCGCTTAAATCTCTTATGATATCTCCACATTTGTGTAATGGTGTAAATCCTTCACACCATTCAATGCAATGGTAATTTTTTATTAACCACAGAGCTTGTTTGTGTAAATAGGATGGTAAATGACCCATCGGAAATGGAGCTTTGAAAATAAAATGACTTGTCTTTTGCCCATCGTACGCTGCTAATTCCTTTACAATAAATTTATTATTTTCAATTTTGAATCCTTGAAGATCTAGAATAAGTTTCATATTTTCAAATATTTGAATTTCTTGATCATTTCTACTTTTAATTGATATTCACTTATTTGTTTTTTTAATTTCTGCAACTGAAGTTGAAAATCTAATACTCGAACTGAAATCTCGTAAGACATTATATAAATGAAGAATTCTGGTTTGGCTACGTTAATAAATATCAAAATTGACGCGTGCGCTCTTAAGCGTAAGTAGCGGTTTGTTTAAAAAGAGTATTTTATCTTAAGGAAATTGTATTACAACTGTTTCATAATTTTTGTTAATGGATTGTAACTGAAAACTTTATCATGAATTATGACACAATATGCCGCTGTTTTAGGGGGAATTTTTTCCTTGGTTTCAAATTCAATTCTCATGGTTACTGGACCTGTTTGTAGTAAATCTCTTTGATGTGAACAATTAATGTAAACTATAGGAGCATTTTCTTTAAATTCTTTCGGATTAAAAATTGGTTCCACTGGAGAGTTATAATACCCTTGACGAAAGTCTGTAAACATTTCATACAGAGTAGCAAATTTATTATTTTCAAAGTCAAGTTGAAGATCATTGTAAGGATATCTTTCTGAATTTAAAAAGACATTCATATTTCTTAAATTACAATGATCAAATTTACTCATATCCATTTTTAGATTACCACGTCTATTTTTCTGAAAAGCAATTAGAACATGACGTGGCGTTTCGACTTTTGTAGATGTTTTTACGGGCCAGTTGTGCCTCGTAGTTTCCAATAACTCTGGATATTCAACTAATTCCCAGCTTCGGAAGGCTATTAGTATATCACTATTTTTGTCAATAATTTTGGTAAGTGCTAATTCTTGCGGAATCGCTACAGTAAGATGAGGAACTCTCCAACACAACTTGGTAATTTTAACTTTGGGTTTTTCATCTTCATTACTGGATAATAATGCATTTGTATCATCATTACTTCTTATTAGAATAAGTTCTTGTTGTGAATTAAGAATAATCTTATTATAATCTTCAAAAAATCCTGAATACATCTTTAATGGTATACATAATGAAACATTACCTTTGTCATCAGTCATAATTTTTTCTTTAGATTTTGTTTTCGGATACCAACCGGCATTTTCCAATTTAGCACTTTCATTTTGATTAAATGAAATATATCCCTTAAGAGTTGAAGTTATACCAATATCCCGAACGGAGTCAATAGTAACACCATTTAAAATATAGCGTAATTCTTTAAATAAAAATGCCGGAGCATTATTAATTAAAACAGTATTAACTAAAGGGGAATCATCTTCTTTAGTTACTTGCAATTCCACATAAATTTCACTTTTGCAAGGTAAAGGATATTTTCCTGTTTGTTGCAAAGCAATTCTGATTTCATCATTTGGTCCGAGTTTTGTAGGATTAAAAGGATAGAAAGAAAGAATTTCCCAGCTTAATATTGATTCATCAACCAATACATTTTCTCTTACATTTAAATAATCCATTTTTATTTAAGTTTAAAACCCAAACTTTGAAGAAATTTTCTATTAGAAGGTGTTAACCTTTGGAAGTTTGATTTCCTACTAAAGGAAGTTGGTTTCTTTCTTGTCTTATTAATGTTTTTATTATTAAATTTTCTAGTAAAGTTTGCCGATTTATTGTTATATAATATTACCATCTTTAATCTACTTTTTTAAGATGTAGTCTGATGGTTATGGTTTCTTCTCTAAAATTAACCAAATCACCTTCCTGATCTATTATTTTAATGGCTATTTTATCAATTACTTTAACGGTGAAATATATGACGTTTTGAGGTGACTCAATTATTTTGAACCCTGGAGCAACGCTCGGGAAAAATTGGTGTATTATATGAACAGGTTTCCCGTTTAAATATGATCCCTCTGCAATACTGCAGTCTATATTTATTGAATTTACTTTAATTATTTCCGCGGGAAAATCTGATATATGTTCAATGTTGGCTTCCAATCGCCCATTTTTAAACCCTAATAATTTACCAATAGTTCCTTCACGAAAAGTTATGGGGGCTGAACATTTAAGATGTGTACGTAAAGTATTATTATTTGCATAAAGACTAAAACTAATTTTATCCTCATCCAAGTGTTTTTTTAAAAAATCTGTTATGTCTTCTAATTCGTAGCTACCTGGGGGTATGGCTATTTCTAAATTTTCATCATGAATTAATACATTATTCCCAACATCAATATTGGGAATTGCATTAAATGTTTCGAAATTTACAAGACCGATAACATATTCAACATCTTCATCTAAATATATTGGAGGATGTAACTCTGATGTTAAAATAGCGGAATTGCCGCTAAGAACAAAACTATATGACATTTTACTTTAAAAATATGTTTAATAATAAACTAAAATTAGGTGTTACATATGGTTATAAAGAAATTTTAGACACAATTGACCACAATTTGTTTTGTTAAAGTTTTGATAACTGTTATAATTATAATTAACAATATTATTATTTTGGTCGCTATAAAAATATTTAATTAATTCAGAAGGGGGTCGCAAATTACCATAACTATCAAAATATATTATGTTTTTTTCCTTTTTTTGTATATGCTATCCAGTGAGTACCAACACCACTGTGATTATCTAGATTGACAATTGCACTTTCAATTAACTTTATCTTTTTTGGTAATTTATCCCTCATAAAAATACCACGAAAGTTGGGAATTTGTAAATATTTAGCGTATTTAAGTAAATCGTAATTTGTAAGTGCTTTTCGAGGTATATGTTTTAGCAGTTTTTTGAATAAGGTTTCAAGTATAATCCACATCCTGTTTTATAGGGTTTTAAATAAAGTCCACTTCCTTTTTTTCCTACCGCAATGGACTCCATCATTTGATTGTGTCGTTTAGATTCTTCTAATTTCGCTTTGGCTGCTTTTGCATCATTTACTGCTTTAGCAATACCTGCAGCCCCTCCTCCAAGAGCACCAAGAGCAGACAAACCAGCAAATAAAGGTATAAGTGGAAGAAATCCGCCAGTCTTTGGGATTGGAATTACCCTTTTCTTTGGAGGTAACACTTTACCAGTTTTTTTAATAGCTTTTAAAGCAGTTTGAATACTTTCATTTAGGTCTTTAAAACGTTTCCCCTTAATTCCTTTTCTAGCTTTTGAAATTACCTGAGATAATGATAGTCCTCGTCCTTTTCGAGTTTTTCGCTTGAACTTTCTTCTCGTTCGAAGTCCCATACCTAATTTTCTTTTAATTTTCATAGCACCAGTAATTCCTAGTGCAGCAGTTTTTTCCCCAAAACTAGAATCTTTAGCTTTGAACCTTGATAAAGCTTTGTCAGCTAATACTTTATCAGCTAAATGCCTTCTTTTTATATCATTTGATTGTGAGTAAGCAATATCGTGTTCTTTACAAGCCTCATCCAATAAATTTATACCTTTATCACCTCTTGACAATCGTTTTTCCAATTTTGTTCCAGGTCCACAAAAATTATAACCGGGAATATGCAATTCAAAGGGTAATTTATTTATTAATGAGTTTACTAAACCACTTCCTTTCCTTTTGCTGTTTGTCTTGTAAATGATTCGTTTATTATGTGATGGAAACATTATATATAGTTGCAATCCTAGTGATAACTAACCAGTTACATCACAATACTGAATATTAATAGTTTGTTTTATATATAAAATGAGAGTTGAGAAACAACCATACTCTATAACAATTAAGGATCATGAAAGTTCAGTGAATGGTTTTAGAAAACATGGAAAACTGTTTGAGGGAAATAGTAAAAGAGGGTTAATTATTGGCCCGTCAGGCTGTGGCAAAACCAATGTTATTATTAGTTTGATTGAAGATCCGAATGGTTTGCGATTTGAAAATCTGTATGTTTATTCAAAATCCTTATATCAACCAAAGTATAAATATTTGAGAACACTTTTTAAACCTTTGAAAAAAATTGGATACTATGAATCTGAAAATGAAGAAACAATTGTTTCACCAAAACAAGTTAAACCAAACTCTATAATAATATTTGATGATATAGTGTGTTGTAATCAGAATGTTGTAAAGGACTATTTTTGTTTCGGAAGACACAAAAATACTGATTGTTTTTATTTATGTCAAACATATTCTTCTATTCCGAAACAATTAATTCGTGACAATGCAAATTTAATTGTTATATTTCAACAAGATCGAACAAACTTAAAACATATTTATGATGATCATGTTAATGTTGATATGTCATTAAACCAATTTAATGAGTTGTGCTTAATATGTTGGAAAGATAAATTTGGATTTTTAGTAATAGACAAAGACTCTAATGTGAAATCTGGCCGATATCGAAAAGGATTTGATTCATATATTTACTTATAAAAATAAACGTTTGATGGTAAATTATACCAATCATGGATGAACGTTTAGCAAGAGAGCTAGTTAAATCAAGAAAAGCTGTTAAACAAAAATATCAGAGTTTAAAAAATGCGGAATTTGAGGCGCAAACTAAATTGGAGGAAACATATAAACCGATAACTCAACCCTTACAAGAATTAATTTCAACGATTGGTAAAATTGAACCTGTTGAAATAAAGGAAGAGCTACACACACCAATTAAAAAAATTTATGAAACACCACAGAAAAGATCAATTCAAACACTAACACCAAAGAGAAAATTACAATATGGAACATCAACACCAGAAAAAAGAAAGACGGGAAAAACTCCACTCCTTCCTACAGAAATATCATCGATTATTGACTGGGACGCGAGTTTAGCTTCAGCAAGTCAAATGCCATCTATACAACAAACAAGTATTATTGCAGAAACAAACCCTTCTTCAGGTTCACACTCCACAATAGGAAATCTTTCAGATATACTGGAACAAACACGGCAAACAGTTAGAACATTTGTTGATACAGATTTATATAAAGAATATTTATTAGGATTTGATGAATTACCTCGCCAATATATTGATAGCGGTGTAAAAGATGTTGAACATGAGTTTGATCACCAATATGGAATAGTTCATGATTTGGAAACCGAGAAATTCTTTTTGGGTTTAACTCAAAAACCTGTCGAAATTATTGGTAAAAACATCAAAATTGAAGGAATAACCTATACAGGTACACCAGGTTTATATGAGTTATTATTTAAAAAAGAACCAATAGGGTATAAAAAACAAGATTTGGAAAATTATATGGATATTTTAAAAAGAACCAATGCATACCGTAGAAATAATGATCCAAATGAGCAGGTGCAGGGGAATGGATCACATAAATATATTTCTATAATAGGACCTTATTTGCAAAGCAAAGGAATTACAAAAACTAAAACTCTAAATCCCGAATCTCAACAAGCAGTCCAGGGATTTTTTGAAAGACGCAAAGCTCCATATAGAGAAAGTCGAGTGTCTTCAAAAAAAACCGGATTTGGTATAACTTTAAAAGTTAATAAACCTAATACAGATTACATATATTGGGATAATGTAAACGAACTTGTTGAGAGACTTCGACTATTGGTAGCATCCATGCTTGCGGGACACACTGGTCATAACAATGAAATTATTTCCATTATTGAAGAACTAAGAGAAGCGAATATTATTATATAAAAGGACATAATAGATACTTTTAAACATTTCTAAAATGACCATCGATAAATTTGGTCGTCATATTTCAAAAAAATCTGCTCTAAACACATTATTATCACTAGAAAATAAAATATTATCAAATGTTGAAGAGAAAATAATAAAAATTTTTAAAAGCGATGTCAAATATATTGAAAACAAATTAATTCAAAATTTAGATCCCAGGTTGAAAAGCGATGTTAATAATTTAAATAAGAGAATAAATGAATATGATAACAATATACAAAATATTGCAAAAAAGATTAAGTTATTTGAGGATAAAGTTATTCCTGAATATAATGACAAGATAATTAATTTGAAAAATACTGTTGATGGAAATGATGAGGTAGTAGAAAAATTTTCTCAGAAAGTTTCTAAATATGCAAATGACTTTGACGTAGTGAAGTTAAAATATGATAAAGTTGATGATTTTGAAAATGAAATAAAAAATGAAATTACATCAATTAAATCAATAATTAAGGATACTTCAGCAATTGACAATGTCAAGAACAGTATTTCCAAGGAAATTACATCAAAGTTTCAAAATTTTACTAATTTGCTTAATGATAGAGTAGCAGAAGAAGTAAGGAATTTTAAGAAAATACATGACGTTATGGATAAAAATACACAAAATCTTGAAAAATCAATGAACACTCATTTCCTAATTCACAAAAAAGATACCGACAAAGTTAATGAATTTAAAGAACAAATTAAAGAATTTGAAATTAAAATCAATGCATATAAATCAAATTTACAATATTTAGAAGACAAATTGAAGGAGGATTTTCAAAACGAAAATGAAAAAATTGAAACAAAATTCAAAGATCAAATTACAAAAGATAATGAAAAAATCGAGGATATACTAAAGCAATTAAACAATCTGAAAACCAAATCTGAAACGTCTTTTGACGAGGGAAATTTTACAAAGGCAATCGATGAGAAATTACAAAAAGAATTAGAATCCTTACTAGAAGTAGTGCAAGCTATAATAGAAGTTTCTAAAAAGGATGTATTAATTAAAATTAAAAATAATAGTTCAAAAATCGAGGAGACTTCTTTACTCATAAAAGAACTTGAAACATCTTATACAGATATACTACACAAAGCTGAAAAGACAGCGTCAGACATAAAAAATATAGAAAAAAAAAATTGTGAAAATGACATTAGATATTACAAATGCAGAATTTCAATTAGGAAAAGATATAAAAAATCTAGAAGATAAATTAACAAAAGAAATAAAATCTTTAAACGAATTAGTTCAAAGAGCTGCTGAAGTTTCTAGAAAAGAATTTAATGATACAATGAATTATGCAAGAGAAGAAATGAATTCAACATTAGGTGGTTTCAAAAAAGATTATACGTTATCAAATGTTCTTTTGGAAACTAAATTTAATGTAAAAATGTCTGATCTTAATAACAACATCACCCAAATAAATTTGTCAATAAAAGAAATTAGAAATGAAAATAACAAATCATTTGAAACAATGGAAAATAAATTTAATGTAAAAATTTCTGATCTTACTAACAACATCACCCAAATAAATTCGTCAATAAAAGAAATTATAAATGAAAATAAAAAATCATTTGAAGCAATGGAAAATAAAATTAAAGAACTTACTAAAAAAAACTGAGATGATTTTTTTATATTTTACAACATCAGCGATAAAGGGCTTTTATAAACGGTTTAGAAGGAGGTAAAGTTATTTGTGGGATTTATTTTCGTGAGTAAGGTATAAATTAATAATGAGTAAAATTAAGCAAGACGTTGTAAATGAATTACATAAACCGGCGAGAAGGCGATATAGAAGGAGACGAACAATTGTAAAAGGGCTTAATGATCTATTTCAAGCTGATCTGATAGAAATGCAGCCATATGCGAAATTTAATAGGGGTTTAAGATATATTTTAATGGTAATAAATGTGTTTTCTAAATTTGTATGGGCAGAACCTGTAAAATCCAAAACTGGTAAAGATGTAGCAGCTGCAATGAAAAAAATTCTATTAACTTTAAAAACTCCCCCAACAAATCTGAATACTGATCAGGGTAAAGAATTCTTTAATCAAGACTTTCAGAAACTTATGGAGCAGTTCAAAATTAATCATTACAACACATTTTCTAATATGAAAGCTAGTATTGTAGAGAGAGTAAATAGAACGATAAAAAACAAAATGTGGAAAAAGTTTAGTTTACTAGGTAATTATAAATGGATCAGCTTTCTTAAAGAAATAATTACAGAATACAATAATACTAAGCATTCAACAATCGGAAAAAAACCAAACGAAGTTAACAAAAAGAATGAAATAGAAATCTTGAAATCAGCTTATACTCATAGGAAAACTGTGGATCCCAGATCACCAAAATTTCGTATTAGTGATAGAGTACGAATAAGCAAGATTCGCGAACAATTTTCTAAAGGTTACACGCCCAACTGGTCAAACGAAATTTTTCAAATAAAAAAAATCCAGCTTACTAATCCAACAACGTATTTGATTCAAGATGGAAATGGGATAGATATTCAAGGAGGTTTCTATGAAGAAGAACTTCAAAAAGTAAGACACCCAAATGTATATCTGGTGGAAAAAGTGTTAAGAAAGAAAGGAAACAAAGTATTTGTAAAATGGTTAGGATTAGATAAATCTTATAACTCTTGGATCTTCAAGAGAGATGTGATGTAATAGTAATTAATGCTGTAATAATAATTGATGTTTGTAATAAAAAAAAATGATTTTTTATATATATTTGTTTTATTTAAAAATAAGCTTATTACATAAACATTTTTTTAAATACAATATTCCTATAATCAGAGTCTAATATGGGATTTAAAATTTCTTCAGTCAATTTAATCCTTCTTCTAAAATGTTTTTGATTTATAAACTCTTCAGAAGTCATACGAGCTTTTCTGTAGGCGAAGTTCCAAGCAACCATCAGATGAATTTGGTTTCTTGATTCATCAATAGATACTGTCTTCTTCATAATAGTGCTTAGACTTTAATTTTTGTTCTAGTTCTTCGGGATGATTCAACAGCAGTTCCAGCATGGAGCACACATTTTCACTATTTAGATTTTGTTTTGGAGAAAGGACATTATATATTTTGTCAAAAGAATCTCCGTCGTAAAAATTGTTATTTCTAAAAACGTTGAAATAACGTCGAAAGTTTTGTTTTTGTAAAACATTTAGTCTATATTCTATAAGTGGAATTTGTTCCCATAGTCTGCACACAGTTTCATTTCCATAGTAAATAAAATCACAGCTTTTCACAATCTTCACTATTGGTAATTCACCAATCTTTTCAAAATGAATAGATAAATTTTGCAAATATATCGGTTCATTGAAAACATTTGGTGAAAACATATAATTTGTTATAACTCCTTGATATTGCAATAAGTTCTTCCAATCATCTTCATTTAATATCACAGACTGACCATTTTTACCACCAAGTTCAATGCATGGTAGAAAATCACTTTCCACCCACAAACCAATCGCAGCATATTTAGAGTTAGAATTATTTAAATTATATTTTGTAGAATTTATAATTGTTTTTTTTATTTTCTTTTTTAATGGTGAATTTTCAAATATATTTTTACTCTGATTACTGAACATTTTAAATGATGTATTTCAAAAACTAACTGGCTATCTGCTTGCTCTCAAAAAACTAACTATCAATCCGTTTGCTCCTAAATTTTATACATTTTCCCTCTCCTCTCAAGTGGAGGGGTAAACTTATTTTCCCTCTCCATTTAAGAGGAGGGGATAAACTTTAAATGTCTTTATACTAACGAGAATCAATAAAAAACAAAATTTATATTATTTTTTTAACATTTATTAAATATTTTTATAGATATTTTTTCATGAAATACAATAAAATTAAACATGTACAAATAAATATTGCTGCTGTAAATATAATAACAAATATATAACAACAGACACAATGACAAGATTCTTCTTTTTTATTATTGAAAGGAATCCAATCTGAATATTGTAATGGTTTGTTTGTCATGGAATATTTAATTTTTATGTATGTATTTTCACACAAAGCAGAATCAGTTACATTGTAGGTAAAAAAGTGTGAATTTCCAACAAGATATGTCATTTTCATCTGTTTGTAGCAGTCGGTTTCATTTTTGAGGGCATTTATACATATATCAGCCCTAACTGTATAAGGAATGTAATTTACATATATCACATTTCCAACAAGGGAAACTAAAACTATTAAAGATGCAGCAGTCATTGTTGTAATATTACTAACAAATAATGGTATTTCTATACAATATATATGTTTTTGGATTCAGTTCCCCCTCCAACTTTTAAAGCTTCAAAAACGACTTACATAATTTATCATCATATAAAATGATGTCTTTATAAAGATGAAAAATTACTAGGAGTAGTTAATTCTAATCGCGGTTTTTTATTTTTAGATCCATTTTCGTTTCCAGAACTTAAAAAAGTTAGAGTATCATACATCATTTTCATATCTTTATCAAAAAAATCTGTTTCCAAAATATCCTTATGTCCCCATGCAAGAGTTTTTGTGGAATTTGGTATACAATATCTTTTATCATCATGAGTTGTTAATGCCAATTTATTTAACAAATTAGTGTATATATTATGCATATCTGACTTGAATACATACATGGTGCAGAATATTTTGTCACCTTTCTCAACAACATCTTTATAATCTGATAATGTTAATTGATTTTTTATACATGATCTACTAACGCCTTTTGCTTTTTTATCTACACTATTTTTGGATTTTATACAATATGCTTTAGCACCAGTTCCATAAAAACTTTCAATGGGAATCCCTTTGTACTCATCTTTAAATTTACCAACAACTGATGTTGTAATAGGCATGCAATGAATATTTTGTTCAGAAAAATTAGAAGTATCAAATTTATCCAGATTTAGCTTCATATCTTCATAAAAGTTTTGGGTCTGAACTTCTAGAATTAAGGAATCAGTATCCGTATATAATAAATTTAAATTATTACCATATTTTACTTTTAAATACCCATAATAAAAATTATACATTACAGTTTTTGCAATATCCAGAATACTCATCCCAACATAAATTGGTTTATTGTATTCAATGCAAACCTGTTGAAGTTGAAGAGCAACTAGATTTTCAGAGAAAATTTTAAAATCCTTTAATTGAGGTTTAGAAATAAGTTTTTCGGCACTAAATTTATTACCCTGTCTTTCCCATTGAGATACTAATTTAATATCTGCTCGCCTATCAACATTTTCCATGGTTTTACCGAAAATTGAATTATTTGCCAATTTATAACAATTTTTATCAAATTTATTTTTAGATAAATTTCGTAAATTTGTATTTAAATCTATATATTCCGCTAACCATGGTGATTGTGTAAACTTAACTGCTCTGTGTATTTTTATGATTTTGAGTCCAAATTGTAGACATTGTTTCAGATATCGGTAGTGAATGATATAGTTATATTTATTATGTAAGTTTGGAATTAATTTTGAGTGGTTTGAAATTGGTGGTGTATATTGTTCAGGACAAAATGGGAAATCATTATGACTATCATGTAAATAATTTGGATATTCTAAATCAACTTCAAATATGTATCCTATAGATGATGTATCTGAAAGTTCGGATATATTTAAAGTTTCTATTTCGAGCTTAGGTACCCAAGCAAAATTTTTTTCAGGCAAATATTGTTTCATAGCATAACCATACAAATTTGTGGCGTCTAAGTAAGCGATATATGTTGTAGGTCTTTCAGGATTAAAATTTTCTAAGAATGGATTATTTGCTTCAGATTTGCGTTTGGAACAAGTGCTAACCCCACCACGAACACCTTTTTTGAAAAAATGAAGCATATCTGGTTCCGTTAATAATTCTAATTCTACATTAGTTAATTTCATCATTGCATCCCAGCACATAGAAGGGCTAGTGACATAATTAACAGGATCTAACTTATAGGTTTTAATACATGTGGATCTATAATTTTCAAAAACATCAGCCAAAAGTAAAACATCTGATTTTAAGTAAATATCGGAATAAGCCCCTATTGTAGAACACTTAAATAGATTCCACACTTCTACAGCACGATTGTAGTCTTGAGGAGAGATATTTTCATCGGTTAAGTTATTATAAAATTTATCAATCAATGGTAGAGATTTCTCATTTAATTTTTCGTTGGAATCTATGTAAGAGTATGGAAATACCCCTTTTTGTCTAATGTATCGAAATTCATCAGCATTTGAGAAAAACTTTTTAATTTCAAAACATTGTGAATCTTGTAGAGTTTGTGATAGTGACTCTAAAGACTCTGGGAGAAATTGAAAAGAATCTATAAAGCGTAGTCGCAAAGCAACTGGTTTCCGCTTTTCTGACACATCAACGAAAATTTCCTTACTAAAAGAAATATACTTTTCTTTATTTTGAGCTATAACACTAATATTTTCTTTATTATAGCAAAGCGATTTAATAAATAGGTGAGAATCATAGTTTTTTAAATTATGCAATACTATTGGTATATATTTTAGAGGTTTAAAATGCAAATTACATATTGAGTGGGCGGCTCCTCGATATTTACCTGTAATATGACAATGATCCCTACACTTTATGAAATTTCCTTTTGAAAAAGGTTTTTCACATACATAACAAATGCTAGAATTTTCATATTCAATCTGTTCCACAGATGATAAATCTTTCAATGGTACTTGATATTTTAAATATTTTTTATAAATTTCTTTTACATCATTTTCAATGTATTCAATAAATTTTATAGCACAATCTGTACCTCTATAAAGTTTAAGACACACAACATTCTCATCAAATGATGATTTAATATAATAAGCAAATGAATAGGGTATATGTTCAGCAGTTTTAATAGTATATGAGGTGGTCGAATCAGGTGTAGATTGTTGGCACTCAATGTTTTTCAAATAACATTCAAAATCGGCATAAATAATAAAAGGAGCTTTATACTGTTTCTGAATATTTTGAAACTTTAATATATTTGCAGGAATATAATTGCCAAATTTATCCAAAATCAAATTATCTGAAGGAAGCTCAATTCGAACAAAACTACAATCACGGTCTAAATGTGTGTTAAGTTTTTCATATGTTCCAAAATATTGAAGGCATCCATCACATAAGTATTTTTTTATTTTCTTTTTTGATAATTGTTTGGATACCAAGCAACCTAAATCCTTTATCCAACAGTAGTGGTTATTTCCATCATCAGAACTTATTAAAAGCAAATTAATATGTAATTTTTTCTTTTCATTATTATAATGTAAAGGACCGACAATCTCATATACCTTTTTATTATCCCTTAAAAATTTTTCAACTCCATATACATTTATGGACAAATTATTTTTTTCCTCAAACTTTTTTATATCTAATAATTTTACTGGAAATTCAATACCTGTAAAATCGAAAGCGTCTCTGAAGTCTGGATATGATGAGGTCTTTCGAGGATTACCGGTTGGCTGGTATGCTGCTGAAACCACTGCCCAGGCGAAACAGCAATTGTCCTCATTCATCACATTCACTATTGATTTAGAAAAGTGATGCATCTTAATGTAGGAGGAGGCATTCAATGGGTTGTACTTATTGATGTTGACTTCCAAATGCAGAATTCTTTGTAGAGCCCACCCTGTAATAGGAATTAAAAAATTAGTTCTGAATAATATTTGTTAGAGATGTACAAGTGATATTAAGAAAACTTAGCTCTTGAGATTAAATAATAATTACCTGAGTCTCTTTCCGGCAATTCATCTGCTTTGGTTTCAATAATCTTGAATAAATCATCGTAAAGCTGTTGTAGATCAGTTGTATGGGTTACAATGAAGAACGGTGTATTAAATGACTTAATTGAAGTAGAGGTTAAAGTTGGAGAATAATATATTCCAAATAATTCCAAATTTACTTTAGCACATGTAAATTCTTGTTGACGCTGGCGTATTAATGTTTGCACTTTATTACCAATATCTTGCTGAAACTTTTTGATGTCGATGTGATAATTCTGCGAATATATTCTGTAGGAAGCTATTCGACATTTAAATGCACTCCTGATAATGTCAATTCCATTTCCATATTTTATGCAGCTCCTGTTTTTATGAATATTTGTCCTCAAGTGTGTGCTCCAGGAATTAGATTTGACATTTACTTCACAATCTTGGCAAAATCGCATTGGAGGCCTTGAAAGTAGTTCATCAACTGAAACAATTATTATTTTTTAATTCCTCTGTAAACCTTTATTAATAATAAAAAGAAAAATTAAAAGGAAAATTATAGCTAAATATGTTATAAAAAAATACTTACGATTAATTATATAATCTTCCAAGTTAAAGGTGTTTTCGTTATTGACAAAATTTTCTCGAAGGTGGCGTACAATATGTGATTTTCTTTTAAATTCTCTTAAGCAGTGTGTGCAAAGGAGAGTCATTTTAAAATGGAATCGGTTAGGGCCGTGTCGCTTTTAAATAAATACTATTTTGATCTATCAAGACCCAATGACATAGAATAATTAGCAATTTTTTCAGCTCGCGCAATTTAGAAAACTTTTGGATTTACTTTTGAATTAACTTTTGGATTCACTTTTTAACTTGAAGAAAAACATGGATTTTTTTTAAAAAATATATTTCCCAAATTTAAAAGAAGATCGCCTTGTCGTTGAATACAATTTTTAACGTCTTTTAAAGTCGAATTAGATAAATTATTACATATATTATCTAAGTTTAAATAGGAATAAACCATTGACTTAAATCTAGATGCGGCACACCTTGTTTCATTCCTATTTAAGCTCGGCTTAGATTTCATGCGAATAAATTTATCTAATTCACTCTTATTTGCCGCCAGCTGTCGCTCTGACTGCTGTCGTTCTGCCTGCTGTCGTTCTGCTTGCTGTAGCTCTGCCTGCTGTCGCTCCGCCTGCTCTCGCTCTGCTTGCTGTAGCTCTGCCTGCGGTCGTTCTGCTTGCTGTCGTTCTGCTTGCTGTAGCTCTGCCTGCTGTCGTTCTGCTTGCTGTAGCTCTGCCTGCTGTCGCTCCGCCTGCTGTAGCTCTGCTTGCTGTAGCTCTGTTGCTGTAGCTCTGCTTGCTGTTCCAACCACGATGGCTATAGAACCTCTCTGTTTAATCTCAGAGTTTCGACCAAAAGTCCACTCGTTGTCGCGCAGTTCAAAAATTAAAATTAGAGGTTGAAACTACTTCAATCGTTATTTGTTGATTTAACTTCTCCGCACACCCTTAAAACAGAACACTACTAAAAAGAATCGGAAAACCACATACTAAATTGGGGGTAGTTACCCTTACACGAAGGGTTTGCAATTTAAGCCTGTAATATTTCAACAATGATCGCCCACATACATAGGAATCTAACCCCAAAACTTCGTTAAAAGGCATCAAGTAATAAGCTCAAAATACGGCATCAAAAATAGGGGTGAAAACTACCCCAACCCAAAATTCTTGTTACTATTAAGTGGTTAGGTGAAAATGCCTCCTAATGCACACACTTAAATTCTCTCAGTGCAGCTCGCAACTATTTTCAGTTATACACAAAAACTACCCTCTAGGAATATAATGATCATCTTCAAAACCTCCAACCACGATGGCTGAAGAACCTCTCTGTTCAACCCCAGAGAATCAATAGAAAAGGTTCACTCCCTGTCGCACAGTTCAAAAAATAAAATTAAGGGTTGAAACTACCCCAATCGTTATTCACTGATTTAACGTCTCCGCACACGCTTAAAATAGAACACTACTAAAAAGAATCGGAAAACCACATACTAAATTGGGGGTAGTTACCCTTACACGAAGGGTTTGCAATTTAAGCCTGTAATATTTCAACAACGATCGCCCACATACATAGGAATCTAAACCCAAAACTTCGTTAAAAGGCATCAAGTAATAAGCTCAAAATACGGCATCAAAAATAGGGGTAAAAACTACCCCAACCCAAAATTCTTGTTACTATTAAGTGGTTGGGTGAAAATGCCCCCTAACGCACACACTTAAATTCTCTCAGTGCAGCCCGCAACTCTTTTCAGTTATACACAAAAACTACCCTCTAGGAATATAATGATCATCTTCAAAACCTCCAACTACGATGGCTGAAGAATCTCTCTGTTCAACTCCAGAGAATCAGTCCAAAAGGTTCACTCCCTGTCGCACAGTTCAAAAAATAAAATTAAGGGTTGAAACTACCCCAATCGTTATTTACTGATTTAACGTCTCCGTATACCCTTAAAATAGAACACTACTAAAAAGAATCGGAAAACCACATACTCAATTGGGGGTAGTCACCCTTACACGAAGGGTTTGCAATTTAAGCCTGTAATATCTCAACAATGATCGCGCACATACATAGGAATCTAACCCCAAAACTTCGTTAAAAGGCATCAAGTAATAAGCTCGCAATACGGCATCAAAAATAGGGGTGAAAACTACCCCAACCCAAAATTATTGTTACTATCAAGTGGTTGGGTGAAAATGCCTCCTAATGCACGCACTTAAATTCTCTCAGTGCAGCCCGCAACTCTTTTCAGTTATACACAAAAACTACCCTCTAGGAATATAATGATCATCTTTAAAACCACCAACCACGATGGCTGAAGAACCTCTCTGTTCAACCCCAGAGAATCAATCGAAAAGGTTAACTCCCTATCGCACAGTTCAAAAAATAAAATTAGGGGTTGAAACTACCCCAATCGTTATTTACTGATTTAACGTCTTCGCACACCCTTAAAATAGAACACTACTAAAAAGAATCGGAAAACCACATACTAAATTGAGGGTGGTTACCCTTACACGAAGGGTTTGCAATTTAAGCCTGTAATATTTCAACAATGATCGCCCACATACATAAAAATCTAACCCCAAAATTTCGTTCCGATTAGGAAATTATTAAATTTTTTCGAATTATCGTACATTATTTATAACGTTGTTTCGAAAAGTCTCTATATACCTACTCGATAGCCTGCCTAAGACCGAACGGCTTCGCTGCTCAAAGTAAAGTGCATGCATAACGATGCTGGAGAGGAACGAGATGAGGGGCGGAGCTAAATAAATAACAGGTGTAGTTTATGTAACCAATCAATATAGGAGGCAAACCTGCACTTTCACTATTATGAATAGTCGCACGAAACCATCAATATCTCGTTGGAATAAACCTTAACTAACTTCTGTACTCCTGATAATCGAAAAATTGAAACAGCCTTTATTTTACGCTAAAAATTCCATAAATATTGTTTTTATTCACAATGTCTTTTAATATTTGGCCTATAGAATATTCAAATTGCACTTTGAATATCTTGTTTATGTTCTTTTGTTTTTAACCCTATGCAGGGATATTACTTTTGTTTTTAACCCTATGCAGGGATATTACTTTAGTTTATATAATCTTCCTTGTACACCCTGGTGCAAGTATCCTAATTTACTTACGAAAATCTTAATTTTCGCGAGTTTTCTAACAATTTCACCCAGAAAAGACACAAAAATTCGTAGTTTTCCGATTTTACACCGTACTTATTCAGTCTGTGGTATTATTATGATCTAAAATCCATTAATTAAATTTAAATTCCAAGACCATTCAGCTCTCAAAAATATGCACGGCTTCGCTGTTCGAACTGAAGTGCTTACATAATAGTGTTAAAGAGAAAAAAGACGAGGGGTAGAGCCAAAGAAAAAAGGTGTAGTTTACGTAACCAATCGATATAGGACTTCCACGACTAAGAAAAGTTGCAGAATACAATCTATATCTTTTTCTGATATACCTTCACTAATTTCTGTACTCTTAATAATCGAAAATTTAAAACAATTTTAAACACTGTAATGTTACCCTAAAAAAAAGACCACACAAATTTTTTAACACTTTTTCAGTCACCCGTAGAAAACAGCCAGATAAATGTTGTTTTAATTCATAATGTATTTATAATATTTGACCTATGGCCTATATATCCTGCACTTTGAATACCTTGTTTATATTCTTTTGTCTGGAACCCTACACAGGGATAGTCCCAAATATGCCAAGTTCAGAGACAAGAGTATAACAATAGGTCACGAAATCTTTCTTGTACATGCTGGTCCAAGGTGCAAGTTCCCTAATTTCCTTAAATGACATTCATTTTCGTGAGTTTTTTAACAATTTCACACCAAAAAGATACAAAAACTCATAGTTTTCCGATTTTGTACCGCACTTATTCAGTCTGTGGTCTTCTCAAGATCTGAAATCCATTAATTAAATTTCCATTCCAAGACAGTTCACCGCCACATAAGAGACGTCCGCACGGCTTCGCTATTCAAACTAAAGTGCATATGTAGTAGCGATGGATTGAAAAAAGATGAGGGGCGGAGCTAAAGAAAGAAGAAGAGTAAGAAGGAGAACGTAACATATCGATGTAGGGCTTCCACCACTAAGGATAGTAACAGCATACCATCAATGTCAGGTTCTGATATATCTTCATTAACTTCTGTATTCCTGATAATCGAAAATTTGAAACGGGCGAATTTCACCCTAAAAAAAAATTAAAAAAATGGCCACACAAAATTTTTAAAACTTTTTTAATCCTGACCCATACAAAAGACAGCTATAAATGCTGTTTTAATTCACAATGTCTTTATAATATTTGACCAATGGACTATACATCCTGCACTTTGAATATCTTATTTATGTCCTGCTGTTTTCAACCCTATGCAGGGATATTACCAAATATGCAAAGTTCAAAGACAAGAGCATAACTTTAGATTACGTAATCTTCCTTGTACACCCTGGTTCAATGCGCAAGTTCCCTGATTTTCTTACGAAAATCTTAAATTGCATTCATTTTCGCGAGTCTTTTAACAATTCCACCCCGAAAACACAAATTTTCATAGAGTTTCTCGATTCTACATCGCGTCTATTCAGTCTGTGGCCTTCTCAAAATCTGAAAATGTTTCAATCGTACCCATTATTTAAATTTAAATTCTAAGACAATTCGGCTCCATAGAAGACGTCTACACCGGTTCGCTGTTCGAACTGAAGTGCATACATGATGGTGTTGCAGAGAAAAATTTTGATGGGCGGAGCTAAAGAAAAAACAGGTGGAGTTTACGTAACCAATCGGAATAGGGGGCGAACTTGGGCAGCCAATCAGAAACAAGGTCATTCTTGGCTGACCAATCAAAAAAGTGGTGGGGGGTCAACTAGGAGCCCCCTATTCCCACTACTTAGCACTAAGAAAAAAAATTAATTTAATAACTAATAATTATTATCAGTGATGAAGTAATTTTACATTTTAAAAATAATAAGAAAATTAATAATTTTTATATCTTTCTAATTATTTACATTTAATAAACATATAATTGTCACACATTATATGAAAAAAAAATTTATATCATCATCGTCAAGTCTTGCTCTCTTTGCAGAAAATGGGGTTCCTTCTTCATTTGATTCCACACAAGTAACCGATTCTCCAAGAAATTCGGAAATTTCAACAACTGCTTCAACATTACATCTGAGTCACTATCGTCAATTGAAATTCTTTCAATTTCTACATTTGCAGGATTTTCTGAATTGTAAGAACTTAAACATAAATTGGTTCATTTTAGACCATTGTTCATACAGGTGAATCTTGCAGAAGAACAACCCTTTTCACAACTGCAACAAATTGTTAAGGAGACTATCGGATATCAACTGATCTTCAGTGATATTCAGTTACATGATTCCTTCCAATGATTTTTTTCTAGCTTCAATCCGAAGCAATGATTTCATTTCCAAGTCATGTTTGAAATTGATAACTTACCCCAAAACAATGTTGTTTTGCTGCTGCTGATGATAATTTGTCCAATTTGAAGGTTGATTTGATCATGGTTGTTTGGTACATGTAAAACCGCAAATTATGAAGCGCTGTATTTTTTTACTGTGAATCCATGCTGTTAATTTACAGCCACTGTCAGCTATCAACTCCTTGTCTGCTTTTTTTTAAAAAAGATGTCAGCTAAGGCAGCCAAATCGTTCTTTTGCAGAAGTTTTTTATAGTCATTACTTTTCCTTTTCCTGCCACAATGTCGCAGCCAGTGAAACAATGCAGAAAAGCCAAATATTTTCTTTGTGATGGATCTTTGAAGCTATTAGAAGTGTAATAAGAATCACGAATATTACCCGTGGATGGTTTATGAAAAAATATTCCCGAATTTTGGTCATGCAATTCATTTGAAAGCACAAACAGATCAATGTCTTGTTCAACAACTATCACAGTTTTATTATCTCTGGCGACTTCAATTGTATTTATTATGAGGGTAACAGCATCTTCTGTTGCCTGTTTACATGTGAATCCTGCGGTTTCAAATTCATGTGTTAAAGTTTGTATTACTTTATTTTTATTACTTTCATTGGATAACAGTTTTTCTTCCAAATATGGTATATTTCTCCACTACACTGCTTCTTTAAAAATAATATTACCGGTACAGCAACTGCTCGCCTGATGCTCCGAAATGAACTCAGCCTTTCTACTAGTAGAAACTGATCCATTCCTTTCCATTGCTTACAATACAAGAGCTTCCATTTTCATTATATTCTAATATGTTCCAAAACTTTTTAGAATATTACAAAATTCTAAAATATTGACAGTACTTGCGAAACTTTCACTTTTGAATATTGAAGACAAGTAAATAAGAAAGTACCTCTCACCGTGGGAGGGGGGGGGGGGTAAAAAGCTGCAAGAAACAGAGTTGCCAGCATTATTCAGAATAATAATGAAACATATTGAGTTAAAATATTTACATTAACAAATAAATAAGAATGAGGTCACTTATAAGTCGAACCTTTACTATTATGGAACCAAATAACATCGAAAGTTAAAAATTTACAAAGAAACAATTTCAAGCGCCAGTCAAGCAAAACTAATTTTTTTTTGCTTAATGATTTTTTACTCATTATTTGTAGTATATATTGACATTATAAAATTAAAATAATTTTAATAGATAATGACAAATTATCCATAATAATCGTAAAATACATATCGAAAAACAACATTTTTTCGCTTTTTTGATTTTTCGGCAATTTTTTCCATTATACTCTATCTATATAATAAATCCATATATATATATATATATATATATATATATATATATATATATATATATATATATATGTATATAAATATATGTATATTTTTTCCATTTATTAAATGTAGAATTAAAAACGAAAAAAAATGATCCTAGTCGAAACTATGTTGGATAATTATTTTTAAGAGAGATTGCGATTGAAAATATCTCATTTTCTTTTAAGTTCAATAAAACCACAACAGTTGAATATTTTTGCACAAAAATGCAGCTTATTTGGGGCATCAAAAGGACACTTTCTCCAATGAGCTTGAGCGCATCCTTTTTGTGGAAGAAAAAATAAAAAAAAAATGTTTTTTTGCATTTTTCTCGAAAAATTTTGAGGTTAGAATAAAAATAACTTCTACAAAACTTGTAGATCTTTTTATTTCCAACAACTTTTTTGTTTAACTTTTTTCAAAACGATGCGTAGTTTAGCCGAAAATACCAAAAACATTCTTCAAGTAAGATACCATAAACTGAAGTTAAATAATATTGATTTCTAAAGAGTGGCATTTTTATGCTGTGATGGTGACACAATGATACAATTCGGAATAAGATGGTTTTCACATTTCTATCTCAATGTTTTATTTTGTATCCAGAATTGAAGATCTTTGTTCAACTAGAAGTAACAAGAAAATGTTTTTTTTTTAGAAATAATCTAATATTTAGAACTGATTACTTAATAGGTAGAGGACGAATATTTAGTATAGAAATATGCAATTTTACAATAAATATTCTTAAAAAAGTCGAACAGAAATACCAGGAAATTGTTAACAAGAATCAAAATTTTTATTATACAGTGCTAACTATAATAAAATTATTAGGGCCTAAAAATGTATGCAAGTGCAACAAATAAAAACTATTATTATTTTCTAGTTCATTAGCAATATTTTAAGTTAGATTATAAAACTCACTTTTATTAAAATAACTACTAACCTACCAAGAGCTCATGTAAGTTGTAATCTAAAGGCAAATAACATCTTTGATCATTTAATACTGTACTTATTTGTTCTTCTTGACTAGCTATGTCATTATTTGAGTCACTGTCAGAGTGGTTTTCCTCAGACGATGGAGTAGCAGAGTCACTTAAATCAGAAAGAGGGTTTAAAGTTAAATATATATGATCATTATTAGACTCTACAGATGGAGTTTCGGGCATTTGGTCCTCCAAATTGGGACTCATCTTGAATAAAATAAAAAATTATTTTCCCCTTTGACCTACACAAACACTACGGCTCAAACACTACAGGTTTCTTGTGCGGTTCTAAATTTTAAAGCGTTGCTAAGCAAGGAAGTAAATAGAAATATTGATTGAAATAGGTAAACAAAAAGGTTGATTGTTTTTGTCATCGAAAAGGTAAAATATATCAGGAAGAAAAGAAAAAGGATTATATAATTTGAGAAAAAATCAAATCTTCTTCTTATAAGTTAAAAAAAAATTTAACTCGGTGATGCCTGTAATTCATTAAATATTTTATGTTTTTTGTCAATCTTTAGATATATTAACAGCTCGTGACCAAGGAAGTTAGAGGGTATATGGAAAACTACAAAATTAAGCTAAGTGCCTGAAAAATTATTCTAACATACAGAAAATAAATGTCATAAATTGACATCAAGTGGTTACGTGTAGTAAGCGTAGAAAGAAATTTCATAGTAAATTTGTTGTATCAGGTTGGAAATATGAGAACCAGAAAACCAGAGTAGGATTTGCGAAAGTAGTGATCGGCGATGGCGTATTCTTTGTGTTTAATGTGATCTTTTGTCATCATCCTCGATGCTTAAAATTCTCTTGTTTTTTTATTGTGCCGTGCAGTGACATTAGTTAAATTTCGGCATTTATTTTATGTATGTTATAAAGACATTTGTGCAGACTTTTTATTTATAACAATGCATCAATGTATGATATTGTTTTGTAAATCCCGTTAATTCATTATTTTGGCTATATACATTTTTTATATTTTTGGTAATTATTTACATTATGGTACATCTAGAAAAACGACGTTTTGTGCAAAGATTCGATATTTACTCCCTATTTCGAGGTCGTAGAACACGATTTTAGCTTTGATTTTTGACTATTTTTCTCAGTTTTCCGGAAAACTCATAAACGCCAAGTGTTACTTTACCAAGCACTTAAAAAAGCACCGAACTTACATATCTATTTTCAATGGTACTATTTTTGCACAAATTTTAGTGAATAAATTTAGAAAAACTTCTTTCAACGAAAAATCAAAAATACATTCCGGAAAGGTCATCAACCATCAAACTCGCGGAAACAACTAATATTCGTTTGACACGTTGCCAGATGTAAAATACTTTCGTGATATAAACTATAAAATTTGTCTATCTCAGTCAACAATATAGTTTAATTTTTATAATGTTTTATACAATCTCAGGAAAAAATTAGTTAATTTCTCAGGAACTACTCATAAAGTTTTTACTGAATTTTGTGTCCGGGCCCATAATTCTTCTTCGGTGTTTACAGTTCTACAGTATAATACTATCAGTTTTGGAGTTCCCCATAAAAAGTAGTCTACATCCTGTGGGCAGGGTGGCCATTTACACAAGCATTATTTCCTCTATCGATCTGTCAATTTTGAAAATTCTCATTTAAATGATTTAATGTAAAGTGTAGGTTACACCATCGTGCATGTACCACATATTTTGTCTAGTAGTCAGAGGAAGATCTTTAAATAAATTTGGCAAATTTGCAAGGTGTTCTAGGAAGTTCAAATTATTTAAACGATGTGGTAAAAGACAGAACCAATAATAAATTTGTTAATGATCCCTGCTCATACGTTAATTTTAAATTCATGTATGCGGGTTTTCGTCAGCATGAACATGTTCACTATATAAGTTTGCCATCTCCTTGTAAAGCAACACCAACTGGTAAATATTTTTTTATGAAAATTTTCATCATGTGCTTTCCGCTCATTAAATGAATCTACTGAAGCTTAGTCTCAATACAAGATCGAGAGGTAAAAGCTCTTGAACGGATGAAACATTTGTTCTCTTAAAGACCTTTTTACTGCATTTTCAGAAACTCTAACTTCCAAAATTAAGTTTCTTTTATTTCTTTGACTCAGATTTTCTTCAACTCTTCAACTTTTGTTACAGAAGTAAAGTATCTACTTTTCGAAGGCAGCAATAGGATTGTATGGACCCGGCACCGGACTCTACGGAAGCTTGAGTAAGTTACCAAGTATCTTCCAGGCAATACCTGCCATTAGGAAATGTCTTCACTTTAGCTAAGAAGAAAACTATCGCGGACTGGAGAATATGATAATGTCGGATAGTCAAGCAGCCATCAGTGCACTGAGTTCTCAAGTAATTAGATCCAAGATGATTTAGGAATGCTTAGAGGAATTAAATGAATTGAGTAAGACTAATAAGGTCGCCCTTGAGTAAGACTAATAAGGTACCGGGACACATCAGGGTAGAGGGAAATGACAAACTCACGAGAAAAGGTGCTGAGACACCATTTCTGGGGCCCGAGCCTTTCTGTGGAATCAGGAAAAACTAAAAAGAGAGGAAGAAAGCGGGAGATCCAATTATTGGACGGAGCTGCAAGAATTGAGACAAGCGAAGGTTCTTCATGGGAACTGTGACTAGAAGAAATTCGAAGAATTCATAAGCCTAAGTGTAGTTTACGGGCCTTTTGCTGCTCTAGATGTTTGAACAGTCGAATTTGTAAAGTCATTAGACATGCAGCAAAGAGCAGTGTTGTTAAGATGGTGAATATAATCTTTTGTATTATTTTATGTTAGGAAATAAAATCTCAGTTTTTCTCAAGTTGTTTAAGTTATTTTCAGCCCCAGATACCACATTTTGGCGACGAGTGATAAAATTGTTGTTAGGAACAACATATTTTTCAGTTCTCGGAAACAGTTCTGATAGTTTTTCGCAAAGTTGTTGCGTCGCTTAAGACCGCAGTCCTTTGAAGTTAAAAAGATAGAGAACATGGCAAGTAATGCAATGAATATTACAGTGGTAAATACAGGTAATATTGCAAGTTTAACCATTTTTGAAGTCGGAGATGATTGGGAAATTTTTTGTGAAAGATTAGAGCAGTTCTTTTTTGCTAATCGAGTGGAAAATGAACGTAAAATATCTGTACTTTTAACTTTAATCAGTGAAGAAGTTTACTTAATCTTAAGAAATATTTGTCATCCCGATAAGCCCAGTTCTAAAAGTTATACAGAATTGATTGACCTATTGTCAGGACAGTTTAAACCCAAAATTTCTGAATATAAGAAGCGAGTCTATTTTGATGTATTGAGACAAAGAAGAACTATAAATGAATGGTTTATCAAAGTAAAGAAAGCAGCATCTGAATGTGAATTTGGTACTTTATTAGAAGCAAGAGTTTTAGACAAATTTGTAGTTGGTTTGAAGCCAGGCACTATTTTTGATCGTTTGTGTGAAGGGAGTACATCTACACAGTTGACAGACATAGTTGAAATTGCACTTTCCAAAAAAAGCTACGTTAAAGGAGACGAGACAGTCAGTGTCCGATGTTAACAATGTACAAGGTAAATATAAAAAGTTCTGGAAAAATGATGGTGCTGAAAGTAAACAAAGAAAAGAACAGAAAGAACAGGTGAGAGACAGAAAAATTTTATGCTATGCATGCGAAGAAAGCGATCATGTGTTCAAAATGTGTAAATATAAAAGTTATATTTGTTTAAAATGTAAGAAAAAGGGTCATATTGCAAAAGTTTGTAAGATTAGAGTGGAGAAAAATAACAGTTTAGATCGCAGTTCAAAGTCCAGCGAGCAAGTAGAGCAAAATAATGATTTTGAATGTTTAAATATAGGTATACTTAATGTAGATGTATCATATGTGGCTCCGGTAATTTTAAATGTTTTTATAAATACTACCCAGATTAAATTTAAGGTTGATACGGGGGCAGGTTTATCTTGTTTGCCTTATGACATGTATAAAAGATTTTTCTCAAAAGTTAAAGTTAAACTAAGTAGTATAATGATTAAAGTTTATTATGGACCAATAGTTAAACCCAAAGGTCAAATAGAGGTCGATTTAACTATAAATAATTATACAAAGAAATGTTCATTTTTAGTTCTTGATATTTGGAAAAAGTTTATGTTAACTTTAAATTGAAAAGGTGAAGTTTTATTAAACAATGAGTCAGTCTTAGGCAATGAAATAGTTTTTCAGATTAATGGTGACAGAGACGAAAAGTTGCAAAATATTTTAAATAAATTCCCTGATCTTTTTAAAAATGAGTTAGGTACTTACAAATATGAAAAGATAAAGTTAGAGTTAAATAATGATTTTTTAGAAAACCAGCGCCAACTTCTTTTGCTTTTAGAGAAAAAGTGCAAAAAACAGTAGAAAGGTTAGAGAGGGAAGGGGTGATTGTGAAAGTTTCGAATGCTAGTTTTGGAACCGAGGGAAGGGGTGATTGTGAAAGTTTCGAATGCTAGTTTTGGAACCCCTTTGATACTAGTTGTGAAACCTAATGATTTAGATGTTCAAGTATGTGCTAACTATAAGGTAACAATTAATAAATATTTAAAAGATGTTAACCATCCACTTCCTAAAATTGAAGATATTTTTACAGCTTTACAAGGTGGACAATGTTTTACAAAATTAGACTTTTTAAATGTTTATAATCAGTTAGTTCTAGATGATCAGACTTCTGATCTGCTAGCATCGAGTACATTAAATGGTATTTATAAGGTTAAGCGTTTGCTTTATGGAACAAAGCCAGCATGTAGTATTTTTCAGAATATCATTGAAAAAGTTTTGCAAAGGCACTGTAAATTATCTAGATGACATTGTTGTGACAGGAAAAAATTAGGCTGAACATTTAGAAAATTTGACAGAGGTTTTGAATAAATTAGACGGAACCGGATTTAGGTTGAATGCAAAGAAATGTGTTTTCTTTCAGGATAAAATTTCTTATTAGGTCATACTATTTCTGCTAAAGAGTTGGGGAAAGATAAGAAAATTGAAGCGATTTTAAAGCCATTGTGTAGTCTTTTAGAAAAAGACAAATCATTTGAATGGAATAAAAGTTGTCAGCAAGCATTTAAATTTGCTAAAGAAAGTTTTACTTCTGATTGTGTTCTTATTCATTTCGATCCAAATAAATTCTTACGTTTGGCGTGTGATAGTAGTGAATATGGTACTGATGCAGTATTATTGCATATTATGCCTGATGGAATTGAAAGATCAATAAGTTTTATTTCTAGAGTATTAACAAAGTCAGGGAAAAATTATAGTATAGTTCATAAAGAAGCTCATAGTATTTATTGGGCAGTTTCAAAGTTTTATGAATATTTAGCTGGTCATAAATTTGAAATTGTAACTAATCATAAACCGTTACAAACATTGTTTGGAGAACATAAAAGTATACCTAAAATGGCAGCAGGTAGATTGCAAAGGTGGTTCTTATTTTTAAGTAGTTTTGACTACACAATTAAATATATTAGAGGTAAAGATAATGTTAAAGCCGATGCTTTAAGTAGATTGCTATTGCTTATGTCGGAACTAAATGATCCAGTAGAATATGATTATTTAAACTTTTTAGAGTCAGTTATTCCTATTGATATAAATAGAGTAAGGTCAGAAACAAGACGTGATGAAATTCTTGGACAAGTTTATAATTTTATTAGGAATAGTTTTCCAGATCATACAGATAATGAGTTGCTTAAACCTTATCTTATTAGAAGATCTGAATTATACATTGAAAACGAAGTAATTTTGTGGGGTTACAGAGTTGTAATACCTACTAGATTAAGACAGCAGTTGTTAGCAGAGTTAGATAGTACGCATGAAGAAATATGTAAGATGAAAGCAAATGCTAGAGCATATTTTTGGTGGCCGTCATTTGATAACGATATCGAGAAAGTAGTGTCGCAGTGTAGAGTATGTTCTATGTCTAGACCTGAACCTAATAAGTCAACATTAATGAGTTGTGTGAAATTAAATTATTTCTATGAACGAGTGCATGCTGATTTCTTAGGTCCAATTCGAGGTAAAATGATTTTGATTATTATTGATACATATTCAAAATGGCCCGAGGCTTTTATTATGAAAAGTACTGATTCACAAAGTACTTTAGAAAAATTTCGTGAATGATTTGCGCATTTTGGTCTACCTAAGGTAGGAGTAACGGATAATGGTCCACAGTTTTGTGCAGAGGAATTTTCTAAGTTTTTAAGTTTCAATAGAGTAAGACATCAAATAGCTCCTCCATACCATCCTGCAACTAGTGGGTTAGCTGAGAATGCTGTGAAAAATTTTTAAAATAGTTTATTAAAACCATTTAAAGATGAGACCAATAGTAGTACTTCTTTTGAAACTTTAACGAAACGTTATTTATTTCATTGCCGTAATTCTGTGCATATCACTACTGGTGTCACACCAAGCAGTTTAGTTTTTAAGCATAAAACTAGACGTAGGTTAGATCTCTTTACTGAAAAAAATTTAATTTTAGATAAGAAAGTGTTAAATTATGAGGGAAAAAGAAATGAAATTTTTAAGAAGGGAGATAATGTTATGTAGATTACAGGAATCCTAATAAGAAGTCCCGGGTTGAAGGTAAAATTGATAAAGTTTTAGGCGATAGAGTTTATTTGTGTAAAGTTCTAAAAAAGGATTTAATCTGAAAAAGACATGTTAACTAAATATTGAACTGTAAGCTAAAATATTAATCTGGTAATGTAAACCCAACTTTGGTTGACATACCAGACCATAGAGTTAGTGAAGATAATTGTGTTATACCGAATAAAGTATATATTCCTTTTTTTAGGACTGATTCGACTAATCGTGAAAGGGACAATTTAGAAAGTGAATGTACTAGTGTACCTAGTGAAAGTGCCGAGAGTGGTAAATCAGAAGAAAGTCTTATACAGGACAATAATAAAGATATTAAGCGTTCAAGTTTAAATATCAATGAGCGTCCAAAAAGGCAAATTAAAGCACCTGTACGTTTAAATTTATAGGTGGGATAGATTGTAGTATATTGGCGTTTTGCTGCTCTAGATGTTTGTACAGTCGAATTTGTAAAGTCGTTTGTCCAGAGATAGTAGCAAAGAGCAGTTTTATAAAGAGGGCAAAAATAAGCTTTTGTATTATTTCATGTTAGGAAATAAAATCCTAGTGTTTCTCAAGTTGTTTGAGTTATTTTCGGCCCCAGATACTACCCTAAGTAAGAACCAACTTCTGAGAGGAATGCTAACGGGACACACCAACCTGAAGGAACATCTCAAGAAACTCGCATTAGGAGAAAGAGAAGATTGCAGATTCGGCGAGGAAGAGGACGAAACCTTTATTCACATTCCTTCAGAGTGTAGCGCCTTAAAAAAACCTTAGAATTCGATTCTTGGGAGCACACCAAAGAGAAGAACGGGAGCTATCTACTTTCAAGCCGTCCAACATTCTAAAGTTCCTGAAAGAAATAGGATTGGCCTTAGCTGGCAAAGTATTCCTTATGACTTGGCACCAGTAGGTCGCAGTGTACAGATCCCGAATTTTACGCATATACATACTTTCTGGAAGGTTCCTTTCCACAATGGCAAATGTTAGGCGATTTGATACGCATCTATTTGAAAATCTTTATTTGTATTTTATCACCGACTCGCCACCATTTCCTTTGCAAAAACCGTAAACTAATATCATATTAGTCATTTTTATATAAGTGTAATGTTCGGCCATAGTAACAGATAGAAGAATTAAAAGATACATTTTAAAATTAAACAGTAAAGGTTTGTCAGACTGAATCATTTGACAATACTTTTCTGTAGCTAGTGATGATACGTATGGTTGTTAGGTGATTGATATATAAGTTTTTATTGCTAGCCGGTTGGCCCTTAAACACGGTTCTTGAACTAGTCCTAAGTCTGGATAAAGTGTCAAGGTGAGATACGAGTCTCAGTACGCAATAAAACATTTAAATTTAATTTTCTTGGAAACAGCTGCTCGAAGCGACTTATAAAATATGTCAGAGAATAACAATTTTTAATTAGAAATTCAATACACTGAGGTGTATTGAATTTTTGAAACTTTAGATGTAGATAAAGTGCTGCTGATGGCGCCCTCTGCAATGTGCATCGAAACTATATTTATATCTTGATTTCTCATCCTAAAAAACTGCAAAATGCCAAATTTATCGCAAATAAAGCTATAATTCACATAAATATTTATAATAAAGTTTTGAAAAAATATAATTATGATGCCCTGTATCTCAGAAGCTTTCAACTTTTGTACAATATAAATCGGGCTAGATTCTTATATCTTAGCGTTAAAAATTTGCTCAAGCGTTTTGTACATACGTTTTAGAGATACCCTGTATGAGATTTTCCATTAATCTACTGGCCATATCCCACAAATAAAACATTTCTAATATTTACAAATCCGTACAACTTAGCTCAAAAGCACATATCAGGTCGTAACAAATTGATAACGTTTCCTGGAAATATTGTTGGTTCACATATGTTACCTTCATCTCTAAAGTGGTTCTTGGAAGTAATTTGTTCTATTTTGGCAAACAGTTAGCCAACAAATTACGCCCGTCTCTTGGAATTCTCAGGTGTCTTTCAAAAAGATAAAATATTCCTTTTCATTTAGTTTAAATAGGTGTTCTGTTTCATAAATCTCAAGTGAAACTCTTTAATCTTTTGCGGCAGATATAATATTACCTTGACAGGTCAAAAATAAATATATATGTAGTTTAATGTTACATATTAAACTTTTACCTCCAAATTCTCTTACGTTCAAAATTATTAGTCAAAATTAAATTTAAAAATTGAACAAAAGAGGGTTATCATATATTGTAATAATAGATATTATTAAAATAAGTAGAAAACTGTATTTATTATTTAATTTATATTGTTAAATTTGCATAAATACGTCAGTATCTACCACAAAGCATCACTTTTTTTAGATCATATTATTCCATAATGAAGCCGATATAATTTAGTTAAAAATTTTCATTAATTTTTATTCTAAATTTATTTTCCTCTCTGTATGAAAAACAAATATCCATGGACAAAAGATTATACTTAGAGTTTTCTAACATTAATACTTTATTGGACACTTTAACGCAATTTCGTATAAAGAGATTTCAAAAGAGTGGCATTAGATTTCTAATAAAATTGACCCTATTTTACCCAAGTAACTTTTTGTGCTGTAATAAATCAAATTTACTTATGTCGTTCTCATGACCTTCCGCATATAAATTTTGACCCAGAATTTTTCGCTAAGAAAGAATTCTTCATGGTCTTTCACTTTGCTAATTTGGAAACATTTGGTAAGGGGAAACAGCACACATTTTATTAAAATATTTTCTTATTTTTTCCAACTTCAAGAACCGAAGAATGTTAAAAGTTTTTTACATAAACACACGAAAATCAGGAAATTGAAAATTAAGCATGGTCTAAATGGCAGTATTTCATAAATACCCAGAGTGTTCGATAAGTATATGTCAAACTCTCAACAATGTACAGAAGATATCAGGATAACTCTAGTAGTTCATATAAATTTTTATCCTAAGGTCTCCCATAACAGAGATATGGCTCCCAACAGGGGAAGTAGTGATTTATCTTTTAAGCTGAAGCTTATGAGCCGACGAGTGTAAATTTTCTGCTCCCTATAGGCTCTATAATGATCTAAAGAAGTTATGTTCACTTTTTTCGACTTTATTTTTTTACACGCGTAATTTTTCACCAAAAAACAATAACGATTTTTTTCAGATTTTTATACCAAAAAATGAGCCCAGGAAATTTTTTTAAATTTTTCAACATTTTTTTAGGTTGCGATCAAAATTCTTGGTCAACTTTAACATAATGGTTTTTTGTGATTTTTTTTCTTTCGAATATCACTCATAAAATAACGATTTTTTTGGTGGAACATCCTCAAAAATTCAAAAACCTGTTTTTTTGGCGTTTTCATCAGTTATTTTGGACATAACTTCAAATGCAAATAGCTAAATAGATATTAATACACATAGTTAAGCTCTAGGATTCATTTCCAAGGGAAAGCAGTCCTTGAGGATCAAGAATTTCGTCACCGAGAACGGCAAAGAGCCTTAAAAAGCTTCAGGTATAGCGAAGCTTCATGTAGAAATGTTAAATCATTTCAATAAGAATTAGAATGACTATATATAATACACGAATAACTAATTTTCTTTAACAAAATAAAAAAAAGATTATGTATTACTGAAGATATAAATGTTAAAACTACATTAATAAATGTTCTCAGGAATCGTATCATATAAATATGATAAGAAAACGTTCTCCATACTATTAATCTTCATCACTATCTCCTACTATTACTGGATCAATATCCGTGGTAAAAAATATGTTAGAAAAAATTTTAGCTGGCCTAATAATATTCGATTTATATCTAGCATTACTAAGATAATAACTGTTGCAATGTGGAAACAGGAACCGACAGTCCTTGGTCCATTAGCACAGTCGCAGGCATAACGTGAAATACTCAAGATCAGGTGATTACTCAATGTAACATTTATAGTTTATTTTTATTTATATGCCTGAACCTTTTTAAAACTTTAATAATGTTATGTTTAGTATTAATATACTCAAAATTGATATTATTAGAATCGTCCGTCAATTCAGTCAAATAACATACGGCTTGACCTAATTGAAAGGTATCTGAAAATAATACCTTAGGGTCTCATTCAGTCATTTCTGAAAAATCACTGCTTTTATGAGATGGTAATTTAATTGTTGTAATACTCCGTCTAGACCGCCTTGAAGTCTCAGCTTGTTTTGCTAAGATATTTTCTTTTGTGTTATTACTTTTGGGGTAGTTAATTTTTTTCTAAAAAACAACATATACTCGGTCAATTTATGTGACACAAAATTTAAACGGTTCCACCCTCTCGAAGATTTTAATATAAATCTGTCAAAGTAACTTAATAGTCTTAACATCCACTTCGTTAGGGGTCTAAGGTTAAGCGCTAAAGTTATAACCACATGTGGCCATGAGAGAGCTTTCTTTTACATAAACTAAGCAAATCTTCCCATCATAAGAAAACAAAAGAATATTTAAATTAAATCACTAAAATGCAATAATAGTATTTGTTATTATGTATAAAGTTCGCGTCTGTTGCCCATTTTTTCCCCAATTGACGAAAATAAGAATAAGAAAATTTGAAAATGTAAAAATGGTTAAAACCTAGGGTTTTTTTTTCCATGGGTTCTTACATGATCTTTTAGTAAAAGTGTAGAATAGTTATCGATTACATTTGTGTAAAATAATTATTAGTTTTGAGCCCTGCTTTGTTTTAATATTAAATTAAATTAAATTCGGCGCATGGATGACTTATTCTATCTATCAATCAGGGGACCGAAAACTTACAGACGCTCGGAAACGAAAACTACCCTTCGCGGGCGGGGATGCATCGCAAAAGTACGTTCTATTGGTGGAAAAGCACGCATGTCGGACCAACGCGTCTAAAACAGGGGAGGTTCCAAAGTTGAATTTGATTTTCAGAAATTAATTAAATTTAGTTACAATATATGTATATATATATATATATATATATATATATATATATATATATATATATATATATATACATATATATATATATATATATATATATATATATATATATATATATATATATATATATATATATATATATGCAGCATTTATAGATTCTCATCCGTATTAGTTAGACGAAAACATGTAATTATCTCAGAAGCATCTTTAAATAGAGATATATATGATTGATTGATGTACAATTATTTACCTATGTTTAATTTAATGTTAAAATTCTACATTAATTTTTCCTATACCTGAAATTTTTTAAGGCGCGTTGCAATTCTCGGTGACGTAAATCTCGAATCTCAAAAACTGTTTTCCTTTGGAAATAAGTCCTAGAGCATTACTAAATATATTGGCATCTATTTATCTATTTGCATCTGAGGTTATGTCCCAAATAACTGATGAAAATATAAAAAAAGGTTTTTTCAATTTTTAAGGCTATTCCACCAAAAAAATCGTTATTCCATGAGCGGCTTTTGAAAGAACGAAAAAAAATACACAAAAAAAAAGAGTTGAATAATTTAAAAATTTTTCTTGGGTTCGATTTTCGCTCGAAAAATCTGAAAAAAAATCGTAGTAGATTTTTTCAGACTTTTTGATGCAAAATTACGCTCGTAAAAAAAGAAAATCAAAAAAAGTGAACATAACCTCTTTAGACCGTTTTAGGGCCTATGGGGGACTGAAAATTTTCACAAAGGCATCTTTTGATATTGGTTATCGAACGCGGTAGTGAATCGCTTGTGGGCAGATTTGACCATCTTATCCCGCTATAGCCTTTTGGCATGTTGTATAACCAATAAATAATCTCGAACCTAGACCATAAAAAACTTTTGGCATTACTAAAGAAGTCAGAAACGGACTGTTAGGCCCAAAATTTTGACAGTTGTCAGTTCTCAGAGCTAAAGCTCTATTTTTTAGATATTTTAGACAACTATCTAAAAAAAGTGCTCCGCATTCGAGTAAATCCGAATCATGCATACCTAGTAACCGCAGTAATTACATATGATACTAAATTAACTGAACTCTTTGCTATCAACTATTTGAGCGACTTTAACTAAACGAAATCTAATAATAATCTACCTAATTACTTAATTGATGACATATTGGAGATCACTAAATTGGATGGCTCACCCTCTTTTAGTAGTTTATTTTTAGAAACTCCTAGACACGTCAACTTTAGTTACTGATGGTATTCGTAAAAAAAAAATTTCAAATTCCATTAAATTTCGTAATTTTTAGAATTAAATTGCTTGCGCAAATATATGGTGCACCTTAAAAAATAAGGGGTCAAAATACTATAGTTTAACAACATCTCGAATCACAAGTAATTTTCATTTTATTTCGTAGTTACATCTTAATTAGAACCTAAAATATTACAAAAAAGTATTTAGGTGTGACTCGCCCTCTTTTACTAGTTTATTTTTGGAAACGCCGAAACATATCAACTTTAGTTAATCATCGTATTCGTGAAAAAAATATTGTTCTATAGGTATATAAATAAAGATAGAATTAGCGTAGTTAGTTAGTTGGAAGTTAGTCGTATAGTTATATAATTAAGAGTTATATAGTGGTTTTTAAATAGAAAAGATTAAGTAGTAATAATAAGAAAGTTGTATTAATATAAGTATAGGAAGTATAAGTGAAAGGTGTGGTGTTTTATTCTGCAAACCCAGTGAACGATTTTATAGAGACGAAACCTTAACAATATTTTCGAAAAATTCCATTAAATTTTTAATTTTTAAAATTTAATTACTTGCGGAAATATATGGTTTACCATAATAACAAAAATAAAGGATGATATCCTTGGAGGTGAAATTACCATGGTTTAACATCACTTCGAATAACAAGTGATTTCTATTTCGAATTTTAGCGATGTCTTAGCTAGAATTTGAGATAAAAAAAGTGTTTGAATGTGACTCACCCTCTTTTACTAGTTTACTTTTGGAAACGCCGAAACATATCAACTTGAATATCGTATCGTGGTTTTCGTGAAAAAAATATTTTCGTACAATTCCTTTAAATTTCGTAATTTTTAACATTAAACTCTATGCGCAAAAATATTAACAAACGCAGTAATAATGTTATTCAACACACTCTGTTCCGTCCTTGGAAAAGGTCCCCTATGCAGCGCTTCTCAATGGAGAAAACTTCAACAAATCTCTTACATGAACTGCGCTAAACTGAATAATATTTGTTAATATAAATAAGTCATTAAATTGTTTAATTTTTTTTTAACATTTAGCTACTTCGCTACATACCCGTATATATCAAATAGGGTTTTAGTAGTATTTTTCCCAAACAACCATAAATATACAAAAAGTTGATCGCTTTAAATAACCTCATCCTACGCCATTTGAGTTTTAAGAACATGACATTGGCAAAATGCTATTTAAGGATGCTTAACTCGCTGAATTACTTACCCGAAATATTGCCACATTCCTTCCTTGGTTAACATCAGCCACAAGCTCCGGCTGCACATACCACTGGCTGGACAGCTGCCTGTCATCCATCAGTAGAATCTTAAACTTGTTAATTAATTATTGTTATGTGTAGTGTAAGAATGTATACAATGAGAACGTAAAGTCTGGAATAAATTAGTTATTTAAATAACGCTATTTTTTTTTTTGAAAAGTCGTTCGGACACGGCAACTTTGTCTTTTTAGTACGAATTTTTTCCAATATTTTAAACCATACAGGGACTCGAAAGAAGCTGTGCAATAATCAAGCATGATTTTTTTAAATAGTGACCCCAATTTTTTGAACGATTTTAGATCCCTTGCAAAATTCAAAACATTTTCGATTTATCGATAGTTAAAAATCAAATTAAAATATAGTAATTATTTAACAGCATAACTGATTAAATGATATGTTTTTTTGACACATTTTGTAAAATTGTCACTTTGAGTTAATTTTAACTAAAAATAAAACTTACTCAGGCACAGAGGATATAAATTCTTATCATGAGAGAACATGGCGACAGGGTAAGAACCTAAGAAGTAGCGTGTCAGTTATTTCAAGGAAGATATCCTAATCTTCTACCAATTTCACAAGAGGAACGATTGAGTGGCCCCCAAGAACTTCAGACTTAAACCCTTTTGACTACTTCTTATGAGGTACTACAGACTACGGACTAAGCCAATTGACATGAGTTAATTGACTGCATAAAATCCTTTTCTTATGTAAGTTATCCTTTCTTTATTTAAAATTACAACTTATCATTTTTAGTGCTTTACTTTTCATCTATTTCAAATAAATAATAAATTTAAGATCTGACTCTGACTAATTTTAAACTCTGATTAACTTTGAACTCTGACTGAAAGTAAAACACTATTCCAAATTGTAATAAAAAGAAATTATGCACCATCAGAGAAATGCATAGTTCGCACTTGTGCAACTGTGCAGCGGCTGTTTTTGTTGATTTCTTGAAGTTCCATTTTTCCACAGATGTAGGTTTGAGCTTTGATATCTTCGCATCCTTAACTTTGATATAGGTAGTGCAATTTATTTTTTAAAAGAAGTTTATTTCGCAGTATGACAACCTTTAATAAACGCTTTCTCCAAATTATGATAGAATATAGGTGAAAATAATCGAATAAATTGCTATATGTAATTGGCATATATAATAAATATATAATTTTATTATTTAATTTTATTAATTTTTCAAAAACTAAAGTATTTTCCAAAGTGTCGTGTAGAAGTATTTGTTTTAATCCAATTTGTTTTTGTACTTTTAGGAGCTTAAAATAAAGATATTCTATTTTTTTATACTCGGATGTAAAGTCTCAACTTTGGCGAAAGCAGTTGAATTTCCTATGTCTTGCAAAGTGGAATCGATAATTTCGTACACATTAATAATTTCAATTAAAGTATCTTTGATTAAGTTTGCATTCTTCCTATAAGTAGTTTTTTGTATTATCAAATTTATTTGATTTAATTTGGATTTCAAAAATTTTTCATTATGATTCATTTGTTTAATGGTAGTAATAAATTTCTCAATAATACCTAAAGATATTGAGTTCTCTTTCAAAATACTTGCACTTAATATATTTTGATTATTTTGCAGTTCTGCGATGATAAGTTTTTCATATCTTTCTCCGTCCGAGGGGTCTAAGTTTCCCGTAAGAGCTTTGAAAACTGATCTTAATAAATTAACCAAACCTCGTCTTATTCTACTTGGATGGGGGATTATTTCTATCATTTTTGTTTAAATTCTATATTGTATTAATTTTAAAATCTTAAAATAATTCGAAGTGTCGAATATGTATTCCAGATTGCAAGTTATTGTTTCCGATAAATTTTTAGATTTTATATAAAATATATTGACTTTCAAAATTATTGGATTAAGATCGTAATAATGTATCAAAGTGTGTCTAAATTCTGGCACTTTCGCAGTTCCTCATTAAAATGGAATTATACAGGAATTATGAAAGATAAAAAAAGGTCGTGTTTTATTTAAACCTATATCGGTTTCTCAGGGGACGTTTTAAATGACTTAGATGTACTTTCTCGTATGAGTTTGTTTTCACTGTTTTGCGTTATTGATTCACAGAAATTAACTTTTGCCAATTTATCCGCAGTTTTTTGCCTAATATGCTTTCTAACGTATACATTTTGTTCTGGTGTAACAATCTCAGGGTCTTCTCTGGTTTCATTAATTTTACTAATAATATTACTTTTTTGATTTATAAGTTTTTCATAGATTCGAGAATATAGAATTTTTGTTTTTTCCGTATGATCATCTATATAGTCGGTCAGTAGTAATTGTTCGATATTTATGTCAAATATATTATTGTCTGTGATGTGTCCATTGATTATGTCGATAGGTTTAAGTTTTGTCGACGAATGAATTAAATTATTATATGCTAAAATTGCATATATTATTTATTTGATTAATAGGTGTCTTGTCGACTTGTTGATTGTTCAGCAAGCGTATATGGTCCGAAAGGGTAGAATGTAATCTTTCAATTAATCCGTTCGATTGTGAATGATTGGGGGAACAAAAATGAATTTTTACCTTATGTAATTGTAAGAGTTCAGTAACTACCGAGTTTTTAAATTCCGTCCCGTTTTCAACTATTATTTGTTTTGAGATTTTATAGTGAGAGAAATAAAATAGAAGCTTATCACTATTTCAGTAGAAGCAAGAGATTTTAGCGGATATGCTTACGCGTATTTAAAAAAAAAACTATCGATAATTGGCAAACATTTTGTTTGCTCTAAAATATATGTATCGAGACAGATTATTTTGAATGGTTTTGATGCAGTAGGTGTTATGTTCATTTCCATTTTAACCGGGTTGCGATCGTGTTTACCTATTTGGCAAATTTCACAATCGTTTATATAGGTTTAAATAAAACTTTTCAAATTTGGCCAGTAATATTTATTTTTTGTTTCGTTTCATCTATTCCTCTATAATTACTTTTACCTTCGTGATAATTTTTGATTATTTCAGAAATATCTTTGTTTGTCAATAACGTCAATTACTTATGACAGGCAACGTTTAAATTTTATAGAAGGCCATTTGAAATTCTTTCTTAATACCTTGCAAAATGGTTCATAAGTATTTGCGTTTTCAAAATATCAATAATAAATTTTGACGGGAATGATGCATTATCTTATAAAGGCAATAATATCTTGCTTCAAATTATTTTTAGAAATTTGAATAGTTATTCTGAGTTTTTTCTCGAATAAAATTATACTTTAAGGTTTCGCTGGTTGTAGAACTTCTTAAGATTTGATTCGCGCAATAATTTACCGATATATCTGCGATAGGGACTCCTACAATGTAATCTTGTTCATCGTTTGAATGAACAGTGGCGTCATCGTCATCTCTTATGTCGGGGATATCTAATAATTCAGTTTGTTATATATGTAATTCTCCTTTCAGGCAGAGAATATGAAAAATATATGTACAAATAGTTTATTTCCTGCAAATATCGCTCTGGTCCTCTCTCCATACGCGTTTCGATCACCTCATGATCTCGTCAGTGGAGCTGTATCGAACCGAGAGCAACATTAGCAGGAAATAACCATAAATTTCAAGGTATGTCGGCAGGATATTACACCTGCCGTCTAGCAACTTCGATGTCAGACTGAAAAATATCGCCAGTCGAACGACATCTATGAATCAACGGAGTAACGTGAAATTTCTTACTGAAATTTTGTTTTTTTATCTAATAATTCATTGCCGGTTGTGCTTCAATAGAAATTTTATCTATGTTGTCATTGTCGTTTTGTATGTTATCGCTTTCTTATTCGTTGGTTGTGTTCTCGAAGTTTATATTACTCTACTGAGTAACTTGATTGGTATATTCATCTAAATAGAATGTATTTTTTGTGTGGATTTCTATACGCGATAGTCCATCGACATTTGGATTTAGTTCGCTTTTTTATAGAGAGTAAAACTTTCGGGGTTTTCGTAATTGAGATATGTTTGGTGCGGAATTTTTATTTTACCATTTCTTACAGACGTTTTTATTTTTATAATCTGATCACTATGTGGGGCAGTGATAATACAGTGTAATTCCATTTGGGTTTTATGGAAACACAATTTTATATTTGTATAAAGCGTAAAATTTTTTTACAAAATTTAAGTTGGCTTGAAGTATTTTTAAATTATCAAAACCAATTAGTCCATCAAAAATGTTCTGACATTTGAATAATTAAAATTTCGAATTAAGTTTGCTTTGTAAATTGAAAATTTTTGATACGGGGATCTGTTTTTCTGTTCTGATTTTTTAAATACAGATGAAACGATGAATGGGTCATATCTGATACAGTTAGGGTAATATTTAAAAGCTAAACTTGGATTAATCAAAGATTTCTTCGAGCCTGAATTAATTAAAAATTTGAGATTATATTCTGGAAATGTAATGATTAAAAGTTCACCAGAATTGGTGTTATTTAAAGATACTATTTTTTTTGGCAAATGGAAGGGCCCTCCTGTGGAGATTCCCGAAAATTTTTAATATTCATTCTCAATTTGCGGCGGTATATTATTACCGTCATTTTGCACGTAAAAAGAATTATCTTGCTGGTGTTCATCGTATTCATAACTATATTCTTCATATGGTAGGCCAGGATTACTTAGTTGGCAATTTTGGTATTGTTACTCTGTGTCATAAGGGTTCGTTTCTGCGTTGTACTATTTTTGCGCTATATATTCTAATTGTGGTTGGTACCTTGTATATTGTTATTATTGTTTGGTTTAAAACTCTGTCTAGTAGATACTATCATATGTGTTGGCTTAGGTAAAGGTTTATTAGGATCCGATTTAAAAACGTTTGTTTTTCCGAATACTTGCGAGTTTGTAAAGTATTTTGTGGTTGAGTATTGGGGTTTGATCTTACAGATATGGGTTGTGAAGGGAAATTGAGCGTAAATTGATTGTGACTTGTATGTGCCTTAAAAGATCGTTGATTAAAATTTTGGACAATAAAACTATTATTGTAAAATTGAGGTCTCGGATAAACATTTGGATCAATGTTATGAAAATTTTGATTCTCGGTACATGTTCCAAATTTGATTGAGTGTTTTAATTTTTATTTGGGTATTTCTCATATTGAAGATATTTAGTATTTCCTTCTTGAATTACGCACTAGATAGCAACTGTTAAAGACTGTGGTGGCATACATCTAATATTAGTGCCTAGTGGTTCCCTAAGTCCTGATAGAATTGTTTTTAGAGCTAGATTTTGATATAAAGTTCCTTTTATGCCTGCGACATTGGCATCTTTATGGGCGTCTACAAAAAATTATAGTAAATTTAAAATTTCTGAACATCTGTCTTAAAGATGTTGTGGAAATCCATTAGATAATTGCCTCAGCATCATCAAATCTCTGGTGAGACAATTTCCATCAAATTGATAGACAGAGTTTTTTAACCCAGCCCAATTGGATACGTTTTGTATATTTATGTTTAATTTAGCATTTCTTGTTAGTTTACCAACTAAAGAATTTAAAAGGTAAATATTTTGAAACGACTCTGGGTTTGGATAGCACACCACTAAATATATATTTAGCTCAGTAGGATTTCCATCAAATGTTGGGACATAGTTTAAATATTTGGGCTTAAACTGGTTAGCCATTTCCTTGTTGTTTAATAATTTGATAACTCAATCTAAACTACTTTTTTCAGTTTCTTTGTCACTTGACGAGTCAAAAAGATTATATTTTCGACAAGTATATTATTTAAAATTGAATTTGTATTGACTAAATAGTTTATTTGAGAACTTAATTGAGAAAATACTTCCGAATGAATTTAGGAAGTAGAGTCGGAGACCATTGAAGGGTTTATGCTTAATTTTTGTAACGATTCTAAGAAATTATCTACAGACACTGACAATTTCACTTACATAACGAAGTGGATTACTCTGGCCATTTCTTCTATAAGAATCCTTTGATGATGAAGCAATATTCGTCTGGACCAATCAATTATTCAGTTTTGGAGAAGCCACTCTGTAGAACAAAGCACTCTTCACTTCAGGAAAGTCACAATGTTCGATGGTTGATTAAATCGATGATCGAACTTGATTTGCTTGGTGCAAAATCAATATGAACACATCCTACCGACTACGCCAATTAACTAATTGAGTTAAGAAAATCATTTTTTAAAAAACAACTTTATTTATTTAAAATTACAATTTATCACTTGTAATGCTTTACTTTTTGTCTGTGTTGAAATATCAACTATCGCTATTATAATTAATAAATTTAAGGTCTGACTCTGACTAACTTTGAACTCTGACTAAAAGTAAAAGATTAGTACATATGGTAATAGAAGGAAATTATACACCATCAGTGGAATGCATAGTTCGCACTTTTATATATTGTCTTATGAAATAGGGAGACATAACTCATGACTTAAAGAATAAAATTATTCAAGAAATACAGTGAATTACTAGTAGTCAGAAATGTCCACAATGAAATTATAAATCACTCAGGCCACTATACAAAAAATCCAAGTAGATTATATCATAGCTTCTTTCGAATCTCCCTGTATGTATGATTTAATATATTGGAAAAAATTCGAACCAAAAAAAAACAAAGTCGAAGTGTCCGAGCAATTATTTTTAAAAACCCAGCATTTTTTTAATAATATATTTATTCCAGACATTACGTCCTCTTATATGCAAGTAAAGATTTTCACACGTATAGTAGTATTATTGGAGCACGTAATGGTATAATTGTAGATGTTAATAGAACGGATATCCTAATAAATTTGACACAAAATAAAAATAAATCCTTTTTAAAATTTCATATCGTGCCTTTTCTAAAAAAAAGCATGTTGTTAGGACCAAAACTTTAAATTTGTTTAGTGAATTTGCCTTCATAAAATAACATTATTCGTTTTCAACAAATGATATTTTTGTTAAGTAAACTTAGCTAAAAAAATTACAATAAGGTCAGAATATTGTTATATATCAGTCGCCTTGCTTTTGCTATAGAGAAATACTTTTTACTTAAAGGAATATCTAAGCAGCAATTTTTATTCTATGTATATAATTTTCAGAATCTTATGCTTTCAAATTAACTTATATGACAGTAAAAAGTTGGTAAAGGTTTAATGAAACCTTTATACTTTTTCACAGTTTTCTGTGTAACTTAGAAGTCTAAAATTCTACCCAGTTATTATATTGGCTATTTTTTTATTTTTTCTCAAAAGGTATACGAAAATATTATGACGTAAATAAAATGATTGATTTCTTGACATGATGGCGAAGGTGCAGATTTGTTTCAAAATAGCATTGAAACAGTTCGTCAAAGTTTCTGAAGTATAATTATATTTACAAGTGTTTCTTTAGACTTTATTTTCTACCTCGATGGATATCGGAGAAGAATGCGTGCAGATTACAGGAATCAGCAAACAGAGTCTTGGAAAGAGTAACGGAATGGCTCAGGCAAAAACAACTTAGCTTAGCCCCACAAAAAACCGAGGTGGTTGTTCTGGCGGGTGGGCGCACTGTAAGGGAGGTTGTTGTAAAGGTGGAAAATAGTACAATTAAAAGCAAGGAACATATAAAATACTTAGGTGTCCTCTTAGATAGAAATATGAGAATGGGACAGCATGTCAGAAGTGTTGCTAAAAAAGCAACAAACGCCATAGGGAATATAAGTAGAATTCTCCCTAACATCGGAGGAGCCAGAGAGAGAAACAGGAGAATACTCCTTACCGTTGCAGAGTCCATTATCCTGTATGGAGCAGAAATATGGGGAAGAGCCTTGAAGAGGACAACTTACAGAAATATACTGCTGAGTGTCCAAAGAAAAGCGGCAATAAGAATCGCGAGCGCTTATAGAACTGTATCAACCAAAGCCATTCTGGTTATCGCTAGAACTCCGCCGATTTATCTACTGGCGGAGGAGAGAAGATCTATACAAGAAGGGACTGACAGAAAAAACATCTAGAGAAATAACTCTCAGAAAGTGGCTGAAAGAATGGCAAGAAAATACAAATAAAGGAACATGGGCACAAAGGCTGATAGTAGTGAACATAACCCGATTCGCTCGATCCCCCCACTCCTCGACCTTGACCTTGACCTTGCTTCACCCCTCTTTGGCCCCGCCCACATGTCCTTGTCATTGACCTTGAAAATGCACGTGTGCTTTGGCCTTGGCCTTGTGTTCAAGGTTGTGTGTGTGACCTTGACCTTGGTCGAGACGACCTTGACTTTGTTGAAGGTCATCTTGGGTGTGTGACCTTGAAGTAGTTATTTGTGCATTGTAATAGTGTGGGATGATCTTGAAATGATTTTGACCTTGCAAATTGTTCTATAAATTGTGTGAGTCTACTTGCATTCATTCAGTGTGAAATGTCAGATACGGAACTATCTAAAGAAAAAATTATAGAGCAAGTCGGCAGAGTAATTTGTTTATATCAGAGTAATTTAAAAAGTTTGTGTGATTTTGAAGAGAAGGATCTAGCATTTTTTCCTCTCGAATATTTAAAAACTTGCGTTGATACGCTGAGTTTACGGCAAATTTGGAATAAGCTGCCAGCGTCATATCGGTGTAACAAGGAACTACAGTTAAGCTTACCCTGTTACATTCACTATGAACAAATATATCGTCATCATATAGATGGGCCACCACCAGCAATAAAAAAGTGTCGTGAATGTAAAAATGAGTGAATAATATGAATAGTGCTTTGCAAGAGACAGTAAAAAATTGGGCGATGAGTTCACTGAAACGGCTAATAATTATTTCAATGATGCAATGAAAAGTCGAGCAGAATGGGCGTCGCGCTATTGTGATTTGGCTTATGAATATGAAAAGGCTGCGAATGCATGTCGTAAATATTGCAGCAAAACAATAAATTTACAAGACTTTGTTCGTGAGATAAAAAAGTTGGGGTTTAGTGACTGTTTGGAAAAACTGATTAGGTTCATTGCAGATCCGGTTGTGTTAGATGAAATTAGAGTGTAGGACTTAAGTTTAACGTAGTAGTAGTAGTTAATATGGAAAGTTTAGTGCGAGAAATGTACGAGGAATTTCTAATTTCTGCAGCCTGTTCGGAATTTTACGCATATGAAATGCAAGATTCGGAGGCTCAGGACTTTAGTGTATTTTTTAAGTATATGGACCATGCCGAAGTGTGTCTTTTAGCTAGTATAGTTTGTAAGAATTTTCTTAGATATAAAAACAAACAATTATTATTGAACAAATTAAGGAAATTAGGTTTAGGTGATAATGTTAAACGCATAGAAGAATGGCAAAAAAAAATCAATGAATAAAGTACATAAAATGTAGGTATTTGTTTCATTATATTTTGTCCTTGAAGTTATCCTTATACCAATTTAAATGTGTGACGTCATTTGACCTTGAATACTCCTCCCACTATTTCTATCGTTAAGCTACCCCCACCATTGTTACAATTCGACCTTGAAACCCCGCTATAAAGGTTCGTGGGAGAAGAAGTGACTTCAAACAGTCGCAGATATCAGTGGCATAAACATCAAATATTGTGTTCGTGTAGTGTTCTGAAAGTGCTTTTATATTCACGGTAATTTTTGGATTTATATACCATTTTTTTCAATAATGAGTATTGCAAAAGAAACTCTAGATGAAATTAATGAAATGTTTAGCAAAGATTTCGAGGTTTTAGAGAAAAAAAAGGTTACCGAAATGATTGTAGGCAAAGTGTATAAAATTGTAAAGATGGTTTCAATGACTACACGATTAGGTAAAACTCTTTTAGTGGCTTTACACGATGACGGTGATAATAGCACATTTGAGACTTTTTTACCAAAACGTGTGGCCGAAACACTATCTGACGATATTGTAGATATTATGAGTAAAACTAAAGATAAATACACTCTAACTTATTTGGGGCAGGGCACTAGAGTTTTTGGAAACAATACTCGAACATTATTACGTTTTGGCTCATTGGAGTAAATTGTATGTAAATTGTTTGAAAAAAAGGATGTAATTAAATTTAAAATATAGTTGCACATGTCAGAATACTTACGCGTGTTCATTATTTCTGTTAAAGATGTCTGCTGATGCGACGACGACGACCGCCAACGAATGTGTAGATAGATACATATTTTGGTTGGGGAGAGAATTAAGAAATAGGGCTCACGATATGTTAGATAGCGTAAATGATTGGTCGCATATTGATGTAACCAAAGATCAATATAAGAACGAGATCAGGGATACAATCAATTTTATGGCTGGGGCACACTTGTGCGACAAATTTTTATATGGTTCCATAGACATGGATACATTTTGTGCTGAAATGGTTGAAGAAGAATTAAAAGAATACCTCGTCAATATTCCACATTTACCAGGTGAGCTTGCTGCAAAATATGAATTGGTTTCTGCAACAGCAACAGCCCAAGACGTTGACGATCGAAATAGTGTCGGATGGGATAGAATTTTGAGCAACGAAAACGAAGACATGGAAAACTAATTTTTTATAATTTTTGTATTTGTGCAATTAAATAACTGTAAATAAATATCTGTTACAATCACAGTTTTATTTTATTTCTTTTATAAACATACCAACCCAGTAGATCATAGTCAGTGTTTCTTTTTCTCAGCTGAAATATTTAATATAAGTAGGGCAAATAAAAATAAAATTGTTTAGTAAAGATTGAAAATGAGTCGAGGAAACAACACAATTGATAAATTTGGTCGTCAGAAATATAATGAAAAATATCATATATTGGTTTTAAACTTACAGCGGATGGGCAGTATGATATGGGTGGAAAAATCATAACCAACTTAGGCGAACCTAAAGATGATGACGATGCTGTGACAAAACACTTTGTTAATAGAAAGTTTTACAATTTTGCAGTTGTAATATGTGACATATTTAACAAGGATGTCCTCCCCATGATATACAAAAATAATAGTGAGCTTAAAACAAAAATTGAAGTTATGCAGAAAATACTCTATCATCAGCCTTTAAATGACTCATTAAGCGCACTGTCGTACGACTCGACTTCAAAAAAAATCTAAAAAAAGCAGGTTAATGAATAGGAGAACGCACTCCGAGTGGCATAGCCTTGAAGATAACGTCGTAGTCGTCGGTGAATTGGACCTTCCCTCCAAGAATATTGAAATGTTATTTATGTGTATGATGTTTTATTGTCATTGTTTTTAATGATGAAGATTGAAATAAAAAACTTTATTTTACAATATATTGTTTATTTATTTTACATTTTAAATAAAAAATATAGTCATACAATATGTTATTTAAACAATATTAGCTTTATCTATCCAAGAGTTGAAGTGGTTGGGAAATCCTAGCCATTTGACAAATAATTGTTCGATGTGATTTTTCTTGCGTTGTCTAAGGACCTTTTCTACTAGATAAACGTCAGGACTGCTTGTTTTTTGTAGTTCTGATTCGTAAAAACACCCTCTTATAGGCTGACCTTCTAACGATTCCAACAAGTAAGTAGGTGGATTTGTAACGTTAACTTTTACAACTTTAAACAATTCGGTTGACCAAGAGGGCGTATATCCTTTCTCGAATAAACTTTTGTACTTGCTAATACGCACAATGTCACCCATGGAAAACTTAAATTTTTTAGGTACAATTTTTAAATAATCATATGCTTTAATATGTGTTTTTTCTTGCACGTCTGCAGGCTTCATTCCAATGGTGCGATGTTTCGAATGGTTATAGGTTTTTGTTACTGCCGATAATATATGTATCCATTTGTAAGATCCTCTTGTCGAGAATTGTTTATATAAATTATTTTTTAAAGTCCTTATGACTCGCTCAACAATTGCAGCTTTCTTTGTGCTGTAAGTGGAATAATGATTTATATTATATTTTTTCATCAGGGCTTGAAAGTTTGTATTATAGAACTCCTTTCCTTGATCACTTTGCAGATTTGTTGGTGTATATGATGCCTCTTCAATGATGCTTTTCATCGCATTAGTAACTTCTATACCAGTCTTGTTTTTTATGGCTTTGGTATAGACAAATTTCGAGTAACAATTTATACAGACCAAAATATAACGATAACCATCGTTTTCATCAGCATACTGTTGCATTTCAGCCAAATCAATTTGCCACAAATCTCTGTATCCTTTTATTATCGTGCGCCGTCTTACAAAATTTTTTCTAGCCGTTCTATGTAGTTCATTAACAATCTTGATTTTTTCTAGACTGGGCTCCATATTATTAGTAATACTAAAGGTTTCAGATCGAAGGAAGAACTGAATAATATCATTAAATATTGAGCTTAATATATTATATCTTCTTCTCGTAATTCCTCTATGATTGACATAATTTCATTTTCGTGTCCAGTGTGACCGGCCATTTTGGAACTCCACAACAAACGTAAACGATCCACCAACTCTTTAGCTTTGTTCCAGTAGACATATTGAAATTTTTTCGAAGATAATTTCTTTTTTGTGGGTAACTGTAGTTTTTCCGAGAGATTTTTTCTTGTAATAGTACCACCTAATTTTGTGCCCATTATCAGAGGTTTAATAATTCGTAAATATTTGTTCCATCTGGTCTCCCGTAAACCATCACTTTTTTTAAAATTGTTGTAGACAGCATTCGTTGATTCCAAAATTTCCTTGTACGTTGAAAGTACATTATCACTTAATTGTTGTTGTTCCTTGCCTACACTTGGGGGTGTTTTAAGAAATAACAAATCATAAAGTGCCGGTGATCCACCATATTCTGCAATATTTTTTTGTATAAGACAATATTTCCATTTCGAAAACGCACCTCTAAATTACCAATAAAATTTTTGTTATGATCTGTTTTTGAACCAAAACGTACACCATATACAGTATCGTATAGAGATGGTTTCGAACGTAATCCTTTCAGGTGTGCGTTTAAAGTATCGGAAGTTGTGGTGTCAGCGGATGCGAGAGATGTATTAGTTGATGTCGAGGGTGTATCAAACACCGATTGGCTAATATCTTCTTTTGAAATGCGATGCTGCTGCTGCTGCTGCTGCTGAATAGGTGTGGAGGTTTGAAAGGAATGTGTAGGTTGGGGAAAACCTGATATTTGAGTCGACTGCACTGATGTACTGAGACTATGTGGCTTTGTAGCTGGATAATGTTGTTGCTGTTGTTGTTGCTGCTGCTGCTGCTGCTGCTGACGTTGCTTAACCACATCAGATATAGTTGTCAACGGCTTAGAAATGGGTTCGTAAAACTTTTCCAATTCCACAACATTAAACTCTTTAGCCGCTTTAATTTGTTTAAATTTTTTTCTGACGGCATTGGTAGCTTCCACTAGTTTACGTTTTAAGTCGATCGCGTTATTCATGATGTTAACAAAGGACGTTTCAACAATCAAATGAGCGTTTTCTCTTATTATTACAGTAATATATAGCTATCAAATCCTTTGCGGTATCTTCCCGATTTCACATCACTGTCTTTATCAATTACTAAAAATTCATACTTATTATCCCAACATTTTGAGCACATTTCTTGAAATTGAGTAAAAGTTAGATCCGGTGAAACGTGGTCGGAAAATATGTGTTTCATATTCAACTCATCTTGTTTAAACATAATAATAAAATTGGCGTTGTCTCGCACAAGCTGTTTAGGCACTCGCGAATATGTTTGCGCTAGGTAAAAGGAGTCGATATTTTTATGACGTCCCATGCTAAAGTACGATCTTATAACATCTTGTTTTTCACATATAACATCATCAAAGATAAATATAGAGTTTGGTTTTGCATCGGACGGTTCCACAATATTACTGGAATCACTAAAGGCATAGTAGCCTAAACCTTTGATGGGCGCTAAAATTTTCCTTAAATACTCATATTTCGGTTGATACAGAGATTTCGAGTAAATATAGACATTTTCGAAACGTAGCCCAAGGGGGTGTGTAAGCAGCGAAATCATGACATTAGTTTTTCCACAATTGGATGGACCAATTAACAGGCCGCGAATAGAGGAAGGAAGTAAAGGACCGTGTCTCTTCATTATCTTCTTTTCAAATCCAAGTCCGACTTTTTCATCGAGATTGTCAATAGGAAGTTTTTGTTTAAGATCGATAACGCGCATCTTAGGAAAATTTGATATTTTATAGGCAATTTTTCACAAAAACTGTCATTCAGATGCCGAGCGTCAAACGAAGTGGACGGTCTCACGTTTCCAACAAAACTGGATACGGTATTGTGAATTCGTTAATAAATAAATTACCATTCGAGGTACACATTCCTGGTTATCAATATTGCGGACCCGGAACAAAAGTAATAAAACGTGTAACAAGAGGTGATCCAGGCATTAATCCTTTGGATGCCGCATGCAAAAAACACGATTTAGCCTATTTACATAATAAAGACAACATAAGTGCGAGACATCGAGCGGATTACGAGCTCGAACAAAGTGCTTGGAATAGAGTAAAATCGAAAGATTCCAGTTTAGGTGAAAAAACAGCAGCTTGGTTAGTTACAAACATTATGAAAGGAAAACAACGTTTTGGTATGGGTGTACCATCATCATTATCAACAAAAAAAACATCTAGTAAAGGCACGCGTCATACAAAAAGGAAAGGTGTTAATAAAAATCGACATGTTCGGAAAGCCAGTTTCGGAACAGCTATTCGACAAGCAGTTCGAAGGGAATTATTAAAAGCCGGAAGTAAAAATGTGTTGGAAAAAAATGTCATGAATGCATCTAAAATAGCTCTGTCGGCAGCACGTAGATCGGTAAAAGCGGCAGGTGGCAAAAGGAAGGTTCGTACACCGAGAATAATACCGATTCCTAAAACTGGTGGAATATTACCATTAATACCAATTTTTGCCGGGTTATCAGCTTTGGGTTCATTAGCCGGTGGGGCAGCGGGAATTGTGCGCGCCATAAAAGCAGTAAAAAAAAGCAGCGAAGATAAAACCGGTGCCGGCCTGTATTTAAAATCGAAAGGAAATGGTTTGTTTCTAAAGCCATATCGTAAAGGTATGGGATTATTTTTAAATCGTAGATCAAAAAACTAATTGAATCCCTACCTCGAAGACCACTATCTAACATCGATATAGAAAAATATGCCAAAAAGAAAAGAATAGGACACTTTCGAGGCGTTTATATGAGGGATTTATTACCTAGACAAGGTCCTCGACGTTACGAAGCAGCAATAGTGAATTTGGATAGTACGCGTGGTGCAGGGACTCATTGGGTAGCTTATAGAAAAAATAATTCTAAAGTAACATATTATGACAGCTTCGGCGATTTACCCCCACCGATCGAATTGATACGATATCTACAAACGGGATCGGAACCATCAAAAATTATTTACTATACATACGATCGTCAGCAGGATTTTGGAACAGTCTGGTGTGGACATTTGTGCTTAAAGTTTCTTGTCGAATCATCAGCGTAAAAGATGTCATCATCATCATCGTCACCATTAACACCGCAAATGGATCGCAATAACTATACTAAAATGTTGCAATCACTGAAAGCATTTCATCTAGCCGGTGGATTAAGGAAAATGACCGTGAAACAGTTAGAAAACATGCCCAAGGAAGTAATGATTGCATTAGCCCCAAATGAAATTCCATTCGTTTGGGAAAAGTTGCCGGAGCACCTTAAAAGCGATATCGATATATTAAAATATCAGTGCGGTTGCAAACATTATTTCAGCAGCAGCAGCAGCAATTTAAACGAGGTTATGACTGATGAGGATCTTACGGCTAGAAAAATATTTTGTTGTTATTGCAAAATCAGCGATGTGCGCATAAAAGCAGAAAATAGCATAAAAACATCACTATCTAATGCAGTGAGAAAAGGTGTGACGATGAATCTTTTTAAATGTTGCCGCTAAGAATAAAACCGAGATGTGTGATGTTTTAATGGTTAGTCATGTCTTATACGTTCACACTAACAGGACACTCGAGCGTCTTAAGCGCCGATTTTTATCCACCAGTCGAATTAAATAGAGAAAACAAATATGGTCTGGCATTGCTGGGATTTTACACATACAATTCAATTTTTAATGTGGACGAAAGCAACAATAAGTTTGCCTACATGAAGGAGGGTTACACCACCGAGCCGATACAATTGCAGATTCCACCTGGGGCCTATGAAATAGATGAGATAGGTAAAGCTATGTTGGAGGCTTTGAGGATTTCAACTGAAGAAAAGAACGATGGAATCTTTTACTTGGTTGCTAATAATAATACGCTGAAATGTGAACTGAAATCCCAATATACTATAGATTTCCGGGGAGAGGCGAGTATCGGTAAAATGTTAGGATTTAATCATACAGTGTTAAAAAGAGACAAAAAGCACGAATCAACCGAGATGGTGGAAATAATGAAAGTACGCATCATACGCGTAGATTGTAATATAATTTCCGGAGCATATATGAATTCGGTGGAAGGTCATACCTTGTTCGAATTCGATATCGACGTGGAGCCCGGTTACAAAATCAGTAAAGAACCACAAAATAATATTTATATGCCGTTAATGCCGGCAGGACGTCAGTTTATCGACAACATTACTCTTCGCATCTTGGACGATAGCGGTGATCTAATCAATTTTCAAGGCGAGAAAATAATCGTGAAATTGGAACTGAAGAAACTTTCATAGAAATGGGTTTTTGCTTCAATCGTCAATTGTGTGTGCTGTCGACTAAGATGGGGGAACCGCCGAAACATAATAAAAGTAAAAGAAGAGTTAACGTCAAGGTTAGTCGTCGTCCAGACGTTAGATCACAAACATCTCAACAGTTATCTGCCGAAGACTATAAATTTTTAAAATCAATCGGTCTTAAAGTGCGAAAATGATTTCCACAACCAGCGATAAAATAGAGGTTTTCTCCGAGCCCATCTTGGACAATTCCATTATTAGTCTAGAAGAGCATACGTATAAACCATACGGATCTCCATCATTCAACAATTCGGATGAAGTCCGTATCCCCATTAATTTTCAAGATATTATACTGGATATCGCCGAAAGTTACATATATATCGAAGGAAAATTTAAACCCATAGACGCAACGAAAAGATGTTTTTTATCAAATAATGCCCTCGCATTTTTGTTCGATGAAATTCGCTACGAGATGGGAGGTGAACAGGTCGCCGTGGTTCGTAAACCTGGAGTTACGACGACATTAAAAACCATGGTTTCATTCGGAAGTTTGCAACAAAGATCTCTCATGACGTGCGGATGGGGTCTCGACGAAGCAAACCAAGATATCGTAGACACGGCAAGTAACGTATTCTCCGGGAAATTACCCTTAAAATATCTTATGGGATTCGCCGAAGATTACGCAAAAGGTGTTTTCAACGTAAAACAAGAGCTTATTATGATTATAGCTCGCACTTTTACCAATTGTTACGTCGGCGAAGTAGAGGCAGAAATTAGTATCGACAAAATCGAATGGAAAATTCGTCACATCATTCCAGACGATAAGCAAAAATTGAAAATACTGTCTCGCATTAATAAAGGAGGAAACAATGCCAGTATTCAAATGGCATATCGTAAATGGGATCTGTACGAATTACCAGCTTTAAGGCAAACATCTTCCGACGTGTGGGCCTTGAGAACGAGTACAAGTCTGGAAAGACCGCGCTATATAATCGTCGGGTTTCAAGACAGCAATAATTGCGACAAGAAAGAAAAAACGCAACCCAGTTTACCCACGCCGACGTATGCGACATTAGACTGTATCTGAATTCAACCGTTTATCCATACGAAAGATGGAATTTAGATTTCGCCAAGAAACTGTACGCAGCAGCCTATTACAATTACGAAAACTTCCAAAGCAGCTACTACGGGCGCGAAATAAACGATCCGATGATAACGTTCGCGGAATATATGAAAAACCCCGTTTTTATTATCAATTGCAGTCATCAACCAGAGGCGATTAACTCATCGACAGTGGATGTAAAATTGGAGTTCCAAACGAGAAAGAATAAATTCCCCAAAGACACTAAAGTGTACGCATTAGTTATTCACGACTCATTTTTTAGTTATAATGTATTAAACGGTTCGGTGACCAATAAATCTATATTTTAATGTATCTATTATATGTAACACAAAATAATGTTCTTGAATCAATAAATTTGTAATGAGTGAAGTAGTAGTTTTATATTTATTTGAAACCCAACCAAAAAAAAAAGCTGGCGGAAAAGCCCGCTCTTTAAGAAAAGAGTACGGGAATTTAGAAAATGGTGGTTTATTAAGTGGAAAAAAGAGCTTAAATAACACAAGAAAAAATTTTTGAGGCAAAATATGAAAACAACGATTTAGAAAATTTGTAGGAAAGTAACGGTTAGGAATAGGGAAAAAAGTTATAAGAAAAAAATATAGAGGAAATCGAGTACTATAAGCAAGCATTTTTCTCGATAGTAAAAACGTAAAAAAAAAAATTTTCAAAAAAATTGAAAAATGGTGAATGCGCGCCAAAGTTGAAGTTTTGGAGCAAAATGATATTAGGAAATTAGAAAGAGAATTTTTTTCTACATATGGTAGTACTTTTCAAAATTCGGAAAGATGAAATTTTAAGAAAAGGGTTATAGTAAGTTAGTAATTTGGATTTTTTAAAGCGCTGTAGCTCGGGAACCGTTCAAGATAGAAAAAAAATAAAAGCACTTTGATAGCCCAAAATTTTGAGGAGAATGCGATGGTGTAAAAAAAATTATAATTTTTTTTTTTTTTGAAAATGCTGAATACGCGCTAAAGTTGAAGATTTAGAGAAAAACGGTATTGGGAAATTAAAGAGAGAATTTTTTTCTACATATTGTAGTATTTTTGAAAATTCGAAAAAATGAAATTTGAAAAAAAGGGTTATAGAAAGTTAGTAATTTGAATTCTTTAAAGCGCTGTAGCTCGGGAACCGTTCAAGATAGAGAAAAAATAAAAGCACTTTAATTACCTAGAATTTTGAGTAGAATACAATGGTGAAAAAAAAATTTGGAAAATCTTAAAAATGACAAAAAATTTAGATGAAAAAATTGAAATTCTCGAGTTAGGAGGCTAGGGCCGCCGAACGGGAGTATGTGGAAGTTGTAGGGGAGGGTTTTTTTTTTTTTTTTTTTTTTTTTTTCTAAGTCTAAGCCCATCCAAAATGCGATGAAAAAAATTTTTTTATATTAGCGAATCGGGAAAAATAGTGTGATATACTTCAACTCTTCCTTATTATGATTCCGTCAAAACATTTTCAAAATTTTCCTTACCTTGCCTGAAAATAATTAAAATATATGCATAATTTGCATTTTTTGTAAATATGTAGCAAAGTAATGGTTAGAAATATCAAAAAAATTTATTTGAAAAAAATGTAGATAAAGTCTAGTACTATATGCTAGAAAAGTGGAGGGGGGTAGTTTGTGTCCATAACAGAGATACGGTGAGTTATAAAATCATATTATTCTCAAACTTATATAATGCATATATGCACTCCACCTTACCCCCTCCAACTTTTTGAATGTATATAGAGGCCGGTATTAGAATTATTTCATCATTACACATTCGATCGGCAAGATGGAAGATATACCAAAAAGGATCATTGGCATTGTCAGGCCATTCGTGCCCGGCAAAATATGCAAGTGTGAGGAGTGCGGGGGTACCGCACCAGGAGCGGCACCTTCGGCACCGCCTGCAACGCCGACACCACCAGCGACGACGACGGTGCCGCCAATGAGAAGACCAAGGGCTGCACCTAGGTCGGTGTTAATATCGTTGGGTATTGCTCCACGGTAGGCACCCCACCCTCCCCCCAGGCCCTTTTAGGGCCACAAAAACGGTCCTTTTCAGGACCACATTATATTTTGATCGTAGTTTAGTAATCGTCACTTATGGGGCGAGATATTCGTTTAACGACGATTTGTCTCGTAGCTTAAGTGCCAAGTTATATGCTTGAGAACCTATGAAAATGTTAACAGTTCAAACAAGGTTTCTATTATTTTTTTTTTTTTTTGTAATGTATTCTTCACAAAATATTAAGAATAAGTCTTATTGTCTAAACAAATCTAATTCCTTATTTAAAGTTTTTGAAAAAATCAATAATTCTATAAGCTCTCACCAATACATAACATTTAGAATCCGTTGGTGGAGTGGGGGTAGTTCTATATATATGAGACTGGGTCAGTTACACAGTCATATATTCATCAACCCTCATACGATGAACATGGAGGAAGAAAGACCCGCCAGCCGAGGCTCATCCATCTTTAGTGATGACACCGTAGCCGACAACGTTGGAGACCTGCAAGTCTTCGACGACGACGACGAGGTGGATTTTGAAATTGACGTCCTACGTTGGGACGACTTGGATGAGCCGATTCCGCTAGTATATGACCATGATCCGGGTCTAGTGGAATTAGACGACGCGGGTGATTGGGTCTTACAAAGACTCGAAACTCCGTCGTCGCAGCCAGAGCCGGACTCGACGGAAGATGCGGTGCTGGAAATTCCAGCATCACCAACACCCGACGACCCACAAGGCCCCTGCGATTCGTCAAGCTGGTGGTCGACCAGCGAGGATGGGGCACCATAAGCCCACACTCTCCCTGGCCCTTTTTAAGGGCACACAACAACGGTCCTTTTCAGGACCACAAAATACTTTGATCGTAGTTTTAGTACATATTAGTACTTTGTTACTAATATTGTATGTATAGAATATACAATATTAGATACAAAGTATTAAAACTTTAAGTGCTGGTGGAACCCAGCTAAATCGTTCGTTCGTATTTGAGACCACAAACAACTTTTGGTCTCAATACGTAATACGACATTTGTTTTCACCCCCCACCATTAATTTGTCTCTATATATACGACCACCAATACTTATTACAATCATTTTAGTTCAACATGTCAGCGACTCAACAACAACAACAACAACAACAACAACCCATCCAATGCCCTGTGGTAGATTCTACCACAGAGAATTGTTTGGAGTGGGAGCCGAACGATCCTAGATGGGATGAACTTTGGCGGTTCATCATCGAATACACAGAGGACAGCACCGCCACCCCCGCTGATGATGACGGGCCGTGCGACTCCACAACTCAATAAAAGAGTCGCATGTTTTACAACCAAACGGTCCTTTTCAGGACCACAAAATAATTTGATCGTAGTTTTAGTTGGTTATAATGCTTTGTAACCAATATTTTATGTTTTTTTTCATAAAAACATACAATATTGAGATACAAAGTATTAGAAGTTCTGGCGACAGAACCTTAACTTCATAAACCGAACCATGTTTTAGCATACTTGTAAATATTATCAGAAAATATTTACAACTATTGCTATTGCGTAGTTTTAGTGGATTATTCACTCTTTTTTTTTTATTACCTAATATTATGTGGGACAGGGCCTATATGAAATAACACACAAAAATAAATTTTCAAGTCATTTTTATTCTCATTATAAAATATAAAAAATTTGATCAAACACTTTTTTATTAACTACATTATATATATATATATATATATATATATATATATATATATATATATATATATATATATATATATATATATATATATATATATATATATATTTACAAACTTAATACTATAAATTAAAAGCTAATCTCTACAACTACCTAACACCTACTACATAATTTATTAAAGTCCTCTAATTGTCTTTTTAACCGCGCAGATTTCACCTTTTTTATCTCTAATTGTCTTTCAAGTTCTATAATGTCACTGGCACACTCGTTCACTTCATTCACTAAGCGTTTTTTCATGGCGTAAATGTCTGTCAATTTGGTCTTCTGAGAGTTGGTGAAGTCTTCGACCCACTCCGGTTGTGATGGCTCGGAAGAAGACGCGGTTTTATTTGGTGAAGACGATGACGACGACGACGAAGCAGCGGAAACTTCATCGCCTTCAAAACACCGCTTAAACCGCTTCTTCATGGGTTTCCGGCACCCCAATATCGGCGACAGTGGCGCTGGCGCTGGGGAAGACTTCACCTCCGACACTATTTCATCCTCTACGCTGGCCGGTGTTGGTGGCGTTGGTGGTGTTGGTCCATCGGGGCCTTCTATGACTTCCACTTCTACTGACAATGGCTCTTTTGGTGCTGTTTTTAGGAAGTCGGGTAATGGAACAGGGGTGGAGGGACGCTTAAAGTTAAACTTTTTCTTCTTCCCTTGTCCCACACCTTTAATCGCCGAATAAAATGTTTTTTTATCGGCGATTTCCGACTTCCGCATAGTCAAGAGCTTTTTCAGTTTCGAAGCTTTCGGAGAAGATTCCCTAGGCCGCGATGCTTTTCGCACAACCACATCACTAATCACATTTATCTTTGGCTCCTTCTCCTCCGTCCAGCATTCCAGGAATTGCGCTGCCGACTGAACTAACTCTTCGTCGCGACCATCGTTGAGGGCTCGGTCTTCGGCATCTTCATGCTCCACGCCATTCCAGTTCTCGAACACCCCCGGACTTAACACTTCTAAACCACTCATGTTATCCAGCATGCCTTGCTGTGAACCGCAGCTCACGTCAAGAGCATCTAAAAGAGACCGTACACTAGACATTTTCGATATTCAAACTCACACAATTAACTTTTTCTTAGCACTGTACTGTTTGCTGTTCTGACGAACTGTGAAGAGCTCGAGCCAGCAAGTCTGCTTTTATGCCCATTTCCCCCACTACACCGCCTTTATTCCTTTTGTTCGATGCATTAAGTATAATATTTAAACTTGTCAGATGCAAGGCCAAGGCCAAGGCCGACGTAACCGGCAATACCAGGGTCGTTTTCAGGGCTGTAATTTTCATGGATTTTTTTTTGCCCCTGTCAAGGTTATTTTAAAGAAGCATATAAATATAGTACTAAACTTGTTAGATGCGAGGCCAAGGCCAAGGTCAAAGTACCCGTCAATGTCAGGGTCGTTTTCGAGGTTGTAATTTTCAAGGATTTTTTTTGGTCCTGTCAAGGTTATTTTAAAAAGTAATACATAATTAAAGTACCGCGATTGAAAAGTACAACATATTCAAACATCATGTTGCCAACCGATGAACAACCTAGTGAAGCAGCCAAAACATACAGTCATATACCAAAAGCTTTTTATTTAACTTGTCATCATTGTAAAAGACTAGGTATCTGCTGGCGAAATGATCTTACGTACGACTTCAACTACATTGACCTTTTCAGGGTTAAATTTGTACAATGCGGCTTTTGTGGACTAGTTTACTACCAGTTCAAGGGCATTAATGAACATGCCATCCAGAGAAGAAATTGGGTCATAGAAGAAGCTTACCTGTACAGAAGAAATTAACATGTATTTTATTTCTTAATTTTTAATTTTTTTGTTTGTTATTTTTTTTATTTTTTTTTAATAATAAAAAGTAAACTCAATCTTTTGTTATATTTTAATTTTTTTTTCAATAAAACAATAGTAAAATGAATCTGTATGTGTATTTATTAAACATCGCCTAAAATACGTTTTGCAATCCATATTTTTCTGCAGAGTCCGTTTATTAATGAAATAGAACCATATATTAGGGTGAAATCTAATGGTTTCAAATCAGTCTCACATAACAATGTCAGAAGTAAACACTATTGATAAGTTCGGTCGCAAAAGAAAATTTAAGGATTTTAACTTTATGCAAGGTCCTTCAGGAATAGGTTTTAAACTTACACCTAATGGAGATTACGACATGGGAAGCAAAAGATTGTGCTATTTAGCAGAACCTCTTGAAGGAGACGATGCGACCACACGAAATTATGTTGATAATAACCTTGCTCAGTGTGTGCAAGATACGCAGAAAGCTTTACATGACTCAACAATTGTTATTAAAGATATATTCAGAAACCAACTTGAAGGTTACGTACGCAAGAAATTAATTGAAACCGGTCAAGAACTTAGAGGATACATTGATGATACTGTTATTGCAATATATGAACTTAGGCAAGACGAACTGCGTGATGAACTTAACTCTAGAATGTTGAAAATTGAAAAGACTATGGAGGATATTGTCAGCAAACCTGTTTCACATTAAACATTTACTCGTAGACCTGTGCGTTTAATTTACTATTAGACAAATTTTTCAACAATAACTTTTACAGTTTGTTATTTGTCGACACTTCATTATATTTATAATTTTAAAATAAAGGTTCAATAAAAAAGCAATCAAGTAATGAATACATGTTTTTTATTTAAAAAAAAAAAAAAAAATTACAATACTATCGTTACATATTAATGTTGTATGTTTAATAGAAATAATAAAAACAATACAAATAATGAAATATGGATTTTCCAGATTACGTGCTGTCCTGACTTAGAAATGATTCCAACACGGTGACTAAATTTGCTAAGTTTTCTTCCGGGTCTGTTTTGTAAAAATCTATGTCTGCATGCCCCCAAGGTAGAGTTTTGGTTGAACTGGGAATTACATAACGTTTATCATCGCTATGTGACAATGCTACTTTATTTATTATGTTGGTATAAATGTTATGTAATTCACTTCTAAATGTCTTCATCTTTCTTAATATCAAACCACCCCGTTCAACAATTCTTTGGTAGTCTTCCTGATGAAGGTCTTTCTCGATAACACATTTTTTGATACCTTTGGCTTTTTTTAATTCATTATTAATGGACTTTACATAATAAGCCTTCGCGCCGGTACCATAAAAACTTATTATCGGATCACCAGGAAACTCATCTTTCATTCTACCAACTACAGAATTACTTTTAATTATGTTGAAATTATTAATTTCGGGGTAATTTGATGTATCGAATTTTTCGGGGTTTTCTGATATAGTTTGATAAAAGTTTTCCGTATACACTTTTAATATAAGCGAGTCAGTATCGGTGTAAAGTAACGAAGCATCATCGCCAAACTTGGATTTAATAAAATTATAATAAAAATCGTATATTACAGTCTTTGATATATCTAATATGGAAAAACCGATATAAATTGGTTTATTGTACAATATTTTAACTTTATTCATATGTATAGCAACAAAGTTCTCGGTAAATATCGAGCTACTATTGAAATTGGGGCGGGATATTAGTGCTCTAGCTCCATTTCTGCCTACACTGTTCTCCCAATGTGTTACTAATTTTATATCCTTTCGATTTTCCACATTTTCCATAGTTTTACCAAATATCGCGTTATTTTTTAATTTAAAAGTGTCCTTCGCAAATTTTGTGGTGGCCTTGTTACGTAAATTGGTATTAAAATCAATATACGATTTTAGCCATTTTGATTGCTTAAACTGTAATACTCGATGGGTTTGCATTACCACTAAGCCGTTGGCGATGGCTTGTTTTAAAGTTCTATAGTGTACAATGTATTTTTTTTTATCTTGTAAATTAGGAATTAATTTCGGTAATTTAGCGTTTTCTGTTGGCGGTATGATATTTTCTACTAGAAATGGAAGATCAGAATGTGCATCATGCAACTCAGTCGGATAATGCACATCCACTTCCAAAACGTAGCCATGTAAACTATCATCACCAACAGCCATAATATTTAAATCCAGAATTTCGCGCTCGCTTAACCATCGAAAACCACCATATGGTAATGCTTGTGACATACTATGACCATATAGATTTGTAGCATCAAGGTATGTTATAAATGAAGAAGGTTTTGTTGGGTCATAGTCTGGTAAAAAAATATTATTAGCGATGTGCTTCCTTTCTGTACACTGGCTTATGCCGCCGCGTATACCTTTCTTAAAAAAATGTATCATGTCTATATCAGTTAAGAGCTCTAACTCTACCTTAGTCATACGTAGCATACAATCAAATGATAAACTTGGAAGGGTATAGTAATGTGCTGGATCAAGTTTATCGAATTTTAAACAATTATTCCGAAATTGCTCAAAAACATCACACAATAGCAACACATCTGATTTTAAATACACGTCCGAATAGTCCCCCAAAGTTTTACATCCAAACAAGCGCCATACTTCTTTTGCTCTTCTATAGCTTTCATCGCTAATATGTTCTTCCCGTAAATTATCATAAAATTCATCTTTACTTGGAAGACATGTATTTTCCATTTTTTCTATAGAGTCAATAAAGCTATAGGGAAAAACACCCTTTTGACGCATCAAATTAAATTGGTTGATATTTGAAAAATGTTTCCGCGTTTCAATAAAATCGTCGTCGTTTAAACCGCTGCCTAAATTTTCCAAAGACGTTGACAGAAATTTAAAACTATCAATAAATCGCAACTTTAAATATTTCCTCTTGACTTTTCCACATTTACTATCAAAATAATCGTGCACATAAATGCTTTTGGTAAATGATATGTACTTTTCCTTACTTTGAGCCAAAACACCAATTTTATCCCCATATTTACATAACTCTTTTATAAATAAATGGCTGTCGTAGCCGCTTAAGTTATGAAATATGATAGGGATAAAAGAGGGTAATTTATAATTTAAATTACAAACGGAATGTGCAGCACCAAATCTTTTTGCACCAGTTATGTGACAGTGGTCTCGTACTTTAATCTCACCCTCTTCAAAAGGGCCCTCACATATACCACATATTTTAGCATCATTAAACTCCCTTTTTTCTTCAGGCGTTAACGGTTTCATAGGCTTAATGTCTTTTAAATATGTGTTGTATAGAGCCCTTAAATCACACTCGATACGATCCACAAAGACTTGAGCTGCATTATTCCCCCGAAATAGCTCAAATTTCGAAAGTGAGTCGTCAAAAGAGCATTTAATTAAATAAGCAAAAGAATATGGTTCATGTTTAAAACTTTTTACAGTGTAAGAATTTTGTGGGTTTGGTTGTACCGTTTCAACGGGTTTTAAAACAGATTCGAAATCTGCATAAACCACGAATGGAACGCGCATTTGCTTTTCTATACCCTCGAATTTTAAAATATTTTCCGGCACACTCTTTCCAAATTTATCGATTTTTAAATCCACTGAGGGTGTTTGCGTGAAAATGTGGTTACAATCGTAGCTTTGATGTAAAGTTAAAGCTGACGGTGTACTAAAATAAATGAGGCAACCATCACAGAAATATATTTTATGTTGTTGACAACTAATTTGACTTGAAACTAAACGTGATAAATCCCGAATCCAACAATAATGACTCTTTGAACAAGTCGTATCACAAAAATGTTCACCGCCATCTTTACTACTACAGTCTTTTGTAATTAACAATAAATTTACATGCCTATCCAACTTTTTTGACGCATACCTCAGTGGACCAATAACTTCATGTATTACTTCATTATTTTCATATTTAGATTCCAGACCGTATACGTTAATTGATATGTTGTTCATTTCCTCAAATTTTTTAATGTCACGTAATTTTACTGGAAAATTCATACCTGTTACATTTAGCACTCTAGAAAAATGGGGGTAGGATGTCTTCTGTGAAGGCTCTGCTGTTGGAGGAAACAATGCTGATGTTACAGCCCACGCAAAGCAAAATTCGTCCTGGTTAATCACATTGACGACAGCTCCTTTCTTTTCAATAGAACACGGCAACTTGATGTATGATGAGCCACCCATAGGCATATACTTGTTGATACCAACTTCCAAGTATAAAATTCGCACAAGAGCCCATCCTATAACAAGAAAAATAATATATAAAAATCAGTTTAATATATCGGGTTTGGATTTTTCCATACCTGAATCTTTCTCCTGGAACTCTGTCGCCTGCGTTTTTATTAATTCGGTGAAAGAATGGTAAACGGCATCCAAATAACTTTCTACACTAATTATTTGATTAGCAGTGTTGAAGGATTTTTCACTGAATATTTCTTGTGATGGAAGCATGTACTCGCCAACAGCTGTCATGTTAACTTTTAAAGCATGATGCACACGCAATAAATTATTAACAAGTTCCACCACCTTGGATTTAATGTCTGCAAAGAACATTACGTAATCGGAATGCTCCATATCACTGCTAACCCGATAGGTTGCAATTCTCCTTTTGAAGGCACATTCAACGAGTTGCACACCATGACATACCGGCAAACATGAATTATTTTTATGTTGTTGTGTTCGTTTATGCACCGACATATGATTTATTGGAACATCTACATTACATGTAGCGCAATTAATTACCGGAATCGTCGATGTATACTCTTCAATTCGGAGCCGTTTTCCTCCAGGCACTTCATTAAATCTCGCCGCACACGATTCTCTTTGATGACGTCTCATATTATAAATATTAGTAAACTTAGAACCGCAATTTTCACAAACATATGCCATGATTTGTCAAATATTAACACATGTACTACCTATACAAGTCAGAGCCAACTGATGAATGAAACTGCCCCATACCTTATATAAAACCATTCAAGGTCACCCCCAACCACGTAACATATCTTCAAGGTCACACACCCAAGATGACCTTCAACAAAGTCAAGGTCGTCTCGACCAAGGTCAAGGTCAAGGTCACACACACAACCTTGAACACAAGGCCAAGGCCAAAGCACACGTGCACTTTCAAGGTCAATGACAAGGACATGTGGGCGGGGCCAAAGAGGGGTGAAGCAAGGTCAAGGTCAAGGTCGAGGAGTGGGGGGATCGAGCGAATCGGGTTATGTTCACTACTGCTGATACCAAACCTGGAGCCATGGGTTAAAAGAAAACATGGGGATGTGACGTATCATCTCACCCAGCTAATCTCTGGTCATGGATGCTTTCAGTCACACAGACATCGCTTTAAGGTGGCGGAGAGTGACCTATGTATATATTGTGGAGAGGTGGACACTGTCGAACATACATTTTTTAAGTGCATTAGATGGGAAACGGATAGAAGGAAGGCGGAAAGTAGTATAGGGGAGATAACGGCACAAAATATCATGGAAAAGATGCTGCAGGACGAGGAGGGTTGGAAAACAATAAATCAACTTGCTAGAACTATCATGGAAAGAAAGGAGAAGGATATTAGATTAGCAGAAAGATAGTTAAAAAAATTAGAACATCGTGACTAAGACACCCTCTTTGAAGTAATACCCGAGGGCAGTTCCAAAGAGGAAAACCGTAGTGTCCTAAGGGGTGTGGTCTTAGCGGGTAGGGTGCTCTCTAGATTGGAGACGCGAGTCCCACACGGAGTGCGTAAAAAGCATTTCCACACCTCAACAAAAAAAAAAACCTCGATGGATATCAGCATTGTATAAGATATACCTTATATAATGATATTAGTTTGGAGTTACAAAGTAAATATTTAAAATGAAAATGTTCTGCTCGAAGAGTTAATTTTATTTAGCTATTATTGGGAAGATATTTGATTTGGATTTAGTGATCTTACTATTTTATTTTTAGTTTGTTATTTGTTAGTAAATATATTGCTGATCCATTACGACATTGAATTAAGAGGTTAGGCGATCCTGATATTTTCAAAAAATCAATTTTTTTTCCACATTTATTTTTAATACTTTTAAGGATATCTTAAACATTTTCCCATGTCGAATTACGAATTATTACCCAAGATATAGCAATTGTTGACTCGAAGCCGTATCGGAGTATTATTAAAAAAATATATAGGATCACACGGGAGCGTAACGTGGAAGGGGGGCTAGGGGGCACTCGCCCCGAGCGGAACTTTGTTGACTGCGAAAAATTTCGAAAAAGAAACATTTTATGTTGATTGGAATTTATTTTAATTTTTTTGTCGATACAGAGAATCTCCTATCGGTAGATAAGTATAATCATCCCGTTCTTTTACAACTCTAGTACGTTTTTTTATAAATAAGAAGTATTGTCATATACGAGTATACGAATATATCGGTATTTGTGAAGATTTTCAAGGTCTAATACCGATAATGAATGAATACGAATTTTCATAAATATTGGCTGCTTTGCATTAGACAAACCAATTTTTAAAGATTTTTGTTGTTATCAATTTTTATAAAATGTGGAAATTTTAAATAGGATTCCGAGATCTCTTATCTGCAGACATATTCGAAGGGTTGCTAAAGATGTTTTTAAATGATTAAAGAACTTTTGTTTTATTTTTTATACGGAATTGTTAATTTTTAAGGTTAATGTTGAAAATGATTTTCGCAAAGAAGAAAATATTTATTATATTGCAACATTCAATAGTTCAATAATATTTTTTATTGGTTTCGGTAAAAAATTATTTTTTAATAATGTATAAAAGACGTATTTACAATTTAATTTTGTTTTTTGGTTCTTGGAATTTTAAACTTTTGAGAAATTTTTTTTACTGAAACTTTTTAAATTTTCAGCTTAAATTTTCGTTGACCTAGAAAATTTTGTCTTTATAAAGATCATATTATCCCTTATTATAGAAGAAAGGAAGCAACAATTTTTGCATATGTCCCGAATGGCAAATTTTGCACCTGCCTCGGGCGGCAGAAATCTATGCTACGCCACTGAGGTCCCATAGAAAAGCGAATGGGTACACATTCTCGAAAAATAAAGAAAGATAATAAAGATCTAGATAGGAGGTTGGAAGGCGCATATTAGAGTGTCCCAGTTTTGTACATACCACTACAGATAACTCGGAAATTATTGGAGATTGAGGATGGTTAAATGAAGAAAAAGCCAAATTTTAAAATCTTTTCAAATACTTTAAAGATTTTTTTTTTATTTTTTCAGTAATTGCTGAAATATCCTGTAAAAAACTTAAAAGTTTAAAATTTACTTTTTTGCTAATAGTTTTGTAAATAATAATCCGTTAAGAAAAAATTTCAACTTTTATCAAATCAAACACTTATCAAACAGTTATAAAAAAAAGTGAATCAACTATCAACGGACGCGTTAAGATGGCCAACTTTTTTTTTAATTGTACGCCAATGATCTTTTCCCTTTAAATTGCATCTAACATTGTCTTTAATATATCTGCAAAATTCGACAAAAACTTCTTTTATTGTTTCAAAGATATTGGCAATTTTACTTGGAAAAAAGGTTTTGCGCAAAGCATAAAAAAATTACACCATTTGTGTATATTTTTGTTTCTACACATTCTATTCTCCCTCTGATGCGAAATTGCCAAAAAATAGAAGCATAAACCCATTAACGCTTATTCAACTTTTCTATTAAAAATTCAAATATTTTTTTAAATACACTGGAAGTATGAAATAACCTTGGTCTCTCCCAGCTTATCATCAGGATAGAAAGAAAGCGGGAGAATACGGAATCTGACAACACTGCCGATACTACAAGTAAATCGGCAGCACACTAAGGCAACCTCCGCTGCCTTAAGCAAATTTCTAGTCAATGGGGATACTGTCATTATCTTCATCCAAGAGCCCTGACTAGCCAGGGGACGTGTAGATGGGCTAGGAAAAATCAGGAGTAATCCAAGCTACGATTTACGCCTTGATAACGTCTGAGCCTGTATCCTGATCAGGCATTAACTGCATGCACTGAAACCAATTAATTTCTATTCTAGAGAAGCCATTATCAGGATCGACTACCAAAGGACAGGAGCCTAGAAGGTAGCGATTGCAGCCTCAGTTTACCAGCCATATAAGACCCAGGTGACTTCCATCATTGGAACTGGAACAGGTGATTCAGCACTGAAGAACTTCAAACCTCAAACTATTGTCGAGATGGACGCCAATGGACACCATCTGGCATGGAACAGCAGCCACATAAACAAAAGGTGTGAGTATTTTTTTGATTTTGTAGTATCCAGTAACTTAAAGATACTAAATCGCGTCCACATTTGTTACTAAAACTAGTACTGAATAATTGAAATAACATTGGCGACCTCTCGTATAAGCTCTCAGATAGTGCGATGAGACGTTTCTCCGGAGCAGTCCCTCTTCAGATCACAGATATATCTTCATACAGATAGTAGATATAGATTGCGCTGTATGGTGATCCGAGATCCACAAACTGGGAGAAATACAGGGATGATCTAAGCCTAAACATCCAAAATATCAAAGCGAGTATAAGAAACAATGTGAATATTGAGTTAACTTCTGCTGAACTGCAAGAAGCAATTAAAACCTCAGATCACAAAAACTTCCCCTTGTGGGGAAAACCACTTGCTATAAAGTAAGCTGCTGGAATAACCATCTCACAGTGTAAAGGAGGGAAACACGCAGACTGTTCAACAATGCGAAAAAAATGGTGAGTGTACAAAATATTCTAAAATACTCACTGACTACAAAAAAAAAAAGAGAAGCCCAAAGAAACTCCTAGAAGAAGGTATATCAAGAAGTTGAAAGTACTTCTGAAGGCCTCCACAAGATTCTCGCTAAAAATTCCCTAGACCATATAAGGACACTGCGAGAATCGTATGAGAACTTTCTGGAGACTGGCGGCGAAACCCTGGAAATACTTCTTCAGACGTAACTGCCAGACTTTGACATTATCCCTGACGCTACAATAAATAATGAAACCAATCTCTCAATCATGACCAGATGGACACAAAAAGAGACTGAGAAACAGCAAACAAAATAATAACCCATCATTTGAAAATTACAAGGCACTGGAACCCGATAAGATCATTCCAATACTTTTAAATGAAGGCAAAGAACTTTCATTCCAGTACTCTGCAAAATTCTAAGGGCAAATATACTACAGGTTACTTGTCCTCTGCTTGGAAAAGGTCCAGAATCATCTTCATACCAAAACCTGAAAGAGACTACAGACGAAGTCGTTCAGGCCAAATAATCTGTCATCTTTCCTGCTAAAGCTGAGAGCAAAAATTGTTTGAAAGGCATATAATGGAAACATTTCTTAAAGACGAGCCACTATACCTCAACCAATATGCCTACCAATCAGAAAAATCACGTGAGTCAGCTCTACATCACCTGGTAAGGAGAATAGAGTCTGCAACGGATAGCAAGGAAGCCTTGCTTGATATTGAAGTAGTATTTGATCATACCTCCTTCGTCTCCATGACAACGTCTGCCGGAAGATATAGCCCTGAAGACACTCTGTGCAGGTGGATACAAAACATGTTCCAAGGCAGACGAGAACACTTTAAACTGTTGGAAAAAACCGTGGAGGTGTGGCTAGCCAAGGATTGCCTGCAGGAAGGAGTACTGTCCCCACTTCTGTGAGATCTGGTGGTCGACGAGCTCCTGGTAAATCTCAACAACCGAGGCTATTATACCCAGGGATATGCTGACGATATAGTCATACTCATTATCGGACCTCGTGTAAGGGGCTCTGACTATAGTGAATTAGTGGGTAAACTCTGAAAAAACTACACTAATACCCTTTATTAAAAGAAGAAAGTTCGATGAATTAAAATTACCAACTCTCTCTAATACACAACTGCAGGCGAGTCAGGAGATTAAATATCTAGGTGTAATCCTGGATGCAAAGCTTACTTGGAACTCACACCTGCGGAAAATTATTTCTAAAGGTAAAATCATAGCAGCAAAAGGGGCATTCGGTAAGACGTGGCGATTAAAGCTACATATCGTGCATTGGCTGTACACTGTGGTGGTAAGACCAATGATAACCTCTGGCCCGGTTATATGGTGGACAAAAACCATACAAAAACGGGCCCCTTTGGATCTATCCAAACTCCAAGGACTGGCCTGCCTATGCTTCATGGGTACCATGAGAAACACCTCAACAGCAGCCATGGAAACTTTACTAAACCTTTCCTTTTGATACAATAATCAGAGTTCAAGGGAGGACAAGGGCTTAGAGGCTGGAATTAAACAACTTGTAGTGGCATGACCGTTCTCATATTCTCTGACAGTCAGGCAGCGCCGAAGGCTGTAGCATATTATCAGATAACATCAAAACAGGTCTGGGACTGTCTTCAAAATCTTATCACTCTGGCAACAATAGAGTGGGTACCAGGGCACAAGGAAGTTACGGACAATGAAAAAGCGGACCAACTCGCAAGACAAGGGTGTGCTACTCCATTTATTGAACCAGAGCCAATATTTGTAATTACAAAGACTGCTATTTGGTATTGGCTATCCTGGTGGACAAATTAACAATACCAAATCCACTGGAACGACATTGCGGACCTCAGACACAGCAAGTTATTGCTGAGCAGACCATTTGGCAAGCCAATCAGCGAAATTCGGCATCTAAGTAGACCAGAGCTCAGAATGGTGACAGGAGAAAACATCTACATACAACGGGCATCTTCAACGAGGAACCATTTTGTAGAGTATGTGACGAAGAGGACGAAACGGCCTCACACATCACTTTCGAATGTGAAGGTTTAACCTAATGAAGACACCGTCAGGGATCAATATCCGAAAGGTTCAGAGGATAAACTAGTGAGTACGCTGTTAAACCTGATTAAGGTAATCAACCTGTTAACCTAGAACAGATATAACCAGCACCAAAATAAGTCTTAAGGTTCCAGAGTAAGGGCTTAGTAACCCTGGCCTGCTATGCCATTCAATCAATCAAACAATCTATGGTGATTTTTTTGCTTCTTAGCTAAACTACGGGGTATTGTGCTCTTTATTAATATTTATAGTTGTTATGCCTATTGCTTTTGTTGCTGCAGTAGCGATGTTATATTTAAAAATATTCCATTGATGGTTAACGTTAACATTTCGTTTATAGGTTGTGAACTAATTTTTGTTAAAGTCGGCTTGCATACAGTCTCTGAGGGGATTCATTCTCTAATGAGTCGATGTATAAATTTTTTAATATATACAGGTCTTGTTTTGTTGATGTTGATGTTGATTTTAATTCTTAATTTGCACAAATTTATGATCATCTTCTTCATTAACTGTGTTTAAAGTTCATATTTATCCAGCTAATTTTTCAATTTGTTATCATATTTTGCCATGTGTATTTATATCTCATGTATTGTTTAAAAACGGTGTTGTTAATTTCCAACATATTTGTGGCATAAAAATTGAAGAACAAATCACCATTTTAGTAGATATTTTTTTCATTAAACTTTTGCTTTATGCCCGGTATTACATAGTTTCCGATGCCTGCATTAAAGTCTCCCATTAGTAATAATTTGCTATTTATTACTATTCTGTCGATTACCGATTTACATAAGGCTTCATAAAACTATTCCCTTTTTGGTGTTGATTTTGATATATCTGGTGCATAGATACAAGTGTAAGGTCCTTTCTTTTAAATTGTTATATTATAATTCATTTTCCTATTTCTCGTCAATAATATTTTCTTTACATTTTTCATTTACGAGAATATCTACTCCAAAATGTTCTATTTTTAATCTTGTCACAACACTGTATAAAAGAATGTAATTTACTACTTTAATATTTATGTTATTATCCTTTTGTTTTTGCATAAGGTCACTGTCTTTATTAAATATTATAACTACATTAATCAATTTAAATCGTTTCTTATGTAAATCAAAAAAAAATCCCAACCAGTTTTTTATAATTAAATACGTTGTAAAAATAGTTTTATTGAAGATACTCGTTCCTATTAAGAAATAATAAAGCTTGTGCAAAATTTTTGACTATAAAAATTATTTAACTTTATAAGCATTATATTATCAAAATTTTAATGGGAAAGTCCATGTCTTCTAGGTGTATATTACATAACAAAATATAAAGCTGATGAAGATAATATTGTAAAATATTTTATGTACTTCATTATAGTCACGCAGGAATAAATATAAAAATATATTTCCTAAACCCGCGTTTCGAAATTCAATAATTCATTCATTTCAAATTAAAACAAAAACAAACTATGTTTCCTTTAATTACTTTACAAACTTCCAATTATGATATATTTTGTTTATTTTCTGGTCATCGATCGCATAAGTTCACGAAGGCTGCTTTCCGGATCGTGATGAGCCAAGATTTGCTAATGGATGCGAATTGTTGATTTGATGGAAAAACATTTAATCTGGGGTTAATTCGTTTGAGGTGAATCAGTGGTCAGTTCCAAGCGAGGCGCCAGTCGAAAAACCGGTTGATTTTCAATAATCCTAGTGTAAAGTGCTAGACATGGATCTAATTGCAATGTAAGTAAAAATCTATTTTTAAAAAAATATTCAGCCCAATATGTTAAGAGTCGAATAAGTAGTTTAGAATTTAATGTCTGCGGACCAAAGTCTCCAATTCCTACGTCCCTAGTAAACCCCAAAATTGGTCGTGAGAATATACATACGTTTCATCCTCCTCCAGGCATTATCTGTAGATCGGTTCATCCTTGACGTTAATCCTAAGAAGATGCCCTTGCAGGTAACAATATCTCCTGACAGTAGTCCCCAGCTCTATGGTAAGTTGCACTTTATGTCTAGCTATATATACCTTGGCACACTTTATACCAGGGACCTCCCTCCACGATTTAATAAGTTTGCTTCCCAGCAATAATTTAAATACCTTCTTACCAACGATCATTCGAACAGAGAGAATTAATTTGGGTCCGAATTGTAGGTAGCTTCATTAAGCTGCAATGGTCGGTTATTAGTCCTGTCACCAGCTTAATTTGGTATCTGCTTAAACGCAGAGTTTCGCGGCTTAAATTTTCAGGATGGTTTTCTTAGCAATGGCTTGCTGTGCTTGTCGCCCGCAATACAAATCTAGTTATTCTACTGCTGATGATTTATCCACCAGGACAAACTTCCACGAATAACAGTCTTACTAATTGACTAAAATGTGGTTGTCGGATTTGCATTGTTTTTATTTTTATTTATTTTTACGACGTTTCGATTAGGTTGTATCTCTAATCGTTATCAAGTATAAACTGAATGTTTTGTCTTAAGACTACGAGCTTATATAGGGACTGTGTCCACTGAAGCGCAAAGTTTCGCTTCACTGTACACACCTCAATGATTTGACGTTACAAAGTAGTGGTTGCCAAAGATTAGGTACCTCAACACTCGGTTTACTGAAGATTCCATTATTGTTTTTAATGTAAGCTGCTTCTATAAATTTTCTTTTTTCCTTGTTCGGTTCCATATATATTGCCGCAGCCTCAGACCATTTTATATAGTGTTGTTTATCCCGGGCGTGTTGTGCAATACCTGATCCAGAAGATTCCCCTTTTTGTGTATGAGTTTTATATTCCTTAATTCTAGCTTCTAGTGGTCGTTTTGTTTCTCCAATACACATTTTACCACACTCACATGGAACTTTGTAAACACATTCTTTCTTATCGGTACTTTTTGGTTTTGTTTTTGTTAAATGAGCTCTAAGTGTATTTCCTGATGTAAAGGCTGTTTTTATATTAAAACTATTGGCAATTCGTCTTATTTTCTCCGAAGTTCCCTTAATGTAAGGAATTGTGAAGAAGGAATGTGTTTCTTGCTGTCCAGTGTTCGTTGTTCTAAAGTTATTTATAATATCGTCAATTAGTTTCAAAGGATAACCATTCTGTTGTAAATCGGATTTAATATCTCTTTTTCCAATGAATCGGTATTATTGCATATAGATATAGCGCGATTATAGAGGTTGCGTATAATTCCCCGTTTTGTTACAACAGAATGATTGGAACTATGATTAAGATATTGTCCAGTATGTGTTGGCTTTCTGTATACTGAAGTTTTAATAGTTTCGTTTAAGCGATTCACCATAACATCCAGGAAAGACAATTGATCATTTACCTCTTTTTCCATGGTAAACTTAATTGCAGATCGAATGTTATTTAGATGTCTCAAGAAATCATTAAGTTTTTGATCATTGCCCTTCCATACGATGAAGGTATCATCGACATATCTCAACCAGACTTTCGGTTTTACTGTTGCCGTTTCCATGACATGAGTTTCGAACCATTCCATATATATATATATATATATATATATATATATATATATATATATATATATATATATATATATATATATGGAACGGTCAGGTATATGGTCTTGATATTTTCTTAGTGTTCTGTAGATTTTTTACTCTATAGATAGTGGAGTCATGAGGTAACTGCCTATATTTTCCATTTTCCAGGAACGCTACCACTGGACAGGGTGATGGATCTTTTGGAATGTTGCCTGCGTAGTGCTTACTTTCAAGTAAAGGACAGGTTCTATCCTCAGGACGACGGGCTTCCGATGGGTTCTTCACTCTCTCCAGTCATCACGAATATATATATATATATATATATATATATATATATATATATATATATGGAATGGTTCGAAACTCATGCCATAGAAACGGCAACAGTAAAACCGTAAGTCTGGTTGAGATATGTCGATGATATCTTCATCGTATGGAAGGGGGAAGGGCAATGATCAAGAACTTAATGATTTCTTGAGACATCTAAATAACATTCGACCTACAATTAAGTTTACTGAACAATATCGCGCTATATCTATATGCAATAATGCCGATTCATTGGAAAAAGAGGTAGCAAATATTAAATCTGATTTACAACAGAATGGATATCCTTTGAAACTAATTGACGATGTTATAAATAACTTTAGAACAACGAACACTGGACAGCAAGAAACACATTTCTTCTTCACAATTCCTTACATTAAGGGAACTTTGGAGAAAATAAGACGAATTGCCAATAATTATAATATAAAAACAGCATTTACATCAGGAAAAACACTTAAAGGTCCTTTAACAAAAACAAAACCAAAAAGTACCGATAAGAAAGAATGTGTTTACAAAGTTCCATGTGAGTGTGGTGAAATGTGTATTGGAGAAACAAAACGACCACTAGAAGTTAGAATTAAGGAACATAAAACTCATACACAAAAAGGGGAAACGTCGAAATCAGGTATTGCAGATCACGCCTGGGATAAACAACACCATATAAAATGGTCTGAGGCTGCGGCAATATGTATGGAACCCAACATGAAAAAAAGAAAATTTATAGAAGCAGCTTACATTAAAAACAGTAATGGAATCTTCAGTAAACCGAGTGTTGAGATACCTTATCTTTGGCAACCACTACTTTGTAACATCAAATCATTGAGGTGTGTACAGTGAAGCGAAATTTTGCTCTTCAGTGGACACAGTCCCTATATAAGCTCGTAGTCTTAAGACAAAACATTCAGTTTATACTTGATAACGAGTAGAGATACAACCTAATCGAAACGTCGTAAAGATAAATAAAAATATAGACAATGCAAGTCCGACAACCACATTTTAGTCAATCTTCAACATTGTCTACAATCTTCAAACAAAAGTCTTAGTAGTGCCAAATACAGGTTCTAGTCCAGGTTAGTGGTAGCAGACACTTATCTTACAAGTTTGTCTGCTTTTTCATTGCCTAGGATGCCCTTGTCTCCTGGTACCTACGCAAGAATAACCTTATTATGTTTTGCCAAAGATTTTGAAGACAATCACAGACCTATTTTGATGTTAACTGGTAACATGCGAGCGGTTTCAGCTCTACTTCACTCTGTATTCACTGCTCCTGTACCAAGGTCAATTTTTGTCTGTAAACCAGACCAAGTTTTCTAATTAGCTTAGTTATCGATTAGAACCTGCATTTCAGTTAGTCTGAATAATGTGGGGGTCTGTCAAAGTTATAGGTTCTTAACATGGTATCACTGCTCATCTCCAACAATGAATTCACTATACTGATGTGTATGCCCCTACTCCCGCCTCAGCCTTGATTATTATATCAAGGGGGGAAATTTAGTAGAATTTCCATGGCTATTGCTGGAATGCATATAATACCGGCGTTAATAATCATAGGGCGGTTCACCATAGTGTATATCTAATGTAGCCCTTTCGGTGTCAGCTCCCATGTGTATCCAAAGGCTCGTTTCCAGGCTCAGAAAGCACATACTGCCCTTTTGTGTACAGTGTCAATATGCTCATTCCAGATCAATCGTAAGTCCAGAATTACCTCCAGATATTTCACTGTTCCCGTGTATTGGAGGATCCTTTCAGTAAGTGTAATTATGGGCAGTCTTCACATTTTCCTCTTTTCTGTAATGATCACCACATCGACTTTGGCCGAATTTATTCCGAACCATTCCTTAAGGCATTATCCTTCAGCAATCCCTGAGACCCGCATCATTAGTCCCCCCAAGTTAGCACAGGATAACCAGATGATCCGCATAGGGCTTTGTATATAAACCCTCTTCGTTTAATTCATTTAACAAGCTGTTCACCACAAGGCTCTAAAGCAATGATAATAAGGCTTCTCCCTGGGAACATCCCCTGTTTGACAGAGCTTTAACATTAAATATTAAATTATTAAGCTTAGCCATTGACGAATTATACTAAGATGGCTCATTCTTATGGGAGGATTGGAAGCGCTAAATATTAAAACTCGGTCATTGATAAAAGGTAGTTTTTACTATAAGTAGTAAAACGGCAAGGAATGATGTACATGCAGTGTTACCATATTAGATAGTTGATCTAAACTACGGGTTCAAGTTTTTTTTATCCCTTAGTTTATTACATTTGTTTAAGTTTATAAAGGGAACGTTATAATAATCAAACCTTTCAGAAAAAGTTCGCTAGACTGCGGCAACCTTGCATTTAAATCGATAAAAAGCTCCCCTCTTAATCGGTAGGAAGGGATATGCAGAATTGCCACGTTTTCAACATAAATTCGAAAATTTAAATCTTTTATCCTTGTTTCTAACAAAAGCATGTATATCACATTAAAATACTGATATCTAATCATTGACAATATTGTAAAGTGCTTTTTATGAATGAGACGGCGTACCAGTTTGACGTACCATTTAGGAGCGTCAAAATTATAGCACAGGATAGGAATTCTTGGTATATTTCTTCTATGGCTTGGCATATATGAGTCTCTAAGTTAACATCGCTCTAATCCACTCTCGATTCAGAGCCTCGACGTTTTAGAGCCTTACATATCGAATCGTGGGGTGGGTGGTGAAATGACTCGCCATATCAATGGAGACAAATTGATCATTCGACAACGATTTTCAACTCTTACTTAATATATCATACACCTAATTTATCATATATAATTGCCAAAACGTTTGGTTTAAATAAAATTAATACTTTAGCAATAATAGATGCTGTCAGTAACCATTTCTAATAGTCATCGTTTCCAATTTCCTGCAAACATCAAAACTGGTTGGTTGCGTCTGACGAACTTCTACTTCTTCAATATATTAACGCCATATCAAAATTATTTTTATCAATATTTTACTTTAAAATATAATACATCTTCGTTCTTGACATTGAAATTTTATTATTCCTTATTTCAATCGTCATAATTTGTATTTTTAAGAAATTCCAACTGGTTTATAAACTGTTATATCTTAAGGTGTGTTTGCAAAATTTCCTTCATCAAGTATATTATTTATCATAAACCAGGATATTTACAAAAAATATAATACTTTCTCTAAAATTCCATACTACAGGTTTAATAAACAAAGGTTAATTGATAATTTTAATGTAAAATATGCCAGATAATATGTAATTTAAAATGAGATATAAAAATAAAAATACTGCTTTTGTATAAAAGAAAATGAAATGCTAGCATAAATAATATGAGTTCCAATATTTACAATATTATAAGCTAATTATATTAATTTTTTATTCATAAGTTTACTTTTATATATTCAATTTATCTTAGATACATTTTTTTTTCCTTTTTATTTATAAAAATACAAATATTGTATAACCAAATCTGTAAAATGTCTTTTGATAAATGTAAAATAAAATGTGTTTTACTGGTTCCTCGATTACTATATAAATACGAGTACTACTGATCAATTGAAAGATATTCTAGTTAGATCACCAGACTTTAATGGCAATCGATAATAAAATTTTTATTAAAAAATTGAACCGACTTCCAAAAGTGCGCTAAAAAGTGAAAAATAACCATAAATTTTTATATGAAATTGAACTTTTTGAAGTCTTGGATTTTCCTGCACCAATTTCATCTAAAAAAATATGGGACCACCGCAGCAACTTCCTGAATATAACGTAAAAAATTTCATTCAAATCGGTGCAGCCGTTCCGGAGTAATCGGTGTACATACATAAAAAAAAATACATAGTCGACGAATTGAGAACCTCCTTCTTTTAGAAGTCGGTTAAAAACGAATGGTATTTTAGTCGACCAAAATTATTGGTGACAAATCCTTCTTTTGGGGCGAAGCTTGGATTATAATCGGGTATGGGCCTACATACTTTGTCTATAGGGAAATAAGACACTAAAAAGTTAAAATTAAATGAATATATATATATATATATATATATATATATGTATATGTATATGTATATATATATATATATATATATATATATATATATATATATATATATATATATATATATATATATATATATACATATACATATATATATATATATATATATATATATATATATATATATATATACACGCGCGGATCCGGGGGGGGGGGGGGGCAATCGTCCCCCCCCCCGAGAGCTTTGAGTTTAGGAAAATGGACCCGATTTTTCTTCTTCTACTACAGTTTATTTAAGAACTAGAGAGAGTAATAAATCATTTTTTACCCTTTTTCTCTTCGCAAATTACCTGTGTTCTTTAGTCCGGTGTCTTTAGCAAAATCTGTTAGACACATATATTTTTCATAGAAATGGGTTAGAACATTTTTAGGGTATTTGACGTTTCAGTTTATTTATTTCTTAAACCATCTGCAGAATTACAATTAAACACTAAAAAGGGATTCAAATGTAATTACTTTTTTTATGTTGTAATTAAAATTAGACCTACTTATTTTTATTTCTATTGTACTGATACCTTAATTTAATTTACTTTATTATATGGAAATACGATAGCCCCAAAAAAATAAGATAAGCATGTTAATTCTGCACGCTAAAGAAAAAGACACAAATACAATAATAAAATAATAAAAAACTTACGGCTAATTGGAATTAAATATATATAAATTTAAAGAGTGGGACACACTAAAATAAAAATATATAAAAAAATAAAAAAACATATAAACAACATTAAAAAATAAAATGCAACAAAAACAAAAATTTAAATAGTAAATTGTGTTTACACTAGTAAACATTACTTATCTAATTCCTAATCAAAGACAGTGAAACTATCTTCGCTTAAATTAATTATAATTGGTTCCTCTATCTCAGCGATCATGAGATCGAGTTCTCACATTTTGTTTTATTTATTTATATTTATTATATGGATTTTTCCCAATTTTCCGCACTAACTTTATTCAAAAAAATCTTTCAAAAGTTTAGTTAAGCTACTAATTTTGTTAATTGTGTTATTTCTAGCAACTCTACCTTTTACTTGAGAGAGATATTTACTTCTCCAACGGACAGTTTCCGGACGATCTATAGGAACAGATTTTCTATCTGGTTTTCCCCGCAAAAATTAAGTTCTCTGAGCAATTTCCAGAGATCAGTTCTTTTAATTTCAGGTAAATCGTGATCTTCATTGATTTAAGTTAGACTTTTGTAGACGGTTGGGATCTGCTTCTCATAATAAAATGTATATACAACCCCTTTAATTGCAGTTTTCATCTCTTCTTCCAACGAGGTTTTTCATCTGCCTGTGATCGAATGTGGCCTGGGAGTACTAACAATTCTAGTCGTTTTTTCTCCTTCAGTATTCGGTACATAGTAGATTTTCCAACTCCTGTCATGTTGGAACATATCTCAATAGAGCTTTTAACATTATTATCTAGATATTGATATCTTAAGGCATCATAAACATTCATCGTAATAAGTTTTTCATTGAGGAAAAAATGCCCTGGTTTAACGATTTTGGAATAAATATAGAGGTGAAAGCCATATCTTTTGGATATCTCTCTAATCTCAAATAATATATAAAAACAAGCGCAAACAAGATAAATCACTAAGAACAAACTCTAAGATGTACTTTGCTCACTGACAGAAATTAAATAAACTATCAGAATTTTTATGTTGCAGTAAATTTATAAAATATATTATTATATTATATATATATATATATATATATATATATATATATATATATATATATATATATATATATATATTATATTTATAAATATAATGAAATATAATTAGATTTACGGCAGTTCTCAGTTATCAACGGCACTGGAGCAGGTACGTTGGAGATTTCGGTAAGTTTTATTACTCTTTCTAGTTCTTGAATAGAGTATAGGAATGTGTATACTTGCGATCACCCCCCAAAGAGCTTTGAGTTCAGGAAAATAGAACCCATTCTGCCTTTTATATTAGGAATGAGTATGCTGCTTGCACTCCCTCTCCCCCCCCCCCCCGTTGACAACTTGTTTTTCTTGCCATACTGTACTTTTGTGATATCACCTAATCCAAAGAAGTTACCATACATTTGTATAGAAAGATGGTTTAAGAAAAAATTTTAGAAAATTAAATGTATATATATATATATATATATATATATATATATATATACATGGAGGGAAAACTAACTACTTAGTTACATGCTAGAGTACCAACCAAATTAATATATATGATCGCAAGTAGCAAATGCTGATATAGTAATGGGAATTTTATGATTTTCAAGTGTATCCCCATTTACGCCAATTTCTCCTATGTTAAAAATTACCTGTCTGAAAATTACACAAACATGAACTCATCGTTCCACATAATTCAATATTATAAACAGTAAAAAATCAATATAACAAAAAATAGGCGGTTTATAGGGAAACAAAAAGGGATCCAATCCCTGTTGATTTGTTATAACTCTGTTCGCTAACTTCAAAACTTAAAAAAAAAATACTTCTCAAGATGGTCGCAGACGAAGCATCGGTACTATATTAAAATATACAATGTTACATGATTAGAAAACTAAATATTAGAAAAATTTGTATACCTACTTTATCGAAATTTTTTCCCTCATACGACGTTATTTAATCCTCTGAGCGATCACAAAACGTTTCTATAAGAAGTACGTGCAACAATTCAAGGTGATGGATTAAGTAAAACCAGTTTATCTTCGAAAATCCAAAGATTTAATGGTAAATTCAGTTGTTCATTTATCTCTTTTAAAGATGTATACTTTGCAATGGATTTTTTTTGCCATTGAAATAACGGGTATTTGTTCACAAACGTGTGATTATGTAAGTGACCTCGTAGTAAAACACCGTGATTTGGAAAACTCTCGCTGGGATAGTACGAGTGTAACGGGTTGTATCAGTGATTCATCGTTCAGAAACAAATTAGTTGAAGATTTAAATATTACCTGTGATATAATAATTGTGCCAAAATTAGAAAAACATTTTCTTAACAATATGTTATCTCTAAGAATAATTCTAATTGATTCCTGTTTAGTACACACGATAGAACCTGGAGCATTTTCAAACCTACCCGCATTGAAAACAGTCAAGATAAAGGGAAACCCATTAAAAACCATATCGAGAGGTATATTTGACGTTTTACCGACTTTGCAAAAATTATATATGTACCACAATAAAATTTCATTGATAGAAGATCACGCTTTTGCTAATTTACCAAAATTACAATACTTTTCCCTTGAAGCAAATAAACTTGACCATTTAAAAAAAGAATGGTTCACTAATACCAGCAATATTCAGAAATTCTTGGTAAATCATAACTTGATCAGTCAAATACCACAAGAAATGTTTCACGGCTGGAGAAAACTAACAGAATTAAACCTAAATGCGAATGATATATCATCAGTTGAAGATGGAACTTTCAAAGATGTCGCTCCATTTATGAAATACTTGGCTCTACATCACAACCGTTTAACCTCACTTTCTATAAACATTTTTTCAGATTTTGGGTTTATAGATAATCTCTTTATAAGTGGGAATCTCTTAAATTACCTCTCCAATGATTTTTTACAGCAAATAAGAGTGAACAACTTATACATTTTTGGCAACCCTTTTACGTGCCCCTGTTTGGACAAAATTAAGAAAATTCTTGAAGATCGGCATATTACAATTAATAATCCAACGAACACTGATTATGTTCAAGCGTGTGAGAGGCTAGATGTACCGGTTTGTGGACTTCCTTCATATACGTCTACCAAATGCACTGATTACGTTGATAAAGATATCACGTACCGGATTATCAGTAAAATGAAAGAATTTGGCTACCATTTGGTGCGTACTGCAGGTGACTATCAATGTGCTATGTTCGATCTTGAATACTAGGAGTAGTTAAATAATAAACTGTATAATTGGGTATTTAATGTATCTCTAGAATATGCATTAAAATAAAATACAATCATGACATATTATTAACAGTGCAGTCAAAAACAAAATAAATAATCGCTATATTTCAAATCATGTTGAAAACAACATAAAATGAATGAAATAGTTACATAAATGGCAAAAAACTCAACAAAAGTAAGAGGTCTGTACCTAATTTAATTGCTAAATAAAGAAATAAAGAATAAATGTTTAATTTCATTCTTTAACAGTGTCTAGGATTTTATCATTTTGAAACACGTAAATTAAAACATAATTTTAAGCATTTATGTGTAATGTGGGTACTTTTGTATCAGCTTAAATCTATGTACCAGAGTCAACTTCAGAATTTTATAATTATATTTTCAAGTTGAGTCTAATAAATTATTTTAAAAAAAACGCATTAAAAATTTATAAATATAAATTGCATGAACTGTCATGATCCTAAAATTCCTAAACGCTTTTCTGCTCATTCTTCTTTTAACCATTGAAACTCTCTTTTTAGCTACAAAAATGTTCTATATCATAATATAAGTAGCTTATATCATGACGTGTTCCGAGATTGAACCATGTGGACTCCAACCAATTTTACCTGTTCCAATTATAGTTAGTACAAGAGAATTAAGATTGTTGCTGGAAAGTAAATTTATTTAATCCTAGAGAGGCTCCTGGAATAAGGTGTGCCATGGATCATATAACTAGACCTATCGCACGGTTTAATAGGGAGCTTCTCTCCTTAGGAAGGAAAGAACTGCGAATCGTGGTGGATCTGTTGACAAAACATTGTATTGTCACCTGAAGGATCATCTTCATAAAATTGGTGTGGTAGATGACCCGAGTGCAAATAGTGTCTATAGGAGGATGAAACTGATGACCATGACCTTAAAACGTGCTCAACACTCAATGGACTAAGTCAAAGACATTTCGGTGATACAATCTTGTCATCGAAAGCAGTTTAGCAAATTCAATCAACGAGGCTGCTTGGATTCGCAAAGACAATCGGGTGTAAAAGGCCCAACAAGACCTAGGCTTCGATGATCAATTATCACCACCTTTTATTCATAAATTCATTCATTCAGATTATATGATATGACTAATCAAGATATTTATATGCCGGAAAATTTGCTGTCGTCACTGAAGGTTTTCTATTTTCTTCTAGTCTTTCAATATGTAATGGTTTTGTTCCGATAAAAAGAATATTCGTCTTTGTTGAAAATAGGTTTTTTTTCTAAACAATTTCACTATTCTTTTGACAAATTCTTTAAGTTTAGTGATAAGATCTTTATTTTTTTGGTATCTATGGTTCAGTTACTATTATCAGAAAATATAGTAATATATCAGTAAGAGTTTATTAGTAGCGAAGATAGGTCGTTGATAGATATAATGAATTAAATTGGGCTAAAAATACGCCATGATCATTATATATGTAGTTATTAAAAATATCGAATTTACAGGAGTTTCCATATTTTATTTTGACTTATATTTACTTTCCGATATGACTTAATTAACTTCATTAATACTCAATCCATACATTTTCAGTTTCTGTATCAGTAATCTCCTCTTCAAGCAATCATTTATCCTAGGCAAGACCCACCACATCGCCAGTGAGAGCTGTTTGTGTTGATATCCCTTCTATGAAACCATACTCCTAATTATTCAATAACACTAGACAACAGCCAAAATGTATCTAAAATAAAATCGACTAAGACTTACCATTTTTGGTGTGCTAAAACCGAAACTAAACTTATCTTTTTAATATTAGTTCAAATTTTAAATATATGAGATGTCATGTCTCTTTATATATTAACAATGTAACCGCAAAAATGCACGTGGTATATTTGAATCGTTATAACAATAGAGAGGTACCATGTTGCCAAATCTACGTTTTCCCCATATTAAGGAAGTTTTGCACAGTTGGCAACACCCCATGTGGATCTCCAGAGATGATTCCACATATACGAAGTCCCAACCCCCCAGGGCTTAAAATAAAGGAGATAGCCATTTAAACCCATGTAAATCGACTTTTAGGTCTGCTTCATATTTAACACCCCCTGTATACAAACAAATGACAAACGCCATTATTCTGAATATTATGGAATTGAACAGAATATTCTCAAAAATTCTCTGAAAATGTAGAAACCGTATTTGGGTATATAAGCAGCTACAAAGCGTAGGGATTAGTCAGTCGAAGTTAGTGAGTCGAATCGAATATTTGAGATTGTAAGATGTCTCGAAAATGTGTAAATAATCCAGATCACTTCTGTTATATTTGTTATGAGGTGACTTTTGCATCTAAGAAGTGGTCTATTACCTCATTGATAAAAACAGCATATCAGATTTATTTCGGTTGCAATATTGGGGATCAGGACAAATAGTGGACGCTACATATCTGCTCTAAAGCATGCGCTTCAAGTCTGAGAAACTGGATAAATAATAAAAAACGATCTATACAGTTTGTTATCCCAATGATCGGGAGAGAGCCTTCAAATCATGTTATTGATTGCTATTCTACATCATACCTCGTGTTGGCCAAGGCACCGATATATCCAAGAAGAAAAAGTTGGTTATCAACCATCCAAATATACCATCTACCATGAGACTTCTGCCTTATAGTGACAAACTTCCTATTCCAAAACCCCCAGAAACATTCACTTACGAATCAAATAATGACGATACAACGATTTCTTAAGAAGTAGATATGCCCTCAACATCAAGAAATCCTGATTTCACACCCAGCATATTATACCACCAACCGCACAAAATAACCCAATCAGAATCAAACGACCTTATAGGAGACTCAGAACTTCCAGCAGATTTACTAGGATCTAAGTTGCACCAGTGGAACTTATTAGAAGACGATGTTTCAATATGTGCTTTGTGTAAACGCCATAAAGGTCTAGCACCATTTTTTAATTGGAAAAGAACCTGGTTTTCTGTAATAACATTAGCGGTTTACTGGCGGCTTTAAATATAAACTACAAACCAAAGGAGTGGAGATTGTCTATAGACAGTTTAACATTGAGTTTTAAAGCAGTACTATTTTACTATCTATTCCTGTTGGATATGCAGTTCACCTGAATCATATGACAGTATGAAGTACCTATTTTGACAAGTATAAAATACGATGAGCACCAATGGCAGATCTATGGCGACTTAAAAGTGATTGCACTTTCACTTGGGTTGCAGCTAGGCTACACCAAGTTTTGCTGTTTTTTGTGTGAACCAGGCAGTCGGTCAAAGGCACTTCATTAGAAGAGGAAAGACTGGTCTGTTCGACAATCACTAGAGCCAGATGAAAAGAATGTACAAAATATGCTATTGGTAGACCCCAAAAAGATTTTTTTCCCACCAATACATATCAAATTGAGCCTAATGAAAAACATTATTAAGGCAGCTTTTTAGTATCTGTGTCAGAAATTCCCAAGGTTAATTGAAGCAAAATTTATAAAAGGTATTTTTGTTGGACCATAGATTCGAAATATTCTGAAAGACAAACATTTTGCCAGCACTCTGTCAGATATTGAAAAAATGCTTGGAATGACTTTCGCCTCGTGGTCACTAATTTCTCCGGGAATAAAAAAGGTGACAATTACGGTACTATTGTTAAAAATATGATGTCATCATGTCAAAAAATGGGTTACAATAAGTCTCTAAAGATCCATTTCCTACACTCGCATCTGGACTTTTTTCCTGACAACTGCGGAGCTGTAAGTGTTGAGCACGGCGAACTATTCCATTAGGATATATCAACAATGGAGAAACGATGCCAGGGAAAGTGAAATGCTTCCATGCTTGCCGACTACTGTTGGACTCTTGTTAGAGACGCTCCAGAAACAATTCACAAAAGAAAAGCAAAAAGACAGGCTATTTAGTGTTTCTACAAGTGTAAGGGTAAGTATTTTTTTATTATTTTGTTAAAAATGAAATTTTAAAAAAACTTGTTCTTGAAAATTGCAACTAAGTTTGTAATTTTGTTATCATTGTTGTGTCCAGCGCCCCAAAATTAACAAAAAAATGCACTCTTCATACGAGATACAACAAATAAACTAGAATTTGTTGAGTAGTGTAATTGGCAGTATTTTAAAATAACAATTTGTTTGTTATTCATAGCCACTTTTAAATTTTGAAAAAACTGGACAGCAAGCTGGTTAATCTACAGTTGTCCAAAATTTCTGAGTAATCGTTTTAATTATACAAACAGAAAGATTTATATGTAATATGGCTCAAAATATTCAGCTACTCAAAAGCTGTTGATTTTCCCATATATGTGGGATTGATTTTAACTACTACTACTGTTATTTTTTAATTTGCCATTTCTCAAAACTTTTGGAGCATTACTGACTCTAAAAGTATAGGATTAACAAGTTGCTTAAGCTTAAGGATGGCCACCAAGTTTTTTTGTAAGAATTTCTCTCTCGTTACTTTCCTGGCATTTTTTCGTTACCGTTCTTCTCTTGAAAAATATACCACATGCATTTTTTCTTGTTATCTGACATTTTAATTCTACAACGTATCTTTTGCAGACCTCTACAAACCGCTAGCAATAATTCTTGAGGCTAAAATATGAGGATCTAGCCTCGTAACCATAGTCCAAATATTGGTTTCTGTCAGTCTTGTTCAAAAAATTTTAAAAATACGAATACTGATAATGTATTTCATAAACTATCAATCTAATTATTAGAGTTGATAGTTAATTATTGTCATTGTTTTTAATGATGAAGATTGAAATAAAAAAACTTTATTTTACAATATATTGTTTATTTATTTTACATTTTAAATTAAAATTATAGTCATACAATATGTTATTTAAACAATATTAGCTTTATCTATCCAAGAGTTGAAGTGGTTGGGAAATCCTAGCCATTTGACAAATAATTGATCGGTGTGATTTTTCTTGCGTTGTTTAAGGACCTTTTCTACTAGATAAACGCCAGGACTGCTTGTTTTTTGTAGTTCTGATTCGTAAAAACACCCCCTTATAGGCTGACCTTCTAACGATTCCAACAAGTAAGTAGGTGGATTTGTAACGTTAACTTTTACAACTTTAAACAATTCGGTTGACCAAGAGGGCGTATATCCTTTCTCGAATACGCTTTTGTACTTGCTAATACGCACAATGTCACCCATGGAAAACTTAAATTTTTTAGGTACAGTTTTTAAATAATCGTATGCTTTAATTTGCGTTTTTTCTTGCACGTCTGCAGGCTTCATTCCAATGGTGCGATGTTTCGAATGGTTATAGGTTTTTGTTACTGCTGATAATATATGTATCCATTTGTAAGATCCTCTTGTCGAGAACTGTTTATATAAGTTATTTTTTAAAGTCCTTATGACTCGCTCAACAATTGCAGCTTTCTTTGTGCTGTAAGTGGAATAATGATTTATATTATATTTTTTCATCAGGGCTTGAAAGTTTGTATTATAGAACTCCTTTCCTTGATCACTTTGCAGATTTGTTGGTGTATATGATGCCTCTTCAATGATGCTTTTCATCGCATTAGTAACTTCTATACCAGTCTTGTTTTTTATGGCTTTGGTATAGACAAATTTAGAGTAACAATTTATACAGATCAAAATATAACGACAACCATCGTTTTCATCAGCATATTGTTGCATTTCAGCCAAATCAATTTGCCACAAATCTCTGTATCCTTTTATTATCGTGCGCCGTCTTACAAAATTTTTTCTAGCCGTTCTATGTAGTTCATTAACAATCTTGATTTTTTCTAGACTGGGCTCCATATTATTAGTAATATTAAAGGTTTCAGATCGAAGGAAGAACTGAATAATATCATTAAATATTGAGCTTAATATATTATATATTCTTCTCGTAATTCCTCTATGATTGACATAATTTCATTTTCGTGTCCAGTGTGACCGGCCATTTTGGAACTCCACAACAAACGTAAACGATCCACCAACTCTTTAGCTTTGTTCCAGTAGACATATTGAAATTTTTTCGAAGATAATTTCTTTTTTGTGGGTAACTGTAGTTTTTCAGAGAGATTTTTTCTTGTAATAGTACCGCCTAATTTTGTACCCATTATCAGAGGTTTAATAATTCGTAAATATTTGTTCCATCTAGTCTCCCGTAAACCATCACTTTTTTTAAAATTGTTGTAGACGGCACTCGTTGATTCCAAAATTTCCTTGTACGTTGAAAGTACATTATCACTTAATTGTTGTTCCTTGCCTACACTTGAGGGTGTTTTAAGAAATAACAAATCATAAAGTGCCGGTGATCCACCATATTCTGCAATATTCTCCCTTTTTTGTATAAGACAATATTTCCATTTCGAAAACGCACCTCTAAATTACCAATAAAATTTTTGTTATAATCTGTTTTTGAACCAAAACGTACACCATATACAGTATCGTATAGAGATGGTTTAGAACGTAATCCTTTCAGGTGTGCGTTTAAAGTATCGGAAGTTGTGGTGTCATCGGATGCGAGAGATGTATTAGTCGATGTTGAGGGTGTATCAAACACCGATTGGCTAACATCTTCTTTTGAAATGCGATGCTGCTGCTGCTGCTGCTGAATAGGTGTGGAGGTTTGAAAGGAATGTGTAGGTTGGGGAAAATCTGATATTTGAGTCGACTGCACTGATGTATTGGGACTATGTGACTTTGTAGCTGGATAATGTTGTTGTTGTTGTTGTTGTTGTTGCTGCTGCTGCTGACGTTGCTTGACCACATCAGATATAGTTGTCAACGGCTTAGAAATGGGTTCATAAAACTTTTCCAATTCCACAACATGAAATTCTTTAGCCGCTTTAATTTGTTTAAATTTTTTTCTGACGGCATTAGTAGCTTCCAGTAGTTTACGTTTTAAGTCGATCGCGTTATTCATGGTGTTAACAAAGGACGTTTCAACAATCAGATGAGTTTTTTCTCTTATTATTACAGTAATATATAGCTATCAAATCCTTTGCTGTATCTTCCCGATTTCACATCACTGTCTTTATCAATTACTAAAAATCCATACTTATTATCCCAACATTTTGAGCACATTTCTTGAAATTGAGTAAAAGTTAGATCCGGTGAAACGTGGTCGGAAAATATGTGTTTCATATTCAACTCATCTTGTTTAAACATAATAATAAAATTGGCATTGTCTCGCACAAGCTGTTTAGGCACTCGCGAATATGTTTGCGCTAGGTAAAAGGAGTCGATATTTTTATGACGTCCCATGCTAAAGTACGATCTTATAACATCTTGTTTTTCACATATAACATCATCAAAGATAAATATAGAGTTTGGTTTTGCATCGGACCGTTCCACAATATTACTGGAATCACTAAAGGCATAGTAGCCTAAACCTTTGATGGGTGCTAAAATTTTCCTTAAATACTCATATTTCGGTTGATACAGAGATTTCGAGTAAATATAGACATTTTCGAAACGTAGCCCAAGGGGGTGTGTAAGCAGTTAAATCATGACATTAGTTTTTCCACAATTGGATGGACCAATTAACAGGCCGCGAATAGAGGAAGGAAGTAGAGGACCGTGTCTCTTCATTATCTTCTTTTCAAATCCAAGTCCGACTTTTTCATCGAGATTGTCAATAGGGAGTTTTTGTTTAAGATCGATAACGCGCATCTTAGGAAAATTTGATATTTTATAGGCAAATTTTTACAAAAACTGTCATTCAGATGCCGAGCGTCAAACGAAGTGGACGGTCTCGCGTTTCCAATAAAACTAGACACGGTATTGTGAATTCGTTAATAAATAAATTACCATTCGAGGTACACATTCCCGGTTATCAATATTGCGGACCCGGAACAAAAGTAATAAAACGTGTAACAAGAGGTGATCCAGGCATTAATCCTTTGGATGCCGCATGCAAAAAACACGATTTAGCCTATTTACATAATAAAGATAACGTAAGTGCGAGACATCGAGCGGATTACGAGCTCGAAAAAAGTGCTTGGAATGGAGTAAAATTGAAAGATTCCAGTTTAGGTGAAAAAACAGCAGCTTGGTTAGTTACAAACATTATGAAAGGAAAACAACGTTTTGGTATGGGTGTACCATCATCATTATTGACAAAAAAAACATCTAGTAAAGGCACACGTCATACAAAAAGGAAAGGTGTTAATAAAAATCGACATGTTCGGAAAGCCAGTTTCGGAACAGCTATTCGACAAGCAGTTCGAAGGGAATTATTAAAAGCCGGAAGTAAAAATGTGTTGGAAAAAAATGTCATGAATGCATCTAAAATAGCTCTGTCGGCAGCACGTAGATAGGAAGGTTCGTACACCGAGAATAATACCGATTCCTAAAACTGGTGGAATATTACCATTAATACCAATTTTTGCCGGGTTATCAGCTTTGGGTTCATTAGCCGGTGGGGCAGCGGGGATTGTACTCGCCATAAAAGCTGTAAAAAAAAGCAGCGAAGATAAAACCGGTGCCGGCCTGTATTTAAAATCGAAAGGATTCCACCTGGGGCCTATGAAATAGATGAGATAGATAAAGCTATGTCGGAGGCTTTGAGGATTTCAACTGAGGAAAAGAACGATGGAATCTTTTACTTGGTCGCTAATAATAATACGCTGAAATGTGAACTGAAATCCCAATATACTATAGATTTCCGGGGAGAGGCGAGTATCGGTAAAATGTTAAGATTTAATCATACAGTGTTAAAAAGAGACAAAAAGCACGAATCATCCGAGATGGTGGAAATAATGAAAGTACGCATCATACGCGTAGATTGTAATATAATTTCCGGAGCATATATGAATTCTGTGGAAGGTCATACCTTGTTCGAATTCGATATCGATGTGGAGCCCGGTTACAAAATCAGTAAAGAACCACAAAATAATATTTATGTGCCGTTAATGCCGGCAGGACGTCAGTTTATCGACAACATTACTCTTCGCATCTTGGACGACAGCGGTGATCTAATCAATTTTCAATGCGAGAAAATAATCGTGAAATTGGAACTGAAAAAACTTTCATAGAAATGGGTTTTTGCTTCAATCGTCAATTGTGTATGCTGTCGACTAAGATGGGGGAACCGCCGAAACATAATAAAAGTAAAAGAAGAGTTAACGTCAAGGTTAGTCGTCGTCCAGACGTTAGATCACAAACATCTCAACAGTTATCTACCGAAGACTATAAATTTTTAAAATCAATCGGTCTTAAAGTGCGAAAATGATTTCCACCACCAGCAATAAAATAGAAGTTTTCTCCGAGCCCATCTTGGACAATTCCATTATTAGTCTAGAAGAGCATACGAATAAACCATACGGATCTCCATCATTCAACAATTCGGATGAAGTCCGTATCCCCATTAATTTTCAAAATATTATACGGGATATCGCCGAAAGTTACATATATATCGAAGGAAAATTTAAACGCATAGACGCAACAAAAAGATGTTTTTTATCAAATAATGCCCTCGCATTTTTGTTCGATGAAATTCGCTACGAGATGGGAGGTGAGCAGGTCGCCGTGGTTCGTAAACCTGGAGTTACGACGACATTAAAAACCATGGTTTCATTCGGAAGTTTGCAACAAAGATCTCTCATGACGTGCGGATGGGGTCTCGACGAAGCAAACCAAGATATCGTAGACACGGCAAGTAACGTATTCTCCGGGAAATTACCCTTAAAATATCTTATGGGATTCGCCGAAGATTACGCAAAAGGTGTTTTCAACGTAAAACAAGAGCTTATTATGATTATAGCTCGCACTTTTACCAATTGTTACGTCGGCGAAGTAGAGGCAGAAATTAGTATCGACAAAATCGAATGGAAAATTCGTCACATCATTCCAGACGACAAGCAAAAATTGAAAATACTGTCTCGCATTAATAAAGGTGGCAACAATGCCAGTATTCAAATGGCATATCGTAAATGGGATCTGTACGAATTACCAGCATTAAGGCAAACATCTTCCGACGTGTGGGCCTTGAGAACGAGTACAAGTCTGGAAAGACCGCGCTATATAATCGTCGGGTTTCAAGACAGCAATAATTGCGACAAGAAAGAAAAAAACGCAACCCAGTTTACCCATGCCGACGTATGTGACATTAGACTGTATCTGAAATCAACCGTTTATCCATACGAAAGATGGAATTTAGATTTCGCCAAGAAACTGTACGCAGCAGCCTATTACAATTACGAAAACTTCCAAAGCAGCTACTACGGGCGCGAAATAAACGATCCAATGATAACGTTCGCGGAATATATGAAAAACCCCGTTTTTATTATCAATTGCAGTCATCAACCAGAGGCGATTAACTCATCGACAGTGGATGTGAAATTGGAGTTCCAAACAAGAAAGAATAAATTCCCCAAAGACACTAAAGTGTACGCATTAGTTACTCACGACTCATTTTTTAGTTATAATGTATTAAACGGTTCGGTGACCAATAAATCTATATTTTAATGTATCTGTTATATGTAACACAAAATAATGTTAAAACAAGGTACTTGAATCAATAAATTTGTAATGAGTGAAGTAGTAGTTTTATATTTATTTGAAACCCAACAAAAAAAAAGTGGACGGAAAAGCCCGCTTCTTAAGAAAGAAGTATGGTAGATAATGGAGGTTTATTTAGTGGAAAAAAGAACTTAGATAACGCAAGAAAAATTTTTTAAGGCAAAATATGAAAACAACGATTTAGAAAATTTGTAGGAAAGTAACCGTTAGGAATAGGGAAAAAAGTTATAGGAAAAAATTATAGAGGAAATCGAGTACTACAAGTAGATATTTTTCCCGATAGTAAAAACGTAAAAAAAAAACAATTCTTTTTAAAAAAAAATTGAAAATGGTGAATGTGCGCTAAAGTTGAAGATTTAGAGCAAAATAATATTAGGAAATTAGAAAGAGAATTTTTTTCTACGTATGGTAGTATTTTTCAAAATTCGGAAAGATGAAATTTGAAGAAAAGGGTTATAGTAAGTTAGTAATTTGGATTTTTTAAAGCGCTGTAGCTCGAGAACCGTTCAAGATAAAAAAAAAATAAAAGCATTTTGATAGCCCAAAATTTTGAGGAGAATGCGATGGTGTAAAAAAAATTATTGTTTTTTTTTTCGAAAATGCTGAATACGCGCTAAAGTTGAAGATTTAGAGAAAAACGGTATTGGGAAATTAAAGAGAGAATTTTTTTCTACATATTGTAGTATTTTTGAAAATTCGAAAAAATGAAATTTGAAAAAAAGGGTTATAGAAAGTTAGTAATTTGAATTCTTTAAAGCGCTGTAACTCCGGAACTGTTCAAGATAGAGAAAAAAATAAAAGCACTTAAATTACCTAGAATTGAGGAGAATACAATGGTGAAAAAAATATTTTGAAAAATTTGAAAATAAAGAAAATATAGACTAAAAAATTCCAAAAATCTATAGAAAGGAAGTTCGACGGTCTCATGGGAGTATCGGAAACTTGTAGGGGAAGGTTTGGAAAGTTGCAGAGGTTTTTTATAAATCCGCCCCTTCTCCTGGTTGTCTATGCCCCCCCGCCCCCCCGCAAGCCCTCCCCCCTTTTCTCGCCCAACCCGGGCCGGAACCTTCATTTTTGATGGTTTCAGAACGATTACGCGTCTCCTTCACCATTTTTTCGCAATTTTTGAGGTATCGATTTTTTAATTTGCGGTGACAGAATTTCGGAACAATTTTTTTTTGATTCTAGAGAAAATATCTCACAATATATGTATTTTTCCAATTTTTTATCATTAACGGTTACGACGCCAGAGCCCACCCAAGATGAGACAAAAAAAATTTTTTTTTATTAACGAATCGGGAAAAATTGTTATATACTTCAACTCTTCTTTATTACGATTCCGTCAAAATATTTTCAAAATTTTCCTTACCTTGTCTGAAAATAATTAAAATATATGCATAATTTGCATTTTTTGTAAATATGTAGCAAAGTAATGGTTAGAAATATCAAAAAAATTTATTTAAAAAAAATGTAGAGGAAGTTTAGTACTATATGCTAGAAAAGTGGAGGGGGGTAGTTTGTGTCTATAACAGAGATACGGTGAGTTATAAAATCATATTATTCTCAAATTTATATATAATGCATATATGCACTCCACCTTACCCCCTCCAACTTTTTGAATGTATATAGAGGCCGGTATTAGAATTATTTCATCATTACACATTCGACTGTCAAGATGGAAGATACACCGAAGAAGATTATTGGCATTGTCAGGCCGTTCGTGCCCGGCAAACTATGTAAGTGTGAGGAGTGCGGGGGTACCGCACCAGGAGCAGCACCTTCGGCACCACGCGCAACACCGACACCACGAGCGACAGTGACACCGCCAGTACGGCTTTGGCAGCCCGAGCTCGTGGTGCCGCCAATGAGAAGACCAAGGGCTGCACCTAGGTCGGTGTTAATATCGTTGGGTATTACCCCACGGTAGACACCCCACCCTCCCCCCAGGCCCTTTTAGGGCCACAAAAACGGTCCTTTTCAGGACCACATTATATTTTGATCGTAGTTTAGTAGTCGTCACTTATGGGGCGAGATATTCGTTTAACGACGATTTGTCTCGTAACTTAAGTGCCAAGTTATATGCTTGAGAACCTATGAAAATGTTAACAGTCCAAACAAGGTTTCTATTAATTTTTTTTTGTAATGTATTCTTCACAAAATGTTAAGAATTAGTCTTATTGTCTAAACAAAAAAAAACAAATCTAATTCCTTATTTAAAGTTTTTGAAAAAATCAATAATTCTATAAGCTCTCACCAACACACAACATTTAGAATCCGTTGGTGGGGTGGGGGTAGTTCTATATATATATATATATATATATATATATATATATATATATATATATATATATATATATATATATATGAGACTGGGCCAGTTACACAGTCATATATACATCAACTCTCATACGATGATGGAATTCTCTCTTACCGACTGCAATTCGAACAGATTTTTTTTCTGACAGCTGTCATTGTGAATGTTTGCTTTGTTTGTCTTGTGATTAATCTATGTGTGATCCGTGGTCCAGCGTTACAATCTATTTCCACGTAAAAGAAACTAAGGTGCTAGCATCAGTTCTTTAAACGTGAAATTAGAGAATCAATCGAAATTTGCAAATATTTAAATAATATTAATAGAGATGCAGGTTACAGTCTACATTACACGTGAAAATCGATTGTAACGCTAAATCACGGTTCGCTGAACATCTGTCGGGTATAAATATCGGGCTGCTGCTCCTCGATAGTCATTCACTGTTTTAATCTCATGGAGTAAAGATCCCTGAAGATTCCTCGTGCAATCGTGAGCGAAACGTCGAATAACAAATCCCATTTGACACAGTCTAAACCCAAAACTTTGCCAAAGCAGTGAAAGCTTTAGGTAATTAGAAAGCAATAATCTCAAGGAAATGTTTTGGTTGTCTTAAAACTGCAACTCTGAACTTAAGGTATAAGATTATGAAAAAAGAATTCACAAGGATGATTGAATATTTGGAAAAGAATTTTTAGTACTCTAACTAATCGGTCTAAGGAGACAGAAGCAAATTAATGGCCTACTTGGAAAGGGGAATGTGAACGAGCCCAACTCTATACTTGTTAATCTCCATGAAAATGTGGAGCAGATTGGTGAGAATTTCTGTGAATATTTCTTTACTATTGTTCAGAAAACTTTAGATTGCTGCATGTTCACGCAAAGTGAAAAATGTAATGTGTAGCCGGCCATTGCTAAATGTATTTATTTCTGGGAAATAACCAGTGAAGAAAGGGATATAGCATGCAAAGCAAAATATTGAGCGGTCTGAATGAAGTACCTATAACTATTATAAAAAATTGTATAAATTTTATTGTTAAATCACGATCATTCATTTCCACAGGTAGCTTTCCGACCAAATTAAAATAATCTTGCGTGATTCTGGTTCACAAGGATGATGATAGACCAAATATACAAAATTATCGGCCGATATCGCTCATAGTCATTTAGTAAACTATTCGAATAAGTTGTTAAATCCAGAATCTTGGGTTTCTTAGATCAGATCCTACTTTCCAGTTCGAATAGCATGGTATCACTGCTCATCTCTAATAATGAGTTGATGCTAGTATTTCCAAAATAAGTTCCAGTCTACCAGATCTTGTTTTGTTCTAGCTTGTATATCCCTACTATCGCATCAGCTTTGATTATAATATCAATAGGGTTTTCATGGCTGCTGTCGGAATGCTTTTCATGATTCGGCCAATACATAGGCAGGCCAATCTATGGAGTTTAGGGAGCTTCATAGTATTCCGCCTCTGAGTATACAATCAATATAGTATGTGTAGTTTTAATCCCCACGTTTTACCCAGTACTCTTTTTACTGCCATGATGGCCATTTAATAATAACTTCCTGCAAGTGTGAGTTCCAAGTAAGCTTTACACTCAGGATTATACCTAGGTACGTAACCTCTCGGCTCATCTGCAGTTGTGTATTAAAGATCGTTAGCGCATTTAATTTATCAAACTTCCTTCTTTCAGTGAAGCGTATGAATGTGTTTTTCCCAAGATTTATCCTAAAATGCTTCTTAGTGCACCATACCTCCGCTATAGTTATAGCTCCCTGCATAAGTTATAATAAGACCTCGTTTTCTATGCCTAAGTAGAGAGAAGGTAGGTTCATTAGAACCTCCAGTGCTCTAGTAGGAACAGTCCTAGTCGTACTCATTATTCTTACGCATTCTTTGAATTTTGTCAAGTTGAAGACCCTGTTTGCGATTAGTTGTACTAGACCATAATAACAGCATAGGTAATTATAAGGCGGATCACAATAATGTATAATCTGATGCTTGTTTATAAGCTCAGAAAGCACAAATAGCCTTTTTGGCACAATCCTCAATAAGATCATTACAGCTCACTTATAAGTCCAGAATTACCCCCAGGCCCACATCATTGGTACTGCCAAGTCCCGAATATCAAGACCATGCACATGATGACCAGATCCTTGACATAGGGCTCTGTTTATAAATAGTTCTCGGAATCTTATTATCCTTGCGACGGAATCTTGTAATGGACATCTTGTTAAATGAACTAAATTTAAGAAGCTGTCCACTACCGCATTCTACAGCAAGAGTGAACAGCCCCTGCTTGACAGAGCTTTAACTGTTAAATTCTTATGACGAGGATAGTCTGTAAGTTAATAGCTGCAATACATCAAACCACTCTAGGTTCAGAGCCTCGTGGTTGTACAGCATTGCATATAAAATCGTGAGATGAGTCAAACGCCTTTTGTGATTGATTAAGGTACCTAAGACGGTTTGACCATTCGAAAGCGCATGTTTAACTCTTGTAACATACCTAATTTGTATATTATGTAATGCATATATAATTACCAAAAGGCTTGGTTCAAATATAATTAATGCTATAGTAATAAAAGATGCTTTCAACAACGATGTTCAAGAACCATTGTTTCCACTTTCCTGCAAACATCAAGACTGGTTTCGTCTGAAGGCCTTCTACTGCTTCGGCCATCTTCAATATGTTAATGAAATCATTAAAACTATTTTTATCAATATTTTAAATTAAAATATAATAAATTCGTCCCCGGTCTTAATATAAAATTTTATTATTCCTTGTTTTCAACGTCATAATTATTATTTTTGATAGATACAAACAGGTTTATAGATTGTTATTTTTTAAGGTATGTTTTCAAAATGTTCTTCATCGAATAAATTATTTATCTTAAAAGAATTTATTTACAAAGAAAATAATACTTTCTCTAAAATTCATTACTACTTGTTTAATAATGATTTTGATGTAATTTGTGCCAGATAATACGTAATTTAAAAAGGAATTTAAAAATAAAAATAGTGTTTTTTATACAAGAAAATGAAAGACAAAGAATAAATAATATTCCTTCCATTATTAATAATTTTGTAAAGCACTTATATTTATTTTTTTATTTGAAAACTTACTTTTATATATGCAATTTATCTTGGTGCATTTTTTATTCCTCTTATTTTATTTAGAAAAAGTGTCGTATAAGATAATCTATAAAACATATTTTGATAAATGTAAAATAAAATCTACTTACTTTTATTGGTTCTTTGATTACTGTACACGTCCGGTGTCCGGAAATACCGTTAGCATAATTTGAAAGGATATCCTACATATGAAAACATGAAAAAAAAATATAATATGAACATAAATCCGCAAAGGCGTCATAAGGAAACTATGGCCGTTTAAAGGTGGCCCTTGAACGCGGATTTTTTTTAATATCTTTGGAACTGCTTTTCTGCTATTCAAACTAATATCGATAAATGCAATTTTTTTTTACGTCAAAAGTGAGCGGCAAATTTATTCAGGGGCATTTCTGTGACAGATTTTGATTTTGATCATGGACATGCAAACGGATTATTTTGGTAGCGTAAGGCCATTTCCCCCATGATTTACTGTAGTTCCATATTAGTTAGTAGCTAATCTATAAATCCATAAACAAGATCTTCTTGGCTCTCGAAGTTTTAGTGCTAAACAACTACAAGTTATTAGAGCTTACCAAAACTACAAGCATAACATTAATACTACGGAAAAGCCACTATCTAACCCGTTGATCAGGCCTGTTGTTATAGAGCTCCCACATCAGTGCGCCAACGAGAACTTGAAGGTTTTTATTAAATAAAACCAAACAATTTTCTCAACACACAAAAACATTCAACAAAAAAAATAAAAACAAAATTATTTACAATGAAAAACCTAAAATTGCCCAATGAAACAATTCCACAGTAACTAAAATGAGTACTCTTGTTAGCTGTTTATCAATATATTAATCCCAGTGCAATGAACCGAATTTTGAACTGATAATGTTTAAATAGCTTTCTAAAAGATTAATTAAAAAAAAAGAATCAAAATCTGAAAAACAGCTATTTAAATTGTTTAAACGAAATAGTTATAGAGTTGCCCTTCTCCCATGTAGAATTTCCCTTTAACTTACCCACAGATAAATAAAAAATCAAAAATAAAAACTTTCTTAATCAGACCAGTTATATGCAAAGAACGTAACTTTCTCTAACAAATTTCGAAACGTGCCGTCTCTAACTAATTTCAAGTCGTAACTAAGGATTATTACTTTTAAAAAATATTCACCGAACTTGCATCCTCGGAACCCCCCTCTTATTTGCATTAATACTACCACGCAATCACTCCAACAATCCTACGTTATTTAGCGACACATCAACGCTCCCATGGGATAGTTCCGTTCCCGATACTTTTAGTCTTTCGTCCATCCTCAATTTGGCCCTAGCACCTTAAAACTAATAATTTTTATACAAAAAGCTAATCAAACTATTCTGCGCCTTCCAATAATAAAAGTTCCCATCTGCGACCATGAAAAAATCCCTACTCGCTCGTTTAGCCATTTCTCACATTTTACTTATTCTTATTTTTGTCGAACTGATAAGAAATGGTCAATAGACGAGAGCTCTGTACATTTAAACAAATAATTATATTACATTATGGCGATTTTATTTACATATTATTTTGTTTCCTTGGAATGGGAAAATTTGTTAGGTTTACAAAGAACACTCCCTCGGTGATCCTGACCACATGTTCATTATAAACAATTATAGAGTTTCTTTGATATATTTACATTACATTACTAACGAGGACAAGTCCGTTTTGGTATTATTTCTCCGTAAACTGTCTGGGTTTATATGTATTTTTTAGAAATAAATAAACAGCTCCAAAAATAATAAAACTGAGTCTATATTCAAGTTTGATAGCCGATTTATTTTCCTTTATGAGTAACGGTTTTTAGAAAGAGACATAAAATATACACTACAATGATTTAAACCTATATACAGAGTAGCCAAAAGAATTCCACCGTTTCGTGAAATATATTGTAAATTAATCGATATAAAATAAATATGGGTCTTAATTAACATTTGTTCCCTTACATTCCAACAGGGAGCGCTCTGGTTTATTTATCCCTATTTATTTTACATGGCACTTTTTAAGAATTCTACCCAAAAAATATGATTTCGCAAACTATTACATTAAAAAAATATTCTTGTAGAAAATCCTTACACTTTAGTAGTTTGGGAAAAAAACTGCTTTAACTAAATCAATGCATAAACACTGATTTATTTGTGTTTAAGCTAAACATCAAACTAGGCTTATGACGACTATAAATTTGAAACGAAAAAACATCAAGTAGTTTATGGTTAATGTCGAATCGCCAGTAACTATGTTATTTGAAAGCTCAAGTCAAAATATTTTTTTGAAAATTTATGTTTTAAGGTATAAATCGAAATAAAATGTCAGATTATTCATTTGCAGAATTAGCTGATGTGCATTTTATGTACAGCAAAGCTAAGGGCTGTTGTCGGGAAGTTCGCAGATTGTGTCGAGAATTCTTTCCAAATCTGTGAGAAATTATTGAATTACACCAGCACTTAGAAGAAAATGATACTTTTATGCCAAATAGAAATGACTGTTGGAGAAGCCGTACTATACGAACCCCACAAGCAAATGGAAGAGTTCTAGAACAGACAATCCAGGTATAAATAAAAGAAAAATGTCTTTACAAAAGGGTATTCCTAATTCCTATTGTACATGGGAAATTTTAAATGAACAACTTCTTTTTGCATACCATTTACAAAGAGTTCAGGTGATTAAACCTCAAGACTGATTATTTCTTAATAAAGTGTTCTTGACTAACGAAGCAAGGTTTACGCGTGAACATATTGTAAATTTTCATAGGAATCATGTGTGGGCAGACGAAAATCCTCACGTAATTTTTGAAGCTCGATTTCAAAACAAATTTTCAGTTGTTCGGGCTGGTATCCTCAATGATCGAATAATAGTGCCTCAACGTTTAGACAAGCCTGCATATTTAGACATTTTGGAAAATGTTTTGCCTGGCTTGCTTGAAGATATGCCTTACGGTCAAAGACTGGAATCATTCTTTTTGCGCGATAGAATTCGGCCTCATTTAAATGCTTTGATTTAAGAGCACTTAAATCGAACGTATCGAGATCGATTGATAGGTAGAGGTAGGCCCCTTGCTTGGCCTTCTCGTTCACGGGATCTAAATCTACTAAACTGTTTTTGGAGTTATTTAAAGCCCCTAATTCATTTAGTATCTGTCGAAAATGTACAATAAATAGAACATTCCATGCCAAGAAATTCGTAATAAACAAGAAATTTTTAAAAGGGTAAGAACTTCAATAAGAAATAAGCTAGCTTCCTGTACTGAGATGAACGAAAATCACTTTCAATATTTGTGTTAAATTTTTTTAGCACTTATTTTTCTCTTTATTTTTGTTTTTTGTTCAATCAACAATTAACTTTAATGATTAGATAACAAAAGCAAAAAGCCATGTAGACTTATTATTGATGTTTTTATTTAACTTTTTAATTTGTTTTACATTTAAAGCTATAAAAAGCAAAAAAAAAAAACTTTTGTCGAAATAAGTAAATCAAACTTTCTGGTGTTCTTTTATTAGACCTTAAAAATACAAATTTTCAAAAAAATCTTTTGACCAGAGCTCCAAATAAGATAGATAATTGTGATTATTATTTTGGTATTAACTAACCATGAGCTACTTGATATTTAACCGCTTGAAATTTATCATCGCCATAAGCCTACTTTAATATTTAGTTTAAAAGCCAATTAAATCGGAGTTTATGCATTGATATAATTAAAGCGGGTTCTCCCCTAAACTATTAGTATAATGGTTTTTTAAAATAATATATCTTTTATATAAATAGTTTTGCAATATCCTAATTTTTTGGTAAAATTTAAAAAAATTTTAAGAAGTACCTTAAATCGGCCATAATTTTTGACGATGAATAATTTTTCATTGGGGAAGCTGGGACTATAATGGTGCATGGGCTTACATACTTTGTCTATAGTGAAATAAAACACTAAGAAATGAAATTGATAAAAATAATGGTATTATTTAGTTTCAAAATATACTGGATTAATACTTTACGCCTTCGTAGTAATTAGAGCAATATTATAGAAAAGTACATAAATGTCTCAAATTTAAACCTAAGAAAAGTTCAGTGACATCAACAAATAAAAAAAATAACAATAGAAAAAAACAGTGCCAGTATCAGCTTTATTTAATTGTATACTATTGGTACTTTGTGATTATATACAATAGAATTTAATTTTCTATAAGAAACTTTTTTCTCGTTTTTCTCTAATAATGTGCCGGGTCTAATTTCTGAACATTTTTGTCCACTTCAAGGATTCACGCAATATGTAGGGGAAGTTGGGGCAACGTAGTAATGACAGCAAACAAATAAATAAAACTCCTCAGTATTTTTGGTAACATAAAACATTTTTAAAACGTCATAAAATAAATTTATTCATAAATATTTACGTTTCTTGATTAATCTCCAATTTTTCGCTTTTCCTGATCTTTGAGACTCATATGTAGGGGAAAGTGAATATGTAATTAGTATGATTTTACAACCAGATTCACACTTAAATCCGATCTAGTTGCCATGGAAGTTAAACCTTCTAATCGACCAGTTTCGTTTTGCTTATTATTTTGTCATCATTTATATTGCATATGTCAACAAATAAAGGCTTATATAGGGACATTAAGGATAAGAACCTAACGATAAAGCCTTGAAACATGTAACAAAAATAATTCTGTCCCAAATATTAATAAAATTTTCAATTTTTGCCGGTTCAGGAATATAGGAAAGTTATTTTTTTATGCTTGTATTTTTGGGGTTTAAAACTTGCTTGACAATTTAGAACGAATTTAAAGTTAAACCATGTTAGTGAATTACAGGGTGGGGCTGGTACTTTAAAGTTTTTTTAATAACTACGGACTTTATTTATTTATTGAACTCTTCATCTTGTCATAAACATTCAAACTGAAGATTGTCATAGCTTTTATCCAATAAAGACTTATATAAATGTGGTTACAGTTAATTAATAAAAAAAGAAGCAGATAAAACAAGTAAAATAAATATATTAAAACAAGAACCATTAAAAATTGAACGAAATAAAAAAAAATAAGCATTTAAAAGAATCTATTTAAGAGTTAAAATATCCATGTAAAGAAAAAGATTATAGTCAAATAAAAAGCTTTTTTGAAGTTTTTAAATTTAATTAACATTTTTGTCATAGTTTCCTCGCTCGGAAAAGCATTGATAACCCTAATACAACCCATCAACAGTCCCCTGTCAGAAGGGAACATTGAAATACTTAAAGCATTATTTTTTTAGTATTTCGGTTATTTAAACAGTGACCATTGGTGGTAAATAACATAACATTATTTCTAGTCAATAGAGCACAGACATATAGATCTATATATCTATATACAAAGATGGCACAGTCTTAATGGTATGGCAGGTCCAAAATGGTTCTAAAAACTCTTTTCTGCGGTCTAAGTACACCGTTCGCATTTTCAACCGATGATCTATTACAAATTAAAATGCTGTATGCGAGAAAAAATTGCGCACTTGCGAAGTAAAACATCCTAATCTATTCACATAAACTTGCTCTCTATATATCCAATTACACAGCAAGATTTATGCATTCTTGGTATTACTAATCCAACCACACTAGACTATCTCAGATTGCTATCTAGTATTATCCTAAGAAACCTTGTAGAATTGCTGAGTTCGATTATTCTAGAGTTGATCTGCACATACAAAAAGTCAATTATATGGTCTCTACAAAATGAATCTGCATTTGTCACTATTGAAAATAATCTTATTACACCTGCCTAGTCCTGTGCTCTAAGCGATGTCTCTTAGGGTGGTAAATAAATATGGAAGGAAGAAGTAGTATATGATTTATAATCCGCAAACTACATTAAACAATCAATAATTCCCCTTACATTCAGATCATTGGCAAAAATTAAAAACAAAATTGGACCTAGAGTTGTAATTGGTACTTTTTAGAAAAACAACTGTCCTTATTAGAAGCAGAGGCAAGGCAGATATTGAAAGACATATTACTTGAGTAAGATCTAAACAGATTGTTAACTATACTACTTATACCAAGACGAGAAGCAAATATTCGTTCACCAAACAATTCCGTTAGAAGCTACATTAAAGACCTGGTTGTATGAGAAGTGGCTCCATCTTTCTAAAACTCTCAGGTCTACTTTGTACGACTGGACAAACAAAATTTTTCGACATGACCCTATACAGTTCATTATTTATGGACACCAAACAGTACATTTTATGGAACACAACTCTCTTGCATGGATGACTCTTGTATTCCCCATTGTCCAAATCCTACGGCTTACTTACATTCAAGTGGATCGGAACTACTTCGTTACTCATAATCAACTAGTAGAGGGAATTAGATTCCTCTCTACAAAGTTGTTGAAAACGACCAGCATATTACAGTCGTTGTTGGCAATCTTCATTATATAAGTGCTATACAAATTTAATTTTGTTTGAAAATAAGCGAGAATACCTCAAAATATACTGAACAGTTGTTCGGCTCAACCTAAGTTCATTAGAACGACATCTAGTTGATATTCCTACACCTTCTTCCACACGTTCTTATGTGTGCTGAATCTTCTGTACTGTAACTGCACAACATAGACTACCGATACTTGACAAGTGTGAAAGCACATTCTTAGGTTGCGTAGCGTATTGTGATCTCAGCTGGAGCATTTCTCAGAACAAAATATCTTCGATATGCTGGATCGAAAGTTCCACAAGTGTAATTCTATGTTCAATAGTGAGCTTCTCCTTGATTAAACCCTCAAGGGTATCTAACTTCCAAATCTGAAAAGAAGAGAAGAAAAGAGAAGAGAAAGGAAAAGGAAAAATAAGAAAAGAAAAGAAAAGAAAAAGATAGAAAGGAAAAGAAAAGAAAAGAAAGAAAAGAAAGGAAAAGAAAAGAAAAGAAACGAAAAGGAAAGAAAAGAAAAGAAAACAATCAACTATGACAAAAGCATTTTGTTTAAAAATTAACCAGGACATTAAGATCCATCCTGTATAACATCCATTTACCTCCTAATATTAAAATATCGTATTAAAAATTAAAAAAACATCAAATGTATTAGAAAATTTTTTACTATAACTTAAAAAATTCTCATAAAAATCAATAAGTAATAAAAGAATTTATGAAAGGCTTGAGGTTGGTGGAGGTTTAACAATTTGTTAATATCAAGATCCAATATTGACAAAAAAAACAATAACTAGACATCATGCTGACTGACCTTCAGTGTGTTCATTTTTTTAAAATATAAATTTGCGACCCCAATGAACTCACGCTCAGCCAAATATGATGAAGGGAATACAATTAAAAATTTCTGAATTATTTCACACAACCCAGAGTAGAGTCCATATATTAGTTTTTAAAGTCTAAACTCTTAGTATCCTTTTCTAAATTTTGCTTCAAGTTCTTCGTTAGTTTCTAAGTTATACCAGTTCTCCATGTCGATATTTAGAATATCCGGAAATGTCTCGGAAACATCAGGCAGAAAGTAAATAAATCTTTCCTGTTTGCAGATATTGCTGATAATGTTGGAAGGTGGCTATATGCACCTCCTCCGAAGTTCCTCTTGAAGAGAAGAAATTTCTCCCACAAAGTTAGCTATGACGTTTTTTGTTTTAATTAAATTCAACTGATCGCAGTGTAATTGTAAATTTTCTTCATCATCTAGTATGTAGTCAAACAGACTATAAAAACGATTCGGACTAATATTTTTGGAGAGCAAATGAACTTCTGTGTGTGGCAGTAAGCAATTGACATCTTCGTCATTTTCACTACATATTTGGCTAAATAATTTATCAATGAAGTGCTTCTAATCTTATTGACTTTATTGCTTTATTAACACAATAGAGCGGCGCATGCAGACGATCATTCAGATTCTTCGTACCCATATGCTGATAAATAATACAATGTACTGCGAGTATATAAACACAAAATATGAATATAATGTTAATAAATGGACTGCGGCTCCCAGAGACAAGTTAAAATTGGACTAAGGACACATACTGTACATTTATGGATGTAAATTAAAATAAAATAAAATAGAATAACTAGATTGTTGTAGGTAAATCCATTGGGAGGGGAAAATAGGATGTGAGGGGAAAGATAGCACATGGGATTATATCCGTGGGAATAAAGACGAGGCTTTAAGGAAGGCAACCACTCTCTTCGTGTTTTTATACAAAAACTTCTCCTTGAGAGGATTTGAGTAGTTTACAAGGTCACACACAGGGGGATCTGAGCGGCTAATAAGATAACCATGTATCAGCTTTGTATATCCGATCTTCAGTGTAGTCATAAGAAATAGTTACACTGAGAAAGTTCCCTAGGTAAGGGTTTGAAAAGATAGTGTGTTTCAGCTCATACAGCTTATTATCCTCTGATTTGAGGTCCCATTCCAGCTGCCAAATTGTTCTTATTTTATGTTTGGAGAACAATGAAAGATCTTTTGGGTGGAAAACTAAGTTAATAAAGAGGGATTTGGGGTCTTTCTTGGCCAAATAGTCGGCTTTCTCATTGCCAGAGATCCCCACATGGCTGGATGTCTAGAGAAATGACACTTTTTTCTGCTGAATATTAATCTTTTCAAGATTATATTTCGTTAACAGAATTAGTGGATTAGTGGGATTGAATGCCTTTAGGGACTCGATTAAATTAAGGAAAACAGTCGCTATGACCCAGAGGTTTTTGTTTGATATTTTAATGAACTCTGTGGCAAATAGCTCAGCAGAAAAAATGCTAGTAGAGGGATGCAGGCAGTAAAAAAATTTGTGAGAGAAGAGAGTAAGGCAGCTCCCGCTATGGTGTATGTCTTGGACCCACGAGTGAATATTAGATCGTGATATTTGTAATTGGTTTAAATCAGTTTCGTGAAGTAGCATTTGAGAAATTCTTTGCTGTGTAATCCTCTTGGAAAAAGATCGGTTGCAATAGGGGTTAGGTTCCAGGAAGGAAACGTGTGTCCTTAGTAAGAAAAAGGGATCGGAAACAATGGAGAATAGTTTTGTACAAGATAGTGACATCTATGGTGAGAGCTGGGGAAGCGAGAAATGTAAGGGGGTGGATGCATAAATATCCTGTAATGGGATATGAAAGACCTGAACTTCAGAGAATTAACATAGTTGATTAGTTGTACTTGACTTCTATAATTCAGGGGCAGTAACTTCGACTCGCTACATAAGCTGGAGGCGAGACCGGTGCGGAAGACGCCTAAAGCCAAACGCAAGCTACCGTTAAGAATAAGGTCCAAACTATTGAGTTGATATTAAGGGACAGAAGAATAGACAATTGATCCGTAACCACCGACAAGATTGCCAGATTGCTCCGAAAATCAAACATACGGACAATTTTCAACACATGTAAGAAAATTGGACAATGTTTGAAGTCTCCAAAGGACGCAATTCCATTTCAGACAGAAGGCGTTTACAAGATACCGTGCTCTTGTGGTAAAGTGTATGTAGGTGAAACAGGACGGTCTATATCCACTACGCTTAAGGAACATGAAAGATGTATAAAAAAGAAACCAATTGTACAATCTGCAGTAGCTGAACACCAACATTGCTCAGGTAAATATCCAAATAATATTAATAGAGATGCGGGTTACAGATTACATGTGGAAATCGATTGTAACGCTGGATCATGGTTCGCTGAACACCAGTCGGGTATAAATACCGGGCTGTTGCTCCTCGATAGTCATTCAGTGTTCTAATATCGTGGATTAAAGATCCCTAAAGATGCCTCGTGTAATCGTAGGCGAAACGTCGGATAATAATTCTAATTTGACACGGTCTAAACCCAAGAACCATGATTTTCAACTTGACCAAAGCCGTGAAAGCTTCCGTTCTTAATTTGATCCATAATCCACTCTAGATAATATCAGGGATTTGAGAATTTTCAGGGGGGTAGCACGGTGAGATCCTCACTTGAAATTGGACAGCATTTAAGGATGTTCAAATTTCGTTTAAAGCTTAAAAAGGAATCTAAAATGAGACCCAGGAATTTATGGGACAAGATCAAATTTTACAAAAATGGACTATTATTAGTTTGGTCGGGTAGAAGGAAAGACCCAGAGAGGAAGCCCATTCATTTAAACTAGATAAACTAGTTTCCAATAATCTTTCATTAAGATAATTTTCAATGGAACTGTGATAAATCAGAATATCATCCGCAAGCATTCTCAAGGGGACCGGGGTAGAATGAGGTCAGTAGTGAACATAACCCGATTCGCTCGATCCCCCCACTCCTCGACCTTGACCTTGACCTTGCTTCACCCCTCTTTGGCCCCGCCCACATGTCCTTGTCATTGACCTTGAAAGTGCACGTGTGCTTTGGCCTTGGCCTTGTGTTCAAGGTTGTGTGTGTGACCTTGACCTTGACCTTGGTCGAGACGGCCTTGACTTTGTTGAAGGTCATCTTGGGTGTGTGACCTTGAAGTAGTTATTTGTGCATTGTAATAGTGTGGGATGATCTTGAAATGATTTTGACCTTGCAAATTGTTCTATAAATTGTGTGAGTCTACTTGCATTCATTCAGTGTGAAATGTCAGATACGGAACTATCTAAAGAAAAAATTATAGAGCAAGTCGGCAGAGTAATTTGTTTATATCAGAGTAATTTAAAAAGTTTGTGTGATTTTGAAGAGAAGGATCTAGCATTTTTTCCTCTCGAATATTTAAAAACTTGCGTTGATACGCTGAGTTTACGGCAAATTTGGGATAAGCTGCCAGCGTCATATCGGTGTAACAAGGAACTACAGTTAAGCTTACCCTGTTACATTCACTATGAACAAATATATCGTCATCATATAGATGGGCCACCACCAGCAATAAAAAAGTATCGTGAATGTAAAAAATGAGTGAATAATATGAATAGTGCTTTGCAAGAGACAGTAAAAAAATTGGGCGATGAGTTCACTGAAACGGCTAATAATTATTTCAATGATGCAATGAAAAGTCGAGCAGAATGGGCGTCGCGCTATTGTGATTTGGCTTATGAATATGAAAAGGCTGCGAATGCATGTCGTAAATATTGCAGCAAAACAATAAATTTACAAGACTTTGTTCGTGAGATAAAAAAGTTGGGGTTTAGTGACTGTTTGGAAAAACTGATTAGGTTCATTGCAGATCCGGTTGTGTTAGATGAAATTAGAGTGTAGGACTTAAGTTTAACGTAGTAGTAGTTAATATGGAAAGTTTAGTGCGAGAAATGTACGAGGAATTTCTAATTTCTGCAGCCGGTTCGGAATTTTACGCATATGAAATGCAAGATTCGGAGGCTCAGGACTTTAGTGTATTTTTTAAGTATATGGACCATGCCGAAGTGTGTCTTTTAGCTAGTATAGTTTGTAAGAATTTTCTTAGAAATAAAAACAAACACTTATTATTGAACAAATTAAGGAAATTAGGTTTAGGTGATAATGTTAAACGCATAGAAGAATGGCAGAAAAAAATCAATGAATAAAGTACATAAAATGTAGTTATTTGTTTCATTATATTTTGTCCTTGAAGTTATCCTTATACCAATTTAAATGTGTGACGTCATTTGACCTTGAATACTCCTCCCACTATTTCTATCGTTAAGCTACCCCCACCATTGTTACAATTCGACCTTGAAACCTCGCTATAAAGGTTCGTGGGAGAAGAAGTGACTTCAAACAGTCGCAGATATCAGTGGCATAAACATCAAATATTGTGTTCGTGTAGTGTTCTGAAAGTGCTTTTATATTCACGGTAATTTTTGGATTTATATACCATTTTTTCAATAATGAGTATTGCAAAAGAAACTCTAGATGAAATTAATGAAATGTTTAGCAAAGATTTCGAGGTTTTAGAGAAAAAAAAGGTTACCGAAATGATTGTAGGCAAAGTGTATAAAATTGTAAAGATGGTTTCAATGACTACACGATTTGGTAAAACTCTTTTAGTGGCTTTACACGATGACGGTGATAATAGCACATTTGAGACTTTTTTACCAAAACGTGTGGCCGAAACACTACCTGACGATATTGTAGATATTATGAGTAAAACTAAAGATAAATACACTCTAACTTATTTGGGACAGGGCACTAGAGTTTTTGGAAACAATACTCGAACATTATTACGTTTTGGCTCATTGGAGTAAATTGTATGTAAATTGTTTGAAAAAAAGGATGTAATTAAATTTAAAATATAGTTGCACATGTCAGAATACTTACGCGTGTTCATTATTTCTGTTAAAGATGTCTGCTGATGCGACGACGACGACGACGACCGCCAACGAATGTGTAGATAGATACATATTTTGGTTGGGGAGAGAATTAAGAAATAGGGCTCACGATATGTTAGATAGCGTAAATGATTGGTCGCATATTGATGTAACCAAAGATCAATATAAGAACGAGATCAGGGATACAATCAATTTTATGGCTGGGGCACACTTGTGCGACAAATTTTTATATGGTTCCATAGACATGGATACATTTTGTGCTGAAATGGTTGAAGAAGAATTAAAAGAATACCTCGTCAATATTCCACATTTACCAGGTGAGCTTGCTGCAAAATATGAATTGGTTTCTGCAACAGCAACAGCCCAAGACGTTGACGATCGAAATAGTGTCGGATGGGATAGAATTTTGAGCAACGAAAACGAAGACATGGAAAATTAATTTTTTATAATTTTTGTATTTGTGCAATTAAATAACTGTAAATAAATATCTATTACAATCACAGTTTTATTTTATTTCTTTTATAAACATACCAACCCAGTAGATCATAGTCAGTGTTTCTTTTTCTCAGCTGAAATATTTAATATAAGTAGGGCAAATAAAAATAAAATAGTTTAGTAAAGATTGAAAATGAGTCGAGGAAACAACACAATTGATAAATTTGGTCGTCAGAAATATAATGAAAAATATCATATATTATCTGGGCCACAAGGGATTGGTTTTAAACTTACAGCGGATGGGCAGTATGATATGGGTGGAAAAATCATAACCAACTTAGGCGAACCTAAAGATGATGACGATGCTGTGACAAAACACTTTGTTAATAGAAAGTTTTACAATTTTGCAGCTGTAATATGTGACATATTTAACAAGGATGTCCTCCCCATGATATACAAAAATAATAGTGAGCTTAAAACAAAAATTGAAGTTATGCAGAAAATACTCTATCATCAGCCTTTAAATGACTCATTAAGCGCACTGTCGTACGACTCGACTTCAAAAAAAATCTAAAAAAAGCAGGTTAAAGAATAGGAGAACGCACTCCGAGTGGCATAGCCTTGAAGATAACGTCGTAGTCGTCGGTGAATTGGACCTTCCCTCCAAGAATATTGAAATGTTATTTATGTGTATGATGTTTTATTGTCATTGTTTTTAATAATGAAGATTGAAATAAAAAACTTTATTTTACAATATATTGTTTATTTATTTTACATTTTAAATAAAAAATATAGTCATACAATATGTTATTTAAACAATATTAGCTTTATCTATCCAAGAGTTGAAGTGGTTGGGAAATCCTAGCCATTTGACAAATAATTGTTCGATGTGATTTTTCTTGCGTTGTCTATGGACCTTTTCTACTAGATAAACGTCAGGACTGCTTGTTTTTTGTAGTTCTGATTCGTAAAAACACCCTCTTATAGGCTGACCTTCTAACGATTCCAACAAGTAAGTAGGTGGATTTGTAACGTTAACTTTTACAACTTTAAACAATTCGGTTGACCAAGAGGGCGTATATCCTTTCTCGAATAAGCTTTTGTACTTGCTAATACGCACAATGTCACCCATGGAAAACTTAAATTTTTTAGGTACAATTTTTAAATAATCATATGCTTTAATATGTGTTTTTTCTTGCACGTCTGCAGGCTTCATTCCAATGGTGCGATGTTTCGAATGGTTATAGGTTTTTGTTACTGCCGATAATATATGTATCCATTTGTAAGATCCTCTTGTCGAGAATTGTTTATATAAATTATTTTTTAAAGTCCTTATGACTCGCTCAACAATTGCAGCTTTCTTTGTGCTGTAAGTGGAATAATGATTTATATTATATTTTTTCATCAGGGCTTGAAAGTTTGTATTATAGAACTCCTTTCCTTGATCACTTTGCAGATTTGTTGGTGTATATGATGCCTCTTCAATGATGCTTTTCATCGCATTAGTAACTTCTATACCAGTCTTGTTTTTTATGGCTTTGGTATAGACAAATTTCGAGTAACAATTTATACAGACCAAAATATAACGATAACCATCGTTTTCATCAGCATACTGTTGCATTTCAGCCAAATCAATTTGCCACAAATCTCTGTATCCTTTTATTATCGTGCGCCGTCTTACAAAATTTTTTCTAGCCGTTCTATGTAGTTCATTAACAATCTTGATTTTTTCTAGACTGGGCTCCATATTATTAGTAATACTAAAGGTTTCAGATCGAAGGAAGAACTGAATAATATCATTAAATATTGAGCTTAATATATTATATCTTCTTCTCGTAATTCCTCTATGATTGACATAATTTCATTTTCGTGTCCAGTGTGACCGGCCATTTTGGAACTCCACAACAAACGTAAACGATCCACCAACTCTTTAGCTTTGTTCCAGTAGACATATTGAAATTTTTTCGAAGATAATTTCTTTTTTGTGGGTAACTGTAGTTTTTCCGAGAGATTTTTTCTTGTAATAGTACCACCTAATTTTGTGCCCATTATCAGAGGTTTAATAATTCGTAAATATTTGTTCCATCTGGTCTCCCGTAAACCATCACTTTTTTTAAAATTGTTGTAGACAGCACTCGTTGATTCCAAAATTTCCTTGTACGTTGAAAGTACATTATCACTTAATTGTTGTTGTTCCTTGCCTACACTTGGGGGTGTTTTAAGAAATAACAAATCATAAAGTGCCGGTGATCCACCATATTCTGCAATATTTTTCCCTTTTTTGTATAAGACAATATTTCCATTTCGAAAACGCACCTCTAAATTACCAATAAAATTTTTGTTATCTGTTTTTGAACCAAAACGTACACCATATACAGTATCGTATAGAGATGGTTTCGAACGTAATCCTTTCAGGTGTGCGTTTAAAGTATCGGAAGTTGTGGTGTCAGCGGATGCGAGAGATGTATTAGTTGAAGTTGAGGGTGTATCAAACACCGATTGGCTAATATCTTCTTTTGAAATGCGATGCTGCTGCTGCTGCTGCTGAATAGGTGTGGAGGTTTGAAAGGAATGTGTAGGTTGGGGAAAACCTGATATTTGAGTCGACTGCACTGATGTACTGAGACTATGTGACTTTGTAGCTGGATAATGTTGTTGCTGTTGTTGTTGCTGCTGCTGCTGCTGCTGCTGCTGACGTTGCTTAACCACATCAGATATAGTTGTCAACGGCTTAGAAATGGGTTCGTAAAACTTTTCCAATTCCACAACATTAAACTCTTTAGCCGCTTTAATTTGTTTAAATTTTTTTCTGACGGCATTGGTAGCTTCCACTAGTTTACGTTTTAAGTCGATCGCGTTATTCATGATGTTAACAAAGGACGTTTCAACAATCAAATGAGCATTTTCCCTTATTATTACAGTAATATATAGCTATCAAATCCTTTGCGGTATCTTCCCGATTTCACATCACTGTCTTTATCAATTACTAAAAATCCATACTTATTATCCCAACATTTTGAGCACATTTCTTGAAATTGAGTAAAAGTTAGATCCGGTGAAACGTGGTCGGAAAATATGTGTTTCATATTCAACTCATCTTGTTTAAACATAATAATAAAATTGGCGTTGTCTCGCACAAGCTGTTTAGGCACTCGCGAATATGTTTGCGCTAGGTAAAAGGAGTCGATATTTTTATGACGTCCCATGCTAAAGTACGATCTTATAACATCTTGTTTTTCACATATAACATCATCAAAGATAAATATAGAGTTTGGTTTTGCATCGGACGGTACCACAATATTACTGGAATCACTAAAGGCATAGTAGCCTAAACCTTTGATGGGCGCTAAAATTTTCCTTAAATACTCATATTTCGGTTGATACAGAGATTTCGAGTAAATATAGACATTTTCGAAACGTAGCCCAAGGGGGTGTGTAAGCAGCGAAATCATGACATTAGTTTTTCCACAATTGGATGGACCAATTAACAGGCCGCGAATAGAGGAAGGAAGTAGAGGACCGTGTCTCTTCATTATCTTCTTTTCAAATCCAAGTCCGACTTTTTCATCGAGATTGTCAATAGGAAGTTTTTGTTTAAGATCGATAACGCGCATCTTAGGAAAATTTGATATTTTATAGGCAATTTTTCACAAAAACTGTCATTCAGATGCCGAGCGTCAAACGAAGTGGACGGTCTCACGTTTCCAACAAAACTGGATACGGTATTGTGAATTCGTTAATAAATAAATTACCATTCGAGGTACACATTCCTGGTTATCAATATTGCGGACCCGGAACAAAAGTAATAAAACGTGTAACAAGAGGTGATCCAGGCATTAATCCTTTGGATGCCGCATGCAAAAAACACGATTTAGCCTATTTACTTAATAAAGACAACATAAGTGCGAGACATCGAGCGGATTACGAGCTCGAACAAAGTGCTTGGAATAGAGTAAAATCGAAAGATTCCAGTTTAGGTGAAAAAACAGCAGCTTGGTTAGTTACAAACATTATGAAAGGAAAACAACGTTTTGGTATGGGTGTACCATCATCATCATTATCAACAAAAAAAACATCTAGTAAAGGCACGCGTCATACAAAAAGGAAAGGTGTTAATAAAAATCGACATGTTCGGAAAGCCAGTTTCGGAACAGCTATTCGACAAGCAGTTCGAAGGGAATTATTAAAAGCCGGAAGTAAAAATGTGTTGGAAAAAAATGTCATGAATGCATCTAAAATAGCTCTGTCGGCAGCACGTAGATCGGTAAAAGCGGCAGGTGGCAAAAGGAAGGTTCGTACACCGAGAATAATACCGATTCCTAAAACTGGTGGAATATTACCATTAATACCAATTTTTGCCGGGTTATCAGCTTTGGGTTCATTAGCCGGTGGGGCAGCGGGAATTGTGCGCACCATAAAAGCAGTAAAAAAAAGCAGCGAAGATAAAACCGGTGCCGGCCTGTATTTAAAATCGAAAGGAAATGGTTTGTTTCTAAAGCCATATCGTAAAGGTATGGGATTATTTTTAAATCGTAGATCAAAAAACTAATTGAATCCCTACCTCGAAGACCACTATCTAACATCGATATAGAAAAATATGCCAAAAAGAAAAGAATAGGACACTTTCGAGGCGTTTATATGAGGGATTTATTACCTAGACAAGGTCCTCGACGTTACGAAGCAGCAATAGTGAATTTGGATAGTACGCGTGGTGCAGGGACTCATTGGGTAGCTTATAGAAAAAATAATTCTAAAGTAACATATTATGACAGCTTCGGCGATTTACCCCCACCGATCGAATTGGTACGATATCTACAAACGGGATCGGAACCATCAAAAATTATTTACTATACATACGATCGTCAGCAGGATTTTGGAACAGTCTGGTGTGGACATTTGTGCTTAAAGTTTCTTGTCGAATCATCAGCGTAAAAGATGTCATCATCATCATCGTCACCATTAACACCGCAAATGGATCGCAATAACTATACTAAAATGTTGCAATCACTGAAAGCATTTCATCTAGCCGGTGGATTAAGGAAAATGACCGTGAAACAGTTAGAAAACATGCCCAAGGAAGTAATGATTGCATTAGCCCCAAATGAAATTCCATTCGTTTGGGAAAAGTTGCCGGAGCACCTTAAAAGCGATATCGATATATTAAAATATCAGTGCGGTTGCAAACATTATTTCAGCAGCAGCAGCAGCAGCAATTTAAACGAGGTTATGACTGATGAGGATCTTACGGCTAGAAAAATATTTTGTTGTTATTGCAAAATCAGCGATGTGCGCATAAAAGCAGAAAATAGCATAAAAACATCACTATCTAATGCAGTGAGAAAAGGTGTGACGATGAATCTTTTTAAATGTTGCCGCTAAGAATAAAACCGAGATGTGTGATGTTTTAATGGTTAGTCATGTCTTATACGTTCACACTAACAGGACACTCGAGCGTCTTAAGCGCCGATTTTTATCCACCAGTCGAATTAAATAGAGAAAACAAATATGGTCTGGCATTGCTGGGATTTTACACATACAATTCAATTTTTAATGTGGACGAAAGCAACAATAAGTTTGCCTACATGAAGGAGGGTTACACCACCGAGCCGATACAATTGCAGATTCCACCTGGGGCCTATGAAATAGATGAGATAGGTAAAGCTATGTTGGAGGCTTTGAGGATTTCAACTGAAGAAAAGAACGATGGAATCTTTTACTTGGTTGCTAATAATAATACGCTGAAATGTGAACTGAAATCCCAATATACTATAGATTTCCGGGGAGAGGCGAGTATCGGTAAAATGTTAGGATTTAATCATACAGTGTTAAAAAGAGACAAAAAGCACGAATCAACCGAGATGGTGGAAATAATGAAAGTACGCATCATACGCGTAGATTGTAATATAATTTCCGGAGCATATATGAATTCGGTGGAAGGTCATACCTTGTTCGAATTCGATATCGACGTGGAGCCCGGTTACAAAATCAGTAAAGAACCACAAAATAATATTTATATGCCGTTAATGCCGGCAGGACGTCAGTTTATCGACAACATTACTCTTCGCATCTTGGACGATAGCGGTGATCTAATCAATTTTCAAGGCGAGAAAATAATCGTGAAATTGGAACTGAAGAAACTTTCATAGAAATGGGTTTTTGCTTCAATCGTCAATTGTGTGTGCTGTCGACTAAGATGGGGGAACCGCCGAAACATAATAAAAGTAAAAGAAGAGTTAACGTCAAGGTTAGTCGTCGTCCAGACGTTAGATCACAAACATCTCAACAGTTATCTGCCGAAGACTATAAATTTTTAAAATCAATCGGTCTTAAAGTGCGAAAATGATTTCCACCACCAGCGATAAAATAGAGGTTTTCTCCGAGCCCATCTTGGACAATTCCATTATTAGTCTAGAAGAGCATACGTATAAACCATACGGATCTCCATCATTCAACAATTCGGATGAAGTCCGTATCCCCATTAATTTTCAAGATATTATACTGGATATCGCCGAAAGTTACATATATATCGAAGGAAAATTTAAACCCATAGACGCAACGAAAAGATGTTTTTTATCAAATAATGCCCTCGCATTTTTGTTCGATGAAATTCGCTACGAGATGGGAGGTGAACAGGTCGCCGTGGTTCGTAAACCTGGAGTTACGACGACATTAAAAACCATGGTTTCATTCGGAAGTTTGCAACAAAGATCTCTCATGACGTGCGGATGGGGTCTCGACGAAGCAAACCAAGATATCGTAGACACGGCAAGTAACGTATTCTCCGGGAAATTACCCTTAAAATATCTTATGGGATTCGCCGAAGATTACGCAAAAGGTGTTTTCAACGTAAAACAAGAGCTTATTATGATTATAGCTCGCACTTTTACCAATTGTTACGTCGGCGAAGTAGAGGCAGAAATTAGTATCGACAAAATCGAATGGAAAATTCGTCACATCATTCCAGACGACAAGCAAAAATTGAAAATACTGTCTCGCATTAATAAAGGAGGAAACAATGCCAGTATTCAAATGGCATATCGTAAATGGGATCTGTACGAATTACCAGCTTTAAGGCAAACATCTTCCGACGTGTGGGCCTTGAGAACGAGTACAAGTCTGGAAAGACCGCGCTATATAATCGTCGGGTTTCAAGACAGCAATAATTGCGACAAGAAAGAAAAAAACGCAACCCAGTTTACCCACGCCGACGTATGCGACATTAGACTGTATCTGAATTCAACCGTTTATCCATACGAAAGATGGAATTTAGATTTCGCCAAGAAACTGTACGCAGCAGCCTATTACAATTACGAAAACTTCCAAAGCAGCTACTACGGGCGCGAGATAAACGATCCGATGATAACGTTCGCGGAATATATGAAAAACCCCGTTTTTATTATCAATTGCAGTCATCAACCAGAGGCGATTAACTCATCGACAGTGGATGTAAAATTGGAGTTCCAAACGAGAAAGAATAAATTCCCCAAAGACACTAAAGTGTACGCATTAGTTATTCACGACTCATTTTTTAGTTATAATGTATTAAACGGTTCGGTGACCAATAAATCTATATTTTAATGTATCTATTATATGTAACACAAAATAATGTTCTTGAATCAATAAATTTGTAATGAGTGAAGTAGTAGTTTTATATTTATTTGAAACCCAACCAAAAAAAAAAAAAAGCTGGCGGAAAAGCCCGCTCTTTAAGAAAAGAGTACGGGAATTTAGAAAATGGTGGTTTATTAAGTGGAAAAAAGAGCTTAAATAACACAAGAAAAAATTTTTAAGGCAAAATATGAAAACAACGATTTAGAAAATTTGTAGGAAAGTGACGGTTAGGAATAGGGAAAAAAGTTATAAGAAAAAATTATAGAGGAAATCGAGTACTATAAGCAAGCATTTTTCTCGATAGTAAAAACGTAAAAAAAAATTTTTTCAAAAAAAAATTGAAAAATGGTGAATGCGCGCCAAAGTTGAAGTTTTGGAGCAAAATGATATTAGGAAATTAGAAAGAGAATTTTTTTCTACATATGGTAGTACTTTTCAAAATTCGGAAAGATGAAATTTTAAGAAAAGGGTTATAGTAAGTTAGTAATTTGGATTTTTTAAAGCGCTGTAGCTCGGGAACCGTTCAAGATAGAAAAAAAATAAAAGCACTTTGATAGCCCAAAATTTTGAGGAGAATGCGATGGTGTAAAAAAAATTATAATTTTTTTTTTTTTTGAAAATGCTGAATACGCGCTAAAGTTGAAGATTTAGAGAAAAACGGTATTGGGAAATTAAAGAGAGAACTTTTTTCTACATATTGTAGTATTTTTGAAAATTCGAAAAAATGAAATTTGAAAAAAAGGGTTATAGAAAGTTAGTAATTTGAATTCTTTAAAGCGCTGTAGCTCGGGAACCGTTCAAGATAGAGAAAAAATAAAAGCACTTTAATTACCTAGAATTTTGAGTAGAATACAATGGTGAAAAAAAAATTTGGAAAATCTTAAAAATGACAAAAAATTTAGACGAAAAAATTGAAATTCTCGAGTTATGAGGCTAGGGCCGCCGAACGGGAGTATGTGGAAGTTGTAGGGGGAGGTTTTTTTTTTTTTTTTTTTTTTTTTTTTTTTTTTTTTTTTTCTAAGTCTTCCTTCGGCACCGCCTGCAACGCCGACACCACCAGCGACGACGACGGTGCCGCCAATGAGAAGACCAAGGGCTGCACCTAGGTCGGTGTTAATATCGTTGGGTATTACTCCACGGTAGGCACCCCACCCTCCCCCCAGGCCCTTTTAGGGCCACAAAAACGGTCCTTTTCAGGACCACATTATATTTTGATCGTAGTTTAGTAATCGTCACTTATGGGGCGAGATATTCGTTTAACGACGATTTGTCTCGTAGCTTAAGTGCCAAGTTATATGCTTGAGAACCTATGAAAATGTTAACAGTTCAAACAAGGTTTCTATTATTTTTTTTTTGTAATGTATTCTTCACAAAATATTAAGAATAAGTCTTATTGTCTAAACAAATCTAATTCCTTATTTAAAGTTTTTGAAAAAAATCAATAATTCTATAAGCTCTCACCAATACATAACATTTAGAATCCGTTGGTGGGGTGGGGGTAGTTCTATATATATGAGACTGGGTCAGTTACACAGTCATATATTCATCAACCCTCATACGATAAACATGGAGGAAGAAAGACCCGCCAGCCGAGGCTCATCCATCTTTAGTGATGACACCGTAGCCGACAACGTTGGAGACCTGCAAGTCTTCGACGACGACGACGAGGTGGATTTTGAAATTGACGTCCTACGTTGGGACGACTTGGATGAGCCGATTCCGCTAGTATATGACCATGATCCGGGTCTAGTGGAATTAGACGACGCGGGTGATTGGGTCTTACAAAGACTCGAAACTCCGTCGCCGCAGCCAGAGCCGGACTCGACGGAAGATGCGGTGCTGGAAATTCCAGCATCACCAACACCCGACGACCCACAAGGCCCCTGCGATTCGTCAAGCTGGTGGTCGACCAGCGAGGATGGGGCACCATAAGCCCCACACTCTCCCTGGCCCTTTTTAAGGGCACACAACAACGGTCCTTTTCAGGACCACAAAATACTTTGATCGTAGTTTTAGTACATATTAGTACTTTGTTACTAATATTGTATGTATAGAATATACAATATTAGATACAAAGTATTAAAACTTTAAGTGCTGGTGGAACCCAGCTAAATCGTTCGTTCGTATTTGAGACCACAAACAACTTTTGGTCTCAATACGTAATATGACATTTGTTTTCACCCCCCACCATTAATTTGTCTCTATATATACGACCATCAATACTTATTACAATCATTTTAGTTCAACATGTCAGGGACTCAACAACAACAACAACAACAACAACAACAACCCATCCAATGCCCTGTGGTAGATTCTACCACAGAGAATTGTTTGGAGTGGGAGCCGAACGATCCTAGATGGGATGAACTTTGGCGGTTCATCATCGAATACACAGAGGACAGCACCGCCACCCCCGCTGAGGATGATGACGGGCCGTGCGACTCCACAACTCAATAAAAGAGTCGCATGTTTTAAAACCAAACGGTCCTTTTCAGGACCACAAAATAATTTGATCGTAGTTTTAGTTGGTTATAATACTTTGTAACCAATATTTTATGTTTTTTTCATAAAAACATACAATATTGAGATACAAAGTATTAGAAGTTCTGGCGACAGAACCTTAACTTCATAAACCGAACCATGTTTTAGCATACTTGTAAATATTATCAGAAAATATTTACAACTATTGCTATTGCGTAGTTTTAGTGGATTATTCACTTTTTTTTTTTTTTTTATTACCTAATATTATGTGGGACAGGGCCTATATGAAATAACACACAAAAATAAATTTTCAAGTCATTTTTATTCTCATTATAAAATATAAAAAATTTGATCAAACACTTTTTTATTAACTACAATATATATATATATATATATATATATATATATATATATATATATATATATATATATATATATATATATATATATATATATATATTTACAAACTTAATACTATAAATTAAAAGCTAATATCTACAACTACCTAACACCTACTACATAATTTATTAAAGTCCTCTAATTGTCTTTTTAACCGCGCAGATTTCACCTTTTTTATCTCTAATTGTTTTTCAAGTTCTATAATGTCACTGGCACACTCGTTCACTTCATTCACTAAGCGTTTTTTCATGGCATAAATGTCAGTCAATTTGGTCTTCTGAGAGTTGGTGAAGTCTTCGACCCACTCCGGTTGTGATGGCTCGGAAGAAGACGCGGTTTTATTTGGTGAAGACGATGACGACGACGACGACGACGAAGCAGCGGAAACTTCATCGCCTTCAAAACACCGCTTAAACCGCTTCTTCATGGGTTTCCGGCACCCCAATATCGGCGACAGTGGTGCTGGCGCTGGGGAAGACTTCACCTCCGACACTATTACATTCTCGACGCTGGCCGGTGTTGGTGGCGTTGGTGGTGTTGGTCCATCGGGGCCTTCTATGACTTCCACTTCTACTGACAGTGGCTCTTGCGGTGCTGTTTTTAGGAAGTCGGGTAATGGAACAGGGGTGGAGGGACGCTTAAAGTTAAACTTTTTCTTCTTCCCTTGTCCCACACCTTTAATCGCCGAATAAAATGTTTTTTTATCGGCGATTTCCGACTTCCGCATAGTCAAGAGCTTTTGCAGTTTCGACGCTTTCGGAGAAGATTCCCTAGGCCGCGATGCTTTTCGCACAACCACATCACTAATCACATTAATTTTTGGCTCTTTCTCCTCCGTCCAGCATTCCAGGAATTGCGCTGCCGACTGAACTAACTCCTCGTCGCGACCATCGTTGAGGGCTCGGTCTTCGGCATCTTCATGCTCCACGCCATTCCAGTTCTCGAACACCCCCGGACTTAGCACCTCTAAACCACTCATGTTATCCAGCATGCCTTGCTGTGAACCGCAGCTCACGTCAAGAGCATCTAAAAGAGACCGTACACTAGACATTTTCGATATTCAAACTCACACAATTAACTTTTTCTTAGCACTGTACTGTTTGCTGTTCTGACGAACTGTGAAGAGCTCGAGCCAGCAAGTCTGCTTTTATGCCCATTTCCCCCACTACACCGCCTTTATTCCTTTTGTTCGATGCATTAAGTATAATATTTAAACTTGTCAGATGCAAGGCCAAGGCCAAGGCCGACGTAACCGGCAATACCAGGGTCGTTTTCAGGGCTGTAATTTTCATGGATTTTTTTTTTGTCCCTGTCAAGGTTATTTTAAAGAAGCATATAAATATAGTACTAAACTTGTTAGATGCGAGGCCAAGCCCAAGGTCAAAGTACCCGTCAATGTCAGGGTCGTTTTCGAGGTTGTAATTTTCAAGGATTTTTTTTTGGTCCTGTCAAGGTTATTTTAAAAACAAGGACATTAATGAACGTGCCATCCAGAGAAGAAATTGGGTCATAGAAGAAGCTTACCTGTACAGAAGAAATTAACATGTATTTTATTTCTTAATTTTTAATTTTTTTGTTTGTTATTTTTTTTATTTTTTTTTTAATAATAAAAAGTAAACTCAATCTTTTGTTATATTTTAATTTTTTTTCAATAAAACAATAGTAAAATGAATCTGTATGTGTATTTATTAAACATCACCTAAAATACGTTTTGCAATCCATATTTTTCTGCAGAGTCCGTTTATTAATGAAATAGAACCATATATTAGGGTGAAATCTAATGGTTTCAAATCAGTCTCACATAACAATGTCAGAAGTAAACACTATTGATAAGTTCGGTCGCAAAAGAAAATTTAAGGATTTTAACTTTATGCGAGGTCCTTCAGGAATAGGTTTTAAACTTACACCTAATGGAGATTACGATATGGGAAGCAAAAGATTGTGCTATTTAGCAGAACCTCTTGAAGGAGACGATGCGACCACACGAAATTATGTTGATAATAACCTTGCTCAGTGTGTGCAAGATACGCAGAAAGCTTTACATGACTCAACAATTGTTATTAAAGATATATTCAGAAACCAACTTGAAGGTTACGTACGCAAGAAATTAATTGAAACCGGTCAAGAACTTAGAGGATACATTGATGATACTGTTATTGCAATATATGAACTTAGGCAAGACGAACTGCGTGATGAACTTAACTCTAGAATGTTGAAAATTGAAAAGACTATGGAGGATCTTGTCAGCAAACCTGTTTCACATTAAACATTTACTCGTAGACCTGTGCGTTTAATTTACTATTAGACAAATTTTTCAACAATAACTTTTACAGTTTGTTATTTGTCGACACTTCATTATATTTATAATTTTAAAATAAAGGTTCAATAAAAAAGCAATCAAGTAATGAATACATGTTTTTTATTTAAAAAAAAAAAAAAAAAAAAAAAAAAAAAATTACAATACTATCGTTACATATTAATGTTGTATGTTTAATAGAAATAATAAAAACAATACAAATAATGAAATATGGATTTTCCAGATTACGTGCTGTCCTGACTTAGAAATGATTCCAACACGGTGACTAAATTTGCTAAGTTTTCTTCCGGGTCTGTTTTGTAAAAATCTATGTCTGCATGCCCCCAAGGTAGAGTTTTGGTTGAACTGGGAATTACATAACGTTTATCATCGCTATGTGACAATGCTACTTTATTTATTATGTTGGTATAAATGTTATGTAATTCACTTCTAAATGTCTTCATCTTTCTTAATATCAAACCACCCCGTTCAACAATTCTTTGGTAGTCTTCCTGATGAAGGTCTTTCTCGATAACACATTTTTTGATACCTTTGGCTTTTTTTAATTCATTATTAATGGACTTTACATAATAAGCCTTCGCGCCGGTACCATAAAAACTTATTATCGGATCACCAGGAAACTCATCTTTCATTCTACCAACTACAGAATTACTTTTAATTATGTTGAAATTATTAATTTCGGGGTAATTTGATGTATCGAATTTTTCGGGGTTTTCTGATATAGTTTGATAAAAGTTTTCCGTATACACTTTTAATATAAGCGAGTCAGTATCGGTGTAAAGTAACGAAGCATCATCGCCAAACTTGGATTTAATAAAATTATAATAAAAATCGTATATTACAGTCTTTGATATATCTAATATGGAAAAACCGATATAAATTGGTTTATTGTACAATATTTTAACTTTATTCATATGTATAGCAACAAAGTTCTCGGTAAATATCGAGCTACTATTGAAATTGGGGCGGGATATTAGTGCTCTAGCTCCATTTCTGCCTACACTGTTCTCCCAATGTGTTACTAATTTTATATCCTTTCGATTTTCCACATTTTCCATAGTTTTACCAAATATCGCGTTATTTTTTAATTTAAAAGTGTCCTTCGCAAATTTTGTGGTGGCCTTGTTACGTAAATTGGTATTAAAATCAATATACGATTTTAGCCATTTTGATTGCTCAAACTGTAATACTCGATGGGTTTGCATTACCACTAAGCCGTTGGCGATGGCTTGTTTTAAAGTTCTATAGTGTACAATGTATTTTTTTTTATCTTGTAAATTAGGAATTAATTTCGGTAATTTAGCGTTTTCTGTTGGCGGTATGATATTTTCTACTAGAAATGGAAGATCAGAATGTGCATCATGCAACTCAGTCGGATAATGCACATCCACTTCCAAAACGTAGCCATGTAAACTATCATCACCAACAGCCATAATATTTAAATCCAGAATTTCGCGCTCGCTTAACCATCGAAAACCACCATATGGTAATGCTTGTGACATACTATGACCATATAGATTTGTAGCATCAAGGTATGTTATAAATGAAGAAGGTTTTGTTGGGTCATAGTCTGGTAAAAAAATATTATTAGCGATGTGCTTCCTTTCTGTACACTGGCTTATGCCGCCGCGTATACCTTTCTTAAAAAAATGTATCATGTCTATATCAGTTAAGAGCTCTAACTCTACCTTAGTCATACGTAGCATACAATCAAATGATAAACTTGGAAGGGTATAGTAATGTGCTGGATCAAGTTTATCGAATTTTAAACAATTATTCCGAAATTGCTCAAAAACATCACACAATAGCAACACATCTGATTTTAAATACACGTCCGAATAGTCCCCCAAAGTTTTACACCCAAACAAGCGCCATACTTCTTTTGCTCTTCTATAGCTTTCATCGCTAATATGTTCTTCCCGTAAATTATCATAAAATTCATCTTTACTTGGAAGACATGTATTTTCCATTTTTTCTATAGAGTCAATAAAGCTATAGGGAAAAACACCCTTTTGACGCATCAAATTAAATTGGTTGATGTTTGAAAAATGTTTCCGCGTTTCAATAAAATCGTCGTCGTTTAAACCGCTGCCTAAATTTTCCAAAGACGTTGACAGAAATTTAAAACTATCAATAAATCGCAACTTTAAATATTTCCTCTTGACTTTTCCACATTTACTATCAAAATAATCGTGCACATAAATGCTTTTGGTAAATGATATGTACTTTTCCTTACTTTGAGCCAAAACACCAATTTTATCCCCATATTTACATAACTCTTTTATAAATAAATGGCTGTCGTAGCCGCTTAAGTTATGAAATATGATAGGGATAAAAGAGGGTAATTTATAATTTAAATTACAAACGGAATGTGCAGCACCAAATCTTTTTGCACCAGTTATGTGACAGTGGTCTCGTACTTTAATCTCACCCTCTTCAAAAGGGCCTTCACATATACCACATATTTTAGCATCATTAAACTCCCTTTTTTCTTCAGGCGTTAACGGTTTCATAGGCTTAATGTCTTTTAAATATGTGTTGTATAGAGCCCTTAAATCACACTCGATACGATCCACAAAGACTTGAGCTGCATTATTCCCCCGAAATAGCTCAAATTTCGAAAGTGAGTCGTCAAAAGAGCATTTAATTAAATAAGCAAAAGAATATGGTTCATGTTTAAAACTTTTTACAGTGTAAGAATTTTGTGGGTTTGGTTGTACCGTTTCAATGGGTTTTAAAACAGATTCGAAATCTGCATAAACCACGAATGGAACGCGCATTTGCTTTTCTATACCCTCGAATTTTAAAATATTTTCCGGCACACTCTTTCCAAATTTATCGATTTTTAAATCCACTGAGGGTGTTTGCGTGAAAATGTGGTTACAATCGTAGCTTTGATGTAAAGTTAAAGCTGACGGTGTACTAAAATAAATGAGGCAACCATCACAGAAATATATTTTATGTTGTTGACAACTAATTTGACTTGAAACTAAACGTGATAAATCCCGAATCCAACAATAATGACTCTTTGAACAAGTCGTATCACAAAAATGTTCACCGCCATCTTTACTACTACAGTCTTTTGTAATTAACAATAAATTTACATGCCTATCCAACTTTTTTGACGCATACCTCAGTGGACCAATAACTTCATGTATTACTTCATTATTTTCATATTTAGATTCCAGACCGTATACGTTAATTGATATGTTGTTCATTTCCTCAAATTTTTTAATGTCACGTAATTTTACTGGAAAATCCATACCTGTTACATTTAGCACTCTAGAAAAATGGGGGTAGGATGTCTTCTGTGAAGGCTCTGCTGTTGGAGGAAACAATGCTGATGTTACAGCCCACGCAAAGCAAAATTCGTCCTGGTTAATCACATTGACGACAGCTCCTTTCTTTTCAATAGAACACGGCAACTTGATGTATGATGAGCCACCCATAGGCATATACTTGTTGATACCAACTTCCAAGTATAAAATTCGCACAAGAGCCCATCCTATAACAAGAAAAATAATATATAAAAATCAGTTTAATATATCGGGTTTTGATTTTTCCATACCTGAATCTTTCTCCTGGAACTCTGTCGCCTGCGTTTTTATTAATTCGGTGAAAGAATGGTAAACGGCATCCAAATCACTTTCTACACTAATTATTTGATTAGCAGTGTTGAAGGATTTTTCACTGAATATTTCTTGTGATGGAAGCATGTACTCGCCAACAGCTGTCATGTTAACTTTTAAAGCATGATGCACACGCAATAAATTATTAACAAGTTCCACCACTTTGGATTTAATGTCTGCAAAGAACATTACGTAATCGGAATGCTCCATATCACTGCTAACCCGATAGGTTGCAATTCTCCTTTTGAAGGCACATTCAACGAGTTGCACACCATGACATACCGGCAAACATGAATTATTTTTATGTTGTTGTGTTCGTTTATGCACCGACATATGATTTATTGGAACATCTACATTACATGTAGCGCAATTAATTAGCGGAATCGTCGATGTATACTCTTCAATTCGGAGCCGTTTTCCTCCAGGCACTTCATTAAATCTCGCCGCACACGATTCTCTTTGATGACGTCTCATATTATAAATATTAGTAAACTTAGAACCGCAATTTTCACAAACATATGCCATGATTTGTCAAATATTAACACATGTACTACCTATACAAGTCAGAGCCAACTGATGAATGAAACTGCCCCATACATTATATAAAACCATTCAAGGTCACCCCCAACCACGTAACATATCTTCAAGGTCACACACCCAAGATGACCTTCAACAAAGTCAAGGTCGTCTCGACCAAGGTCAAGGTCAAGGTCACACACACAACCTTGAACACAAGGCCAAGGCAAAAGCACACGTGCACTTTTAAGGTCAATGACAAGGACATGTGGGCGGGGCCAAAGAGGGGTGAAGCAAGGTCAAGGTCAAGGTCGAGGAGTGGGGGGATCGAGCGAATCGGGTTATGTTCACTACTGAGGTCCCTGATTCTATTAATTTATCTGGATATCCATCAGCAAATGTCTGACATGTTCTTGATAAAACTTTTTTAGGGGGTTTACATTTAACAAAATTAACTTTTAACGACTTTTCCAAGTTAATATTTAATGTTACTTTTTGATCACCCTGTATATATTTATTATCAAAATATCAACACAGTACACTAAAGTACATCCTCTTCTAAAAAAAAACTAACCCCAATTGCATAATAAAGGCTCTCATTAAAATATGTTAAAAACAGTTAGACTTAGTTATAAGGTATTTATTATACATGAGATGTGTCTATAATTTTGCGTAGAATCTAAAAATAAAATAACATATGTGGGTGTTCCATTTAAAATAAGCAAGAAGGCATCAACTTCCGGTATGACCAGATATAATATTTTAGCTGAATTGTCGCCATCTACTTTAGCACACTGCCAAATTTTAAAAATTTTCCAAAGTCTAATTCCGAGAAATAATCAAGTGGGGTCAAATCTGATAATCTGGGTGGCTACTTAATTATTCCTCTTCTGCCTATGCAACGATTCGGAAAAACTTCACTCAAAAAAACACGAACAGGGGTAGCGTAGTGGATCGGCGCTCCATCTTGTTGGAAAAAAGGTCATGCTGGAGTATATCTGATTCTTGTGAGTCAAAATTATTAGTGCATGAATGAGGTCATTTTGAAGGAGTGGAGTTTACAGTTGAAAAAAGATATCGATGATGTTTTATTTCTTTCTTAAGGTACCCTGTATATTTCAGTAACACGCAAAAAAAAAATTCGACTGGTCCGAGCGTTTTTCCGAACAAGTACCCATATAACCCTATGTATATATATATATATATATATATATATATATATATATATATATATATATATATATATATATATATTGTTCCAGACGGTGGGTTTTTAAATACACTGAGTAATTTAATAACTTTTTATTGTCAACTTCAACTCTGACACTTGTCAAAACAATTCAAGTTTCATCGACGAACTCTCAAACTAAACTGTCCGTGAAAGCCGATCTAGAAGTATTTCCATACTACATGGTGTAATAAAAATAAGAAAAAAGAGGAATCTGACGATTTCTAAACGTTTTGTCATAGGCGTTCCATGTTCAAAATAAGGAAGAATAATTTACTAAAAAGTTCCAGACCTTCTTTCATCTCGTCTCAAGAGAAAATTAACAAAAGGTAAAATAAATTATGAACTCGTAGAAAAAAACCTACAAACACAAACTAATACTATGAAACGTATAAAGCTATAAAGTTCGTTACATTGCCCCCTTCCAAGTATTAATGGTCCCGATCAACCTTCTTGATCTTGATAATGGGTCAATCTGTCAAGATGCATGTCTTTCATCTTCGCATGAGGCTTTTTCTGAATTCGGTACACCAGATCGTTTAATGAGGTCACTACCTTGTACTGACCCTCCCATGACTTCTGAAGCTTTGATGAACGCCCTTTGATTCGGATTATACAACGACACTTTTTCACCAACCATGAGTCCATCAGTGTTGGATTTGAGGTCATAGGCGCTTTCTATTTGTGGTCGTCGCGGAGAGAGAAAGAGGGGGGGGAAGCCAACCACACCGAAAGGTTTAAGGCACGTTTGTGAGGCTGCAGTCAAAAGAATGGTTGGCTAGAAGAAAAAATAACCTTCCTTAATACCATTTATCGTAAAATAAAAGTAAAGAAAACAACCTACCAAAGTCAGTATGTGTAAAAACCAGGTTTTATTCAACAGAAACATTATGCACTTTACACTAGGATAACATATTATAACAAAAATAAAAGTTCTAAAAGGCAAAAATTCCTTAATTTATTTGAAAACCTAATTTCTAGCACGTGTTTGCTGTCGAAACGCCATTTCAAAATAAATTAATGGGATTGACAGTTGACAGTTGGCGCCAAAAGCCCGTTTTAATAAATAAAGCATAACTGTCCAAAAACTGGTACTCGTTCCAGAGGCGGAAGTAACTGTTCCAAAAAATATTATGTTATTATATTATTTGTAGATAAAGGATAGAAGTTGTGACTTAAGTTTGTCGTAAATTTCAAGGTGTAATGCAATTTAGACATCAAGAACGGCAAACTCCGAACCCAGTTGAATAAGTATGATAGTAACATTCAGGACAGTGACTAAAAGGTATCTGACTGAAAAGATTGAACTGTGGAGTACCGATTGTCATTACTTTCTAGTTGTAGCAAGTAATTGTACATTATTCTGGGGTTTCTTGTGTCTCCTCTTTTGTTCATGGAAAGTGAACCATTTCTATCTAGGAAGACTCTTTTATGAAAATTGTTTTCTTTTCCTAAAATTTTCGGTCCCTCGAAAGTTCATAATACGACCCGCTTTCTATTATTAATCTTATACAACACACAATATGACATAACAGAGAATATTTTTGACAGGGCTAGCCAACCTTCATTAATATATATATATATATATATATATATATATATATATATATATATATATATATATATATATATATATATATATATAAATATGATCTCAAGTAGCGAATGGTAATGTAGTAATGAGAATTTTAGGACGTTTCAAGTTAATCCCGAGCTTCCTTTTACTCTGAGTCTCCTTATGTTAAAAATTACGTCAGTAAAAAACAGTTGTACTATCAAAAAATAAACAGTTTAAAGGAAAATAAGGTGGAAACGCAATCCAGGTTGACGTGTTATAACTATTTTCCTAACTTTGAAAATTAAAAAATCTACTTTTCCAGGATCTTGGCGGACGAAGTTTCAGTTCTATATTAAAATATACAATGCTACACGATTAGAAAACTAAATATTGAAATTTTTTGTATCTTACGACATTATATAATCGTCTGAGCGGCCACAAAACGTTTCCATAAGTTTCGTGCATAAGTTCAAGGTAACGATTAAATAAAACCAGTTTATCTTCGGAAATCCAAAATTTTAATAGTAAATTCAGTTGCAGATCTGTTTGTTTTAAAGATGTATGGTTTGCTATGTGTTTTATTTGCCATCAAAATAATATATATTTGTTCACAATCGTGCGACTATGTTCGTGATCTCGTAGTAAAACACCGTGATTTGGAAAGCTCTCGCTGGGATAGTACAATTGTAACGGGATGTATTAGTGATTCATCGTTTAGAAACAAATTAGTTGAAGATTTAAACATTACGTGTGATATAATAATTGTGCCAAAACTAGAAAAACATTTTATTACCAATATGGAATCTCTAAGAATACTTCTTATTGATTCCTGTTTAGTGCAGACGATAGAACCTGGAGCTTTTTCAAACCTACCGGCACTGAAAACAGTCAAGATAGAGGGAAACCCATTAAAAACCATATCAAGAGGTGTGTTTGATGTCCTACCTAGTTTACAAAAATTATATATTTTCTATAATAAAATTTCATCCATAGAAGATCACGCTTTTGCTAACTTACCAAAGTTACGATACTTTTCCCTTGAGTCAAATAGACTTGACCATTTAAAGAAAGAATGGTTCACCAATACCAGCAATATTCAAGAATTTTTGATAAATCATAACTTTATCCGTCGAATACCACCAGAAATGTTTCACGGCTGGAAAAAGCTGGCAGAATTAAACCTTAATTCCAATGCTATATCATCTATTGAAGATGGAACTTTTAAAGATGTCGCTCCATTTATGGAATACTTGACTCTACATCACAACCGTTTAACCTCACTTTCCATAAATATTTTTTCGAATTATGGGTTTATCGATAATCTTTTTATAAGTGGAAATCTTTTCAACTACCTTTCCACTGAATTTTTACAGCAAATACGAGTGAACAACTTATACATTTTTGGAAACCCTTTTACGTGCCCATGTTTGGACAAAATTCATGAAATTCTTGTAAAACGAGATATTACAGTTGATGATCCAACGGACACTGATTATGTTCAAGCTTGTAAGAACCCATATGTACCGGTTTGCGGATTTTCTTCAAATAAGACTACCAAATGCATTGATTATGTTGATGAAGATATTACGCAACGGGTTATCTGTCAAATGAAAGAAGCAGGGTACGATTTGGTGCGTATCGAAGGTGATTATCAATGTGCTATGTTCGATTTTGAATAATAGGAGCCAATGAAAAATTATATTGACATTGCAGTGAACAGCAAATTAAATGAATAAATAATTAAACACTTTATTTCAAATTATGTAGACAAAAACATAAAATAATAAATTTTCTAAATTCTCATTATACTCATTGGCGTAGCTAAGGAGTTTTCATAGGGAGGGGGGGGGACGGCCGGTGAACCGATTAGCCACCGGAAGGTTTCAATTTCGGTAATCGGATTAGTGACAGGCGTGGATCAAGGGGGGGGGGCGATCACCTCCCCCCTCGCAAATTGTCGGTGCCTATAGAAAGAAATTTTTTGATATACAATTTTTAATCGACAGTTTTCTTAGTTTTTTTAAAATGAATCTCATAACATAAATAGTTAATGAGATATTGACTCTTAAGTTTGAAACACGTTTTTTGGTTCTAAAAAATCGAAACGATTAGATTGTTTTTCAGCTCCTTTGCACGATTGTTAACTAAATCAAGAATAAATTTCCATAATTAATTTTAAAAATAAATATAATTATTATTTTTGTATTTGTAAAAATGTTCAAGTAATTGTTTATTATTAAATTGATATAAAATTATATTAATCGAAAAAAATTACATTCCCATTTTTTTCTTTTCGGTTACTTCTGTGTTTTATAGCTATGATACATACAATGTGTAAAAAGCATTGCTTCTGTCGCATATCCCGCTTTACCTCATTCCTTTTTGGTCAACGGGGGTTTTCAAGAATGATAAAATAATTTTACGAGAAATGGGATTGAATCTTTTTCTCAAGATAAACACAATCAAAACAGTATATTTCTTCAATATTGTCGATTTTTCTAGGGTGGGCAATGAATGTTGTAGCCCATAAGTGGAAATCTTTTTAAATAGCTCTCCACTGGATTTTTACAGCAAATACGAGTGAACAACTTATACATTTTTGGAAACCCTTTTACGTGCCCATGTTTGGACAAAATTCATGAAATTCTTGTAGAACGAGATATTACAGTTGATGATCCAACGGACACTGATTATGTTCAAGCTTGTAAGAACCCATATGTACCGGTTTGTGGATTTTCTTCGAATAAGACTACCAAATGCATTGATTACGTTGATGAAGATATTACGCAACGGGTTATCTGTCAAATGGAAGAAGCTGGGTACGATTTGGTGCATACCGAAGGTGATTATCAATGTGCTATGTTCGATTTTGAATAATAGGAGTCAATGAAAAATTATATTGACATTGCAGTGAACAGCAAATTAAATGAATAAATAATTAAACACTTTATTTCAAAACATGTAGACAAAAACATAAAATAATAAATTTTCTAAATTCTCATTATACTCCTTGGCGTAGCTAAGGAGTTTTCCTAGGGAGGGGGGACAGCCGGTGAACTGATTAGCCACCGCAAGGTTTCAATTTCGGTAATTCGATTAGTGATCGCCTCTACCCTTCGCAAATTATCGGTGCCTATAGAAAGAAATTTTTTGATATACAATGTTTAATCGACAGTTTTCTTAGTGTTTTTAAATTGACTCTCATAACATAAATAGTTATTGAGATATTGACTCTTAAGTTCGAAACAGGTTTTTTGGTTCTAAAAAATCGAAACGATCAGATTGTTTTTCAGCTCCTTTGCACGAGTGTTAACTAAATCAAGAATAAATTTCAATTATTAATTTTATAAATAAATATAATTATTATTTTTGTATTTGTAAAAATGTCCAAGTAATTGTTTATTATTAAATTGATATAAAATTATATTAATCGAAAAAAATTACATTTCCATTTTTTCTTTTCGGTTACTTCTGTTTTTTATAGTTTTGATACATATAATGCGAAAAAAGCATTGCTTCTGTCGCATATCCCGCTTTACCTCACTGCTTTTTGGTCAACGGGGGTTTTCAAGAATGATAAAATAATTTTACGAGGAATGGGATTGAATCTTTTTCTCAAGATAAACACAATAAAAACAGTATATTTCTTCAATATTGTCGATTTTTCTAGGGTGGGCAATGAGTCTTGTAGCCCATAAGTGGAAATCTTTTCAAATACCTTTCCACTGAATTTTTACAGCGAATGCGAGTGAACAACTTATACATTTTTGGCAACCCTTGTGCGAGCCCCTGTTTGGGCAAAATTCATGAAATTCTTGTAAAATGGGATATTTCAGTTGATGATCCAACGGACACTGATTATGTTCAAGCTTGTAAGAACCCATATATACCGGCAGGCGCGGATCCAAGGGAGGGCGGTGGGGGCGATCGCCCCCCCCAAGAGCTTTGAGTTAAGGAAAACAGACCCGATTTTGTCTCTTATACTACAGTTTATTCAAGAACTAGAGAGAGTAATAAATCATTTTTTTCCCTTGATTTTCTTCGCAAACTACCTGTGTTCTTTAGCCCGGTGTCTTTTGCAAAATCTGTTAGACACATATATTTTTCATAGGAATGGGTTAGAGTTTTATAATCAAAAATACCGATCTATAATAATGGACTATTTGGGTTGGATAACAATAGATATTTGGATGTGTGAAGTGTTAAAAAGGATTTTAATCCTTGTCATAGGCGTTGGGAGGAGGTTTCTTTTATCACTAAGTATTTATGGCATAGAATAATATCATTTCGGTAATAAACGTAAAATAAAAAGTTTTTATAATATTATTTTATTTCTTATGATTCCTTAGTAATTCACATACATTAGAAAATATAGATAATTTTGACATATTCAACACAAATTACAACTAAATTTTTAGTATTTTTAATTTTGGCATAGAAACCGTTTTAGGCACATTCAGACTAAAACGTGGCCTTTTGCTCTCAAAAAAATCTAAGTTATAATTTAAATACTTATAAAATACCCATTGTTAAAAATGCAAGAAGTTAAACATATATAAAAAAATAAATTCGTCCATATAATATTAAAATTTTTTTGGGGCCATCGGTCATTTTATTATAAATGAAAAATATTTTTAGGACATTTGAGGTTTCAGTTTATTTATTTCTTAAACCATCAGCAGAATTACAATTAAACACAAAAAAGGGATTCGAATGTAATTAGTTTGTATATGTTACAGTTAAAATTAGACCTACTTATTTTTATTTCTATTGCACTGACATCTTAATTTAATTTACTTCATAATATGGAAATCCGATAGCCCCAAAAAAAAATAAAATAAACGTGTTAATTTACACGCTTAAGAAATAGATACAAATGCAATAATACAATAATAAAAAAATACGGCTAAATGGAATTAAATATATAAAATTCAAGAGTAGGATACACTAAAATAAAAATATATAAAAAAAAATATGTAAACCACATTAAACAACTAAATACAACAAAAACAAAAACTTAAATAATAAATTGTGTTTACACTGGTAAACATGACGTATCAAATTCGTAATCAAAGTCAATGAACCTGTCTTCACTTAAATTAATTATAATTGGTTCCTCTATCTCACCGATCATGAGATCGAGTTTTCACATTTTGTTTGATTCTTTTATTATATGGATTTTTTCCAATTTTCCGCAGTAATTTTATTCAAAAAAATATTTCAAAAGCTCAGTTAAATTACTAATTTTGTAACTTGTGTTATTTCTAGCAACTCAACCTTTTACTTGAGAGAGATATTTCCTTCTCCAACGGACAGCTTCCGGACGATATATAAGAACAGATTTCCTATCTGGTTTTTTCCACCAAAAATTAAGTTCTCTGAACAATTTTCAGAGCTCAGTTCTTTAAATTTCAGGTAAATCCCGATCTTCGCTGATTTTAGTTAGAATTTTGTCGACGGTTGGGATCTGCTTCTCATAATAAAATGTATGTACAACTCCTTTTATTGCAGTTTTCATCTCTTCTTCCAACGAGGTTTTTCGTCTGCCTGTGATCGAATTTGGCTTGGGAGTACTAACAATTCCAGTCGTTTTTTTTCTCCTTCAGTATTGGGTACATAGTAGATTTTCCAACTCCTGTCATGTTGGAACACATCTCAACGGAGCTTTTAACATTATTATCTAGATATTGATATCTTAATGCAACATAAACATTCATCTCAATAAGTTTTTCGTTGAGGAAAAAATGCCTTGGTTTAACGATTTTTCAATAAATATAGAGGTGGAAGAGATATCTTTTGGGTATCTCACTAATCTCAAATAATATATAAAAACAAATGCGCAAACAAGGGAGGAGTAAGGAGTAAGGTTTACTTTTCTCACTGACAGATATTAAATTGAACTATCAGAAATTTCATGGTTGCAGTAAATTTGTAAAAGCTTATAATATTTAAATATAATTAGATTTACGGCAGTCCTCAGTTACCTGTAGCATTGGAGCAGGTGTGTTGGAGGTTTCGGTAACAATTTTATTATTCTCTCTAGTTCTTGAATAGAGTATAGGAATGTGAATGCTTGCGATCGCCCCCCCCCCCTCCGTAGAGCTTTGAGTTCAGGAAAACAGACCCGATTCTGCCTCTTATACTAGAAATGTGTATGCTGCTGAAAAAGCTCAATACAAGCTGTACCTTCTCTCGGAATTTCACGCAATGTGGACAAAAAAATCACTTGTGAGATCTATTTAAATAGCAGGTGAAGAATAGAAATATTTCTGAAAAGGTTTATGATTCGTTTCATGAAACTTTTCTCGAAATGTTTAGGGAATGATTTGGAAATATTTTTCGCTGCCTATATGTCGCACTCATAAAGGCTATGGAAAAACATTGCGAAAATATTTCGAAAATGTTTCTTAAAAGCTTTCAGAGGATGGTTTGTATAGTGTTTCACGAAACTATTCTTGGAATATTCCTTAATTATTGCCGAAACATATCTTGCCTCGTTTTAAAATTTATCATGAAAGTTTTAAGTAAATATTTCACAAAGTTTCTCTAAACATTTCATATTTTCTTTTTAAGCAATTTCATCAAATCCTCAATGAAATATTGTCTCAATGTTTCCGTAATATTTCACGAAACACTATATTTTACCGTTTTGTGTTAATTTCATGAAATGTTATAGAAAGTTTTCGTAAAGAATTCACTGAAACCTTTCATGGAAATGTTTTATCTACATTATTGAAATGTTTACGAAATATTTCTGAAAATGTTCCTAGAAACGTTTCAGTGAAACCTTTCTAGAAACATTTCGTCTTATGTTCTAGAATTTTGAAAAAACTGGGCAGCAAGTTGATTGATCTATAGTTATCCAAAATATCTGAGTAACCTTTTTAATTACCAAAAGAGAAGAAGTTATGTATAATATGACTCACAATATTCGGCAAATCAAAAGCTCATAGTTGTTCTAATTTGTCGGTATCCAATCGTAAGCGCAGCTAAGTTTATCTTTTAATTTGCTATTTGACAAATTTCCTGGGATATTACTGATTCCAAAAGCATAGAATTATCGTGTTTCTTAATCTTAAACTGAAACGATATTTTCATTAAGTTGCTTAACAAAATAGAAATAACTGATGATGATCATCAAGTTTATTGATAATAATTTCAGGGTCTCCCTCGATAGCTACTTCCTTATCGTTTTTTCCTTGCCGTTTATCTCTTGATAAATTTGCTACATGCATTTTATTCTTGTTATTTAACTTTTTAATTCTATTGTCATATTTTGATGTTCAGTAGTGCATTAACAGTTTATTATACTTCTTTTTGTTGTTTATATTAAGCTTCCCTATTATTGTGGTCATTTCAAGATAGTGTTATTTCGTTGTTAGGAGATCCTGATTAAACAATTGCTTGTAAAAATGTTGTAATGGAACAAATGTTAATTATTTTTCATTGTTCAATGTCAACTATATTCTGTTAAAATAAATAATTAAATAATCACTCTGTGAATAGATATTCCGTGGGAACAGGGTAGTTATATTTTTTTATCACTATCCACGAAAGTCTAAAGGAAAAATAAATCAGTTATCGCTTAACTTTTATGATCTTTGTCGTTTAAATGTTTTCTTAAAAAAATACATAAAGTCAGTTAATTTATGAAAACTAAAGGACCCTTTCTAAGATTTGGCTATAAATCTGTCGAAATAATCCTGCTCGATTATGTAAGTAAAACCAGACGTGTTAAGGGTAGTTTTTAACATGTGGTATGTGAAATACCGTTAAAATGTATTAAAATATTGAACGATTTTCCCATTATTAGGAAACAAAAGAATAATCAAATAAACTCATTATACTGTAATATAACGTTTGATCTGTGAAAGGAGGTATGTAGCGTCTGTTTTTCCTGATTGCAAGAAAGAATGTTGTAAATACCAGCAATAGGAATAAAAGGGCATTCAGGTTTTTTCACAGATGTTATATTATCTTATTCCTTTAGTTATAGAGAGAAATAGAATAGTTTTATCAATTGTGTTTATATAAAAATTAAGCTTAAAATGCTCACAGGTCAATTCGTGAATCAAGCATCCAGTATAGAATAGCTACGCCCTCAACACATAACGATCGAAACCTTCGAACTTTAAGGGAAAGAAATTGATGTTTACCGGGTTCCATCGCGTAAAATGGGTACAAATGAAAAACAGAGGGGTGTCGGGGGGTGTAAGATTCTAAGACACTCTTTTAAGGAATAGTAAATGTCAGTCACAATTTGAATGTCGGTTAGAACGGAATAATTACGTCACGGGTATAATCGTCGGGAAAGAAGGTTATCTTTGTTTAATTTGGGAAATTAAGGGATTATCGTGTGTTATTTTAGTGGGGCATTTCGCGATTTTCATACGGTTTGATTAAGTAATATAAATAGCTGTTTTTCGCGTTTTATTTTCTTTTTTGTTTAATATTTTATTAAGCTATTTATACGTATTTTCTCAAAATTGGGTTTTAAGTTTTTGGTTAAACAACGGCCGAGAAGAGCAATTTTGTTAGTTTTTGTAATTTGTTATTAGTTTTAAGTTTCTCATTGTAAATAGTTTGTTTTTCTATTTATTTTTGTTAAATAGATATGTTGTTTTGAGAAACTTGTTTTATTCAATTTAATTAAAACCTTCACGCGAATTGACTCGCGGGCGCGCTGTTGCGAGACCTACAAAACAAGAGATGTCTTCTGACCAACTAATTAGCAGCCTTTCCTGAGTCCTGAAGTTCTGAGTTGTGGTTGGTAAGCTTAAATAACCGTAGTGGTTTGGTACTAAAGCTGCAAGAGAGAAGTTGAACGACCAGACTTCCAGACTGTCTTTATTACTGTGATATTTAATTGTAGGTTATTAAAATAGTTACTAATTAATATGGGGCAGATACTGATTATAGAAGAAAAGGTTAACGCTACCACAATATATCATTTGAAAGAGTCTATGATCAAATTCTGTTACAATGTTACCTATATAAGAGGTAATTTTATTTGGCGCACGATTCAAAATATTTGGAAATATGCTAAACGTATCCTCATAAAGATAAGGCGCCACTTATTGATCAGACACAACTACTGATTGATTGATGACTGACTGAATGACATATCAGGCCAGTGTTGAGGAGCCCTTACACTGTAGCCTTAAGACTTATTGTATCGACTGTGTATGAAAGTTCCGGATTGATCGATCCTTGAAGGTGACATAACTATTAATAATTGTTCTAGTTTCTTCATAAACAGATTTTTATTCAATGGTCACTTTTAATACATTTTTTTTTAGTTACATTCTATCAACACAGATTCAGATAATTCACATACTGATAATCTATTCAGATTTTCTTACGTTTGACATTATACACTCATTCTGCGGTACATTTTCGTCTTTCCGTGCCTACATTCTTCCATGCAGAACATATAATATCTGTAGTTATATTTTTTTTATTGCACCTCCAGTTTTCAATTCTCTGTAATTCATAAAATTTAAAAGTTTATACAGGGTGTCTCTAAAAGCCTCGTACAAAACGTTAGCGCAAATTCCTGAGGCTAAAATATGAGGATTTAGCCGAACTTATCTTAGTTCAAAAGTTGGTTCATATTAATTATGATTTAAATAAAACAATACCAGTATTGAGATATTGATACCTGGAACAGAAAAGGAATACATGTACAAGAACATACGCTTGTTGCTCTCAGGTCGATCGAAATATTTTATCGAAACAAAGTACTGCGTAGATCGAATAAAAAAAGAGTTAATACAAAGGGTAAGTACGGTTTAGTAAGAATTCTCAATTTACAAATTGAAACCAATTCTAATAAAATATTTGTAAATTTGCTTAAAGACATCAACGTTTGAAGATTGTGGAATTTCTGACAGCCAAGAGAGACATTTAAACCCTTGCAAGAAGAAGTAGTCGTGCAAATTGTTTAATAGACGGACATTTTGATTGCAGTTAAACAAAAAGTGGTTGACATTGCCATACTGATTACATGATGTGCAGCTTGAATGACTTTGGACGCCTATTTTATTAAAATGTGAAAGCAATCTATAATTTTTATTGTTGTTGGCCTGTTGGCACTTAAACACGATCCAGACTTCTTGGACTAGTCGAAGCGACACCTACTAGGTATAATTCTTTTTGGATAAAAGATGTCGAGGAATAAAAATTTTTAATTAGAAATGTGATATTCCGAGGCATAATAAAGTTATGAAGCTTTAGATGTAGGCGAAGTGCTGCTGATAGCGCCTTCTGCAGTGTAAATCGAGACTATAATCAAATCTTGATTTCTCACCCTATAAAACCCCAAAATGCCAAATTTAGTACAAATCGAGCAATTATTAGGATTAATATTTACAAAAAAAAATTTTTAAATTGAAACTTGCCACCCTGTGTTTCGGAAACTATCGACTTTTAGACTAATATAATTTGGGCTAGATCCTCAGGAATTTATGCTAGCATCTTGTACAGACCTTTTAGAAACACCCCGTATATACTTACATACGTCTACGAGCGAACAGTTCGCTCGTAGACGTCATACAGTGAGCTTTGAAAATGGTGAGATTTCACCGAAACGTCAGCTGCCTTACAGTCCTGAGAAGGACTCAGCACATATACGGGATACCCGAAAACCTTCGATTACATATATATATATATATATATATATATATATATATATATATATATATATATATATATATTCCCTGTATGTTTATCAAAATAGCGAACAATTAATAATAAATAATACCAAGAATATAAAACCGCTGTATTTTTCCATATAAAATGCTGATGTAGAATCCGACCAAGCAACTGCGTCATACAAACATATAAATACATGAATTTGCTTTGCGCTCCTCGATGAAAATTTAGTAGCGAGTAAATAAATTACAATTATAAAGTTCAAATTTTACGTTACAGTGTTAGTCAAAAAGTTCATTGCAAAACAAAGAGTCCAATTCAAAATAAAAATTAATGTTAATCGTGCTATAACAAATAAAGCATTTTAAAAAAACCTTACCACTCGACCACGATCTGACAATTGCTATCGTCGTTCCGATATTTTGACGTGTGTTTCATGGTGAATTTAACTTCTTTTCAAAATAACAAAAATCCACTGCTACAAAAATGAAAAATAAAATTTCTCCAAAAAATAACTTATCAATGCACAGTTCGTCAAGAGAAAACGAGTCTATAACCAGAATCAAAGAACTGACAGACAGGGTCAAAAGACCCCATAATCAGACAGTTGTAGAACAAACAGCCTGCTAACAAATTCTAATTGCTTAGTATTTATCGATTCAATCCCGATTCCAACAAATGTGCGTGGAAGCTGATATGGAAGGAACAAATCTTTGTATGGATTAGGAACACCTAGTGAAGCCCCTGATGCATAGAGCTAGCTACCATACTGTGTGGATTAGAAATACCTGGTAAAACCCCTGGTGCGGTGCAACTGATACATCCCGTGAGGATTAAGAACATCTAATGTTACCCTTGTCGCATCGCAACAGTTATTCAATTTCCTATCCCTCGATGCTTCAAGAAACTTCAAAAACTCCAACAAAAATGTTCATCTACTAATGTAAGATATTTATTTCAATTCATTTATTGTACAATTGCACTGAATCAACTTGAAACGAAAAACTCTTAAATACCAATTCAAATCTCAGTTCAATTGGTAAGAATATTTTGAACTTATTCATTCTTTCAAATAACATCTTAAATTTTGATTATCCTTAGAACAACAATGGCAATTAATTAAAATCAAAATCGTAGCAGTCAAACACTACAAGCTTTTACAAATATTGTTCATCATACCAGAATAGGATGGTGATCAAATTTTATTAATTACATTCGCAAATGCTTGTAAAGGAGCTCATCAAATGTGCACAGACGACCAAAAAATCTTACTAATAATTGAAATAAAAAATCAGTTTGAAAGGAAAAGACGCACAATTAATAAATTCTAGAAATATCGATACTTGAAACGAAATAACCCAACTTTTGACAATATAACGATGGATTACGACAACTCCGATTTTGAAAATAATTATTTACCATATTATGATCAAAATGATCCAACATAGGAACAATCAATGAATGATTACGAAGAATACAATTAAAATTTTTCCCAGTATACTGATGAAGATTTTTCACAGTATTACCAAAATTTTCCATTCAATGTCTCGGAAATTACGGAAATATCAACAATGCATATCAAGCCTATCAACAACCAAAAACAATCCAACCTCGAATTTTTTAGTGACCATTTAATTTAAATAAAGAAAGTTCCCAAAATCATTCTTATATTTATGACGTAACAAAAACCTCCATTTTTAAACCAAAAAACTGAGAAAATTTAATGATAAAACGCATAACTAATCAAAATATTTTAATTAACGAGTCAACATTAATTACATTCAGACAAACCGATTCATATAAAATTTACATTTGCGATCTTGACATTAAATTTGACGGAATTCTAGGATCAGATTCCCTACAACAGCATCGTTGACTAGTGGATATAAACAGCAGATAACGTATTTGAAAATAGTACCTTTGTTTAAAGTTGAATCTTGCACTTGCAAAATAAATAAATCCAACGATGTCAGACGGAGAAAAGACATACAAAATATAATTACAATACAACCATGAATTGAAAAAAAAATTAATTTCAAACTAATCAATTAGGAAATTCGGGAGCAATATTATTGGTCCAACCAAGCAATAAAATATATATTCCAAATGTTATAGTTAAAATCAATGAAGATAGTAAAATTTTAACGCCAGTAGTAAATATAAATACAATTGCAAAAACAGTAAAATTTTGTAGTTTTATAATTTGAATCAATGATTAAGGAAAACATTTCAATTCAAAATTTCAATAATACAAATACTTCAAATTACTATCAAGAAAACGAAATAGGAAATCAGTTGCGTACAGAACATTTAAATGATAAAGAAATAAAAACGATTATTAAAATTTGCTTCACACATTTTCTACCTAGATAGAAATAAATTAACATTTATCAGAGAAATAAATCGCTCTATATAAACTAGAAACATCCTTAAGTACATACGAGTAAAAAGGAAGTCCATTATTAGAAAGAAATTAGACATTTCTGAAAAACAGAAGTGGAGATTTATCATAGACTTCAGAAAACGTAATAACCTTTACATAGACAACAGGTATCCAATACTGAACATATCTTACCTATTAGATCAATTAGCACTTTTTCAGTACTTCACAGCACTAGATTAGCATCAGGATTTTACCAAATAAAAGTTGATCCTAAAGATATAAAAAAAACTGCTTTTTCTTTTAAAAATGTACATTATAAGTACCTGAGGATGCCATTTGGATTATAAAATGCACCTTCATTATTCAAGACAGTAATGGATTATATTCTCATGGGCATCCAAAACAAAAGATGTATAATATATATTGGCAACATCATAATCCGCAGTAGACCCATTCACGAATACATGGCAGGATTAATACAATTATTTTCCAAACTAAGGTTGTCTATTTAGAACATCTAATAACAAAAGAGTAAAACCCGACCGAAACAAAATAAGAGCAATTCAAGAATTTCCGGTTCCAGAGAACACCCAAGAAGTAAAATGCTACCTTGGATTCTCAGAATGTTATCGAAGATTAATACCAAATTACTCAAAAAATTCGAAACCACTTACAAATATCTTAAAAAGAATTGTTTCTTTAAACTTTGACAATCAATGTCACGAAGCATTCAACAATTTAACAGAAAAACTTAAAACGGACTAAATTTTGAAAAACCTTTTATTCTAACTACAGGCGCATTATTGTATGCTATTAGAGAAATTTTATTTCTGTCTAGTAGGAAAATACCTTCCTATCACTTATGCATCCAGAACCCAAAACGACAGTAAAAAGTGTGAAATTTATAGAAAAACAAAATAAAAAAAAAATAGACCATCCTTTAGTTATCGCTGAAACTTAAAAAACATCCTTTGAAAGAATAAACATTGATATATTAGAAATCAAAGAGAAAAATTATATTCTCACCTTAAGAGACGAACTGACTAAATTTAACCAACCATACCCCTTAATGGATAAAACTTCAAAATCAGAAATAAACACACTACTCTTGTATCTCTAACATTATGGAATACGTTAAGAATTCATTGCGATTTCGACAGAGAATTTATCAGAGAAAAATGATTTTCTCACCATAAAAGATGAACTGACTAAATTTACCCAAGCCCCTTCAAAATCGGTACTAAACATTCTACTTCTATATTTTCAATATTATCAAACTGCTTTAAGAATCTATTGTGATTTCGGTAGAGAATTTATTAGCCAACTAATGAAAGACTTAGGTATGTAATCTCTATAATATTAAATTAACTTTCTCTAGTATAAACCACCCTCAATCCAACGGTTCTATAGAAAAATGTCATGCCACTTTACTGGAAATGATAAAAGTAATAAAAATACAGGATCCACGAGAACATGTCTCTCACTTGTTACCATACACCTGTATATGCTATAACATAATAATAGTATTTACCCCTTATAAATTAATATTTGGGCAAATATCAGCCAAACTATCAGAAATCTTCTATAACCAAAGTGAATTAATTTCAAAGTATATCCGAGACCTTAACGCAAGTATAAAACATTATTATAAACTTGCAAGGAATAATACATTAGAGATCGAAAAAAAAAACAGAAAAAAAATTCAATAAACAAATTCAGAAAAACGCGATAACGCAGATTATAAATTGAAAGACAAAGTTTACCTCAAGGAATTCCAAATAAAAGGAAAACTTGCAAATAAATATATTAATCCATACGAAAATAAAGAACTCCGTTGAAACTCAACGTTACACAAAAACATCGAAACTAAACAATCAACAAAAGTCAACTTTGATAGACTTAAACTCTACATTAATAATAATAATTACACTGGATGAAAAAAACGCTTAAAGCAATCAGTCCGAAAGTGATCAATCTGACATTGATGACAATTCTGTATATCAGGTTAACATTATTAAACAAGAACATAAGGAAAAGTTCAGCGCTAATCCAAGAAATCGAGAAATATCTCTATGTCTTAAAAATAATCAAATACAATTTTAGACTCTACTATCAAAGGCAAATTAAACTAAAAATCTTAAAGTACAAATGGACTCTCTCGTATACAAAGATATTAACAAATCTCGAGAAACTAATAACAATGTACTGAACAGTAGTTAACCTAACTAAAAAAAAAACAGATCAGATGAAAATCTTTAATTTTGATTTACAAATGCATATAAATTTACTTAAACAGATATAGAAAATATATTCGATGTAGAACTAAATATTTCTACAAACCCAGGAAAAAGCACGAATTAATTAACGCTGTTGGAAGTATTTAGAAATTTATAACCGGTAACCTAGACGCTTCAGACAGCGAATATTATAATACTTATACAGGGTGTCCGGAAAAATGTGGGAAATCTCCCGGATATGAAAGAAACACACACTACGAGTTCATATAAACTATTTTCGTATAGGCCTTTTCTTCGGAGATAGGGGCTCCCAAGGAGCTGCAATGAAATCAAGTTTTTTACACATAATTATTGAACCACTAGGTATATTTCAATTTTTTTTAATATAATTTATACCAGGTAAGACTCTTCAAATTACTATCCAAAGAAGTGTTGTGAATTACGCACAGCTGCAGGGACGAACTAGCTGTGACACTCATAATCCCATTTTTATGACGCACTGTATAATAAGAACTTTGGGCAACGTTCCTTTGACTATTGACTAAATATTAAGTACTTCATTCATGTCGCTAATCCTAACCGTTTTCGAAAAAACGTCATTTTATTTACATCATGTATTTGGCGTATTTCGATAAAAGATACATCTATGGTCCTATGAAATGTTCAACCTTTAACCTTATGATAAAAAAATTCGATCCACGATTACAGTTACCCACTTTAGCTAAAAACGTCTATTTCCGTGGGTAGGTAGAGGAGGACCTATTGCTTGGCCTCCTCGATCTCCCGACTTATCGCCTTTGGATTTTTGCCTATGGGGATACCTCAAAACTTTGGTGTAATCCACTCCGATCGATAGTAAAGAGGAACTTCTACGGAGAATCACATTTCATTGAGATTAAATAAGGAACAATGCTAAGTTAATGTGGCGGGTACAGCAGTCCTCAATTCGTCGTGCCCGCAAGTGTATCAGATTTCACAAAATGTTGAACCCTTTTACGAAATTTTTAACTAAGGAGTTAGTTTAACTTTTTATTGAAGCTGTAGTGACAAAGGAAAAATCTTCTATTTCATATTCAACCCGACAGAAATTAGTGGACTAACAGTATAAATAAAATGACGTTTTTTCGAAAACGGTTAGAATTAGCGACATAAATGAAGAGTATTTAATGTTTAGTCAATAGTTAAAAGCATGTGAAAAACGTCGTCCAAAGTGCTCATCATACAGGGCGTAAAAAAAATGAGGTCATGAGTGTCATAGCTAGGCGGTTCCTGCAGCTGGGAGCAATTTAGAACACTTTCTTGGATAGTAATTTGAAGGGTCTTGCCTGATATACAACATATTAAAAAAAATTGAAATATATCTGGTGGTTCAATAATTATGTATAAAAAAACCTGATTCCATTGCAGCTCTTTGGGTGCCAATATTTCCGAAGAAGACGCAAATAAAAAAAAAAAACTTTTTTAAATGAATTTGTAGTATTCCTTTTACGTATTTTTTTTTCATCTCCGGGAGATTTCCCACATTTTCCCGGACACCCTGTATAGATAAAATAGAAAGAGATAAACATATATTAGAAAATCCAGTGAAAACACAAATAATGGTAACAACTTCGGTAATAAAAACGTTACAGGACTTTACAAAAATTCAAAATTAATAAAGAAACCTTCAATTAAGATATAAAAATCATAAGTGAAAGAATTTACGCGATGCCCGATAAATTAGAACTTATGGAGTTAAAACTACAGATAATGAGAGTTTGTAAGTATTTAATGGAATCTTGTTCTTTTCTTTGAAAATAAATTATACGATATTTTAAACACAATTACATTCGCAAATCTTAAAATAATTGATACGTCTATTATTACACCAAAAGACTTCATATCAGCTTTACAAAAGATTTCTCGAAATCTTCAAAGGAATAACTTAATTTTATCACCCCGAAAAGCAAAGATAGCAACTCACTTAGATATTATTGAATTGTCAGCTCTTCAAAAAATTGATAAACTTTCTTATATTAGATATAAAATTTTTCGATTGTACCCTATTCCGAGAGCATAATCGAAAGCAGCTTCATTATATTCTACCAACTAGTCAGAACTATATCGCGAAAAGCGATAACTCAAATCAACTCACTAAATTACTCTGTACTGTATTAACTTGAAGTTTACCTTTAATAATGTTCCTCTTTTCTTTAATTATGGTGTGAATTTGAAATTTTGGATTTAATTATTTCTTCACATTTTGGCGGTAGGTAGTTTATTCGCTTCTTTTTTCTATTATATGTACAACACAATCTTACACATTGGTGTCTTTATCTTAGGGTCCACCCTCTAGGTATATAACATCGGTATCCACCCTCTGAGTATATTAACAACCAATTCGTTTACTGGGTAGAGGTGTTTACTGCTGTCCTCACTACCAGACAGGACATTACAGTTATCCGCCCTACAGCTTAGAACCGGTAACCGCCTGTTGGCCAACGCATCTATACAGGACAGTGTAGGGTTTCATCTTTTGATTTAAAAAAATATATTTTGTATAATTTTAATTTTAATTAACGGCCTTCGTTTATCAGTGTAGCAGTTAATTGATTGAAGGTTATATTAGAACACAACTAATTTTAATTAAAGACTTCCATTATAAGTTACAATGAGTTTTATTTGATCCCCTGGCTTCTTGCTTTTATTTTTTTTTTTTTTTTTTGTTGTGGTTTAAATTTTGAGAGTAAAGCTGAAAGCTAGGTCAAAGCGACAACCTGGAGGGTTTCTGCGTTCATCCGGCTTAAATGCTGTGGCGCCCTTAATTACCCACCTCCTACTCTCCGGCTTAAGGGTTAGCCTGGCATCTTGCTCGCTGGTGCCGCTACTAGCCTTCAGCTCTACTCTGCTACTTTTACCTTGCACCTCTCTGCGAGGTCTAACGTCTTTTATAAAAAACCAGTATAGCAAACACTTAAATTCACTTTGCTTTCCTCAATAAGTAAATAAGTTACAATTATAAAGTTAAGATCTTAAATAGAGTGTGGTCAAAAAGTTCATTGTAAAACAAAAAGTCCATTTCCCTGTATCTAAAATGTAATTTTCCGAAATTTCATTATCAAGCTTCATTATATCTAAAGCCACAACCGGAATTCCGAGTTTCACTATTTTATTTTTGAAACGATATTCAGTTTTAGGCTACACCCTGTTTGAAGATAAAATTTGGAAAAAAATATTTTTTTCCTCAAAAACGTCTAATATAGGACAAAAAAAAACTTAGAGTAGAAGTTATCGAAAATGAAGAAAGGAATACAAAGAAAATATTACTTACAGTTAATAAAATAAATAAGTTTCAGACAACTTCCAGTATAACCGGACGTCACACAAGATCCCTATTACTTCATCTGAACTCGGTATGCCCTAGAACCTTTTCATGAAATCAGCATAAAAATGTCCAAATGCTGGCAGTAAGTAAATAAATCATCCCATTTTGCAAACACTGCTGATTATATTGTAACGCAACAAACGTTTAAAATTTTCATCATTTTCACTACAAAATTAGCCCAAATAATCTGTCACTCAATGAATTTTTGTATAATCGTATTCATTGTTTTAATAAAGTGATGGGACAACATATGCAGGTGTTCGTTCAGTTTCTTCGCAACGAAGTGCTGACGATTAATAACAATAAAGAGCGATACATTAGATGCGGCTTGTTTCAAATACGCTATGAAACGAGTACACTTGATGAGGCTTGTTTCAAATGCGCTACGAAATCCTTGTGCCGCATTGTCACTGCTGAAGTACCATCAGTAGTCGTTGATAAAATATTATGAAAAGGAATTTATTTTTCTTAAAAATATATTCGTACTATTAAATATCGATTCTCCCTTCGTATCAGTTTCCAAATGTTTAACAGATAATAATTCTGGACAAACTTTTTCTTCTTTCAACGCCTTTATCCTTTTCATCAATTCTTCACTTTCCCCGCTTTCATGATTAACAATGAAATATTATATGAAACTCGCAGTCCATCATCTATTTGTCTAGAGGACGTCGCAAAAAATTTGATATCGTTGACTGTTTCAAATATTCCTTCTCCAGTCCCTGAAAATAAGATACATCTTTGTCCTTTTTATCGGCATACATTTTAATTAAATGGTCTTATCGCGTAGAAGGCTTCATAGCTTCATTTGAAAGAACCTTTTGACAAATTAAATACATATAGATAATGATTCGTTTGTAGAATAGTTATAAGTCCATATTTCAAATATTTGATTCTGTATTGTCGGCGTTTCTTCTTAGATTCAGATATGATGAAAGACAGATTCTGCCACGGTTTCAATAGATTTACTTCTATCATTTATTACGAATAATGATTTAAATCTTGTATCACTCATAAGATTATATTACTTTTGTTGACCATGTTAGTTGAAACAAGTATTATTTCTTTTAATGGGTTGCGATCAATTTCTGGAAAAGAATTTAAGTAAATTAAAACATTTGTGGTTTTTTCACTAATATTTCTGTTTATTTTATTTAAACTATCTTCAGAGTAATTTTTTAATTGAAAAAATGAAAAGATGGTATTCTTGAAAAATTTTAGACGTTAAATTATAATTTTCTTACCTTAAGGGCTATTATTTAAGTTAACTAAATTTACGTGTTACATTTTTCTTAGGTGTAGCATTTATATAAGCTACTGCCTGTTTCTATGCTCCAAGCAAGGAAAGGTTACTGTTTTCACTCTTCTTTCTCTCACGCACTGTGGAAACAGCCGCCATTGGGAACACGCAATCAAATGTTTCCTGAATTTGATCTGAGAATACGTAAACCGCAATACATACTTTACTATATGAAGAAGATTATGACGTATATATTACTGATAAGTCTCTATGATCAGATGCTAAAAAGCTTTTACTTTTACAAAGTAACTAGAAATGGAAAGACACTAACAGAGAATGTATTCAAAATTTTGACAGATGTCATGCTATCAAACTGAAAATATTGTATTTAGATTTTCTGAATATATTTCTCCAAAACATATACTAGAAATATCTAGTATAGGCATTAATAACTAGTATAATTTTTTACAAATCATTTTATGCATTTAAGTTATGGGGAGAGCTCCGCATCTCTGTAAATTGTTAGGGTTAAGAAGGCCGTATACTGAAAAATATGCAGCTCAAACTTTGCCAATATAAAAACCTCTGAAGGGATTGCTTATAGCTTAAGAGTAAAGATCAACGCCGACATAACAATAAAGAGAACAATATACTGGAACAAGACAATATTATCCATATGTTTAGGTTTTAGAAGATCTTCGGCAGTTATTATATTGTTTTAATGTGAACAACAGGAGACAAGACAGTAGGGCAATAGTTGTTAAACAGAGCGGTGGTGTGTTTAAAAAATGGCGACAAAATTTAATTCTTTTCATTTTTTATTTCATCTTCCATCTTACTTCATACAAAATTTTTTCATTAGAATCACATGAAGGTGTTGCTGATCCATTTTCTGACAGGTTTGAACACTGAAAAACGCGAAAATGAGTATTGTCTTAATGTCTAGTCTTCTTGAATTGGAACTTCTAGACCTGCTTACACAGTCTGGGACAATACAATATTGTCTCGACTTGAATATTGTCCTAGTACGAACGCCCCTTAACAATAAACATTCTTTACCCCCAAATTTACTAACATGGTATAACTTTAAAAGCGGTCTAAGTTGACAGAGGGTTTAAACTGAGAGGAAAATAAAAAAATAATTTTCTTTTATTACTAAAACGGAAAAAAAGGAGAATTTTGTTCATTTTCAGGGCACAACTATCTCTCTTACTGATTTCAAGGCTTTATATTCTAGATTTTTATCCTTAATATCCCTATTGGCAACTGAACAATTCCCTAGGGTCAACTGGTGGCCGAAGTGAAAAGCCTTCTAAGCCATGAGAAATCAAAAAATAATGTGGGAAATGTGATAAAATTAATTTAAATTTATATTTGTTAACTAGATAGTATACATTTGATAAATTCATTGGAACTAAAAATTGGTGATCTATTAAACTTAATGCAATTTTAAAATTATTAAAAAGTTTTCTAGTTTTGTTTCATTTTTAAATATGAAATCGCAACCATATCGGACTGCGGCGAGCTTCTGCAATTTATTCATTTAGTCAATTGTTTTTCGCACTATATTTAAAATGTACAAAACGAGTGTCTCAAACACTTCCATTAAAGTGAGTTTATAAGATATTTGAATTAGGTAAATCAAAATGTCCAATTATCGAAAAAGCTGCTATTTTATTGGCAGGTCACATTTTATTATGTAGAATTAAATGGAAAAGAGTGATAAAGAAATTGTTACTGTGGCGTATATTATGCAATTCTCCAAAATTAATGATAAGCCACACGAGACTGAAATTCAAATTTTAGTGAGTTGTATAAATAGATTGCATGTAACTCTTCTTGCCCTGCAGGGAATATAAACGCATATTTGCTTCTTTATATATATATATAGTAGAACAGAGAATTTGCATCGTCAGGTATACAAATATTTTAAAGAAAAACGTTTTCAATTCTTCGCCAGCTACATACTTAAATTTGGCATAAGCTTTACTGAAATATCAATAATTCTCAATTGATTCAACTTTACTATACAAATACTGAAAAGTTTTTTCAACTTTTCTCTAACGTTGCCATACAATCAACTTCATTGTAAATTCTCTATCCTCCTTCCACAATTAATCTCTTATATATATCATTTTATTTTTACCATTCACTAAAATTTTAACATCAGTTTCATGTGCCTTATCATTAATTTTGAAGGATTATAAAAATAATAAAATGTGACCTGCCAATAAACAGATTCTTCTTTGATAATTGGACGTTTTGATTCATCTAAAATAATTAAAATATTTTTTAAGTTTACTTCAATGGAAGTTTTTGAAACATCCATATTGTACATTTTAACTGTAGTATAAACAACAATTAAATAAATAAAAACATTGCAGATGCTCGCAGAGTTCAATATGGTCGCAATTTCATATCAAAACTAAAAAACCTAGAAAACTTTTTAATAATTTTAGAATTACATTAATTTCAATAGATTATCAATTCACATTTCCGACTGATAAATGCACGCTATCTAGTGAACAAAAATTATTTTTTAACCCATTTCCCACATTATTTTTTGAATTCACATGGCTCAGAAAGCTTTTCACTTCGGCCCCTGGGCGTCTTATTTGTTGACCTATGTAAAATATATTTTAACAATATCGTAAGTCAAGCAAAACTGACCAACTAGAAAATCTACCTTTGATGATAACTTTATCAGGTCCAAATCTTAAATCTACTTAGTAAATCTGACTGTTACAATCTCATCTAGCTATGTATCTAAACAATTACTAATTCTCATACTTTCAAAAATTCATATCTATTTATTTGATGACAAAACCACCAGAAATATGTTTATATCAACATTGTCCATTATTAACAAAATGAAGTATGAACAAGATTAATATGCCCAGACAATTTAATACTATTGCTTGGGTTATGGATTTACTTGATACCAAAAATTATTATAGCTAACGCTAATAATAATCTTTGTTGATACTGACTTGACCCTATCATCCTTAAAAATAAAAATTATACTTTTACTGTTAACAGCTGGTCCCCTAAAAACATAAAAAACACTTAGTCATATTGGGTCTCTAATGACAGTGCAAAAAAAATTTATAATTATTATTAGTGGGTTTATCAGTATTATTTTTTCTTTTCACTTTTTTTTGTCATATTGTTTATTAAAATATATATTTTTGAATCAGAGATATCATATATTTAATCATTATTCTAACCCTTCAGAACAACTAAAACATTTTATAAACAACTCTTTATTGTTAATTAAAAACAATTTATGAGAGCAGTTAAATATCTCATTAGGGAGCCCAGCATCTAAACTTAATTAAAACATTTTGCTATAAAGCCTTTTTCTGTAATAGTAATAAAATTTGTAGCTGACAGGATGCTGTTAAGGTCAAAAAAATGCAATCAAAATAATACTAAAACATCCTACATCTACTTAATATACAAATTTAAAAAATATATTGGATGTACAATATAGATGCAACAAAGATAAAATTCACACTATCGTATCAGAATAGAGTTTGAACATTCACAACATTCAATAATGCATTCGGTCTCGGCAAGATGCTCAGCTGCAATTACAAACTGATCCCCACATCTGCAAGGATAATAAGCTACGCCGTCAGAGTTAATTTGTATATTTTCTTTCTTTATTTCTGCATAAATTAAGGGCTGCTCATTACAGATATTTGCCAGTAATGATGCATCATAATCCTTGCGACTTTGTTCATTTTTTAGGGTTTTATAAGCTTTGTCAATCAAGAGAAATTTTTCAGTTGTCTGGGATCCTTTATCTGGATGATATTCTTTTACCAAACGTCGATAATTTTTCTTTATTTCCTCAGATGTAGCCGTTTCTGTGCAATTCAGAATTGTGTAAAAATTGTTCATTTTTGGAGTTATCGAAGACCTTTCCACATTGTTTTTATTAAATATCTAATAAACTGCAAATTCCATTCAAATTAAAGACCTAAAATTATTATAACACTTGCTTAAACTCTTACATCTGGGTCTTAATTAGCAAACAAAGTTCGAAAATTAAGTTGAGGTTAGAGTCCTGAAACAAAAAAGGTTAGGTTAGAATATAGGCATAGACGTAGTAGAAATTAAATAAAATTACATTTTATTTAATCAATAATCAGTTTATTCTACGTCTATGAATATAGGAAGAAAAAATATAGATATTATATAAGAGATAAGTATAGACTGCGGATTCTGTTGAACCGCGTTGGCTTAAACAAAGACAGCGTTTTCGACAAGTAGGCCGAATCATTTACTGCCCTCGATTCAAGAGTTTTAAGCTCAGGTGCTTCAAACCCTGAGTAGCTCCGAGCAAATCTGAATAAAGCGGTAAAATATTAATTGGAACAGTATGTAACCTAAAAATTTTTTTATTTCAAAATTTGTGTTTTTAATATACATAGCGAAAAATATTGAAGACAAAAAGGTAAAAATATTATATTATTACTTATTAGTTTTGAATTTTGTCTGGTGTCATGTCATTTTAGGCCATAAATATTTCGCAATTCGTTAAAAAAACTATGAAGGTAACTTCGATATCTTGTGAAATAATCTTATTTTTGTGTCTCCATTTCATGTATAAAATGTTTTTTACCCAAAAATAGCATCTAAAAATGATAACTGATAACTGTTAGGGCTTTATATATCAAATTTTTTTTGTGCTTGAGGGGTAAGGGGAAAGCAGATCTGACAAGCGCCGAGGCATAATGCACTACTTGAATAAAGCGAGGGTTTCTTGCACCTGTGCAGCTCCGAGCTGTTCATGCTAATGAATCGAGGGCAGTAATTGTTTATACAATGGCCGAACTAAGCACGATACCTCATTACAAAGAAAGTTATTAGTTATCTTTTATATCTATGAGAAAAAATAAAAATAATTTCCTCCAATTTGACGTTTCTGGTCTGCCATCTAACGTTCAAATTAAATACCTTCATATTTAGTTCCACAACTTTTCCACCTGTCAGAACATGCAGTAACTTTCTTGTTCTAGGACATACACTACAAGCGGCATTCTGCAATGGTTCGCAAGCGTTAACGATGAACACAGAGAGAGAGAGTGCCAATATACGGACATACTAATTCACTCGTTCCGAACGGCGATGGCAAAGATTATTCACAATAATACACGAACTTGAGATATAAAACCAAGTTCGTGCAATAATATGAATACTCTTTGGCGATGGGCTGACGCAGCCTTGGAAACTAAGGACCCTAATTCTGACGTTATACTAATTCGGCAGGGGGTATGTTCGAATGTTTACACTTTCGCTGCTCTACAGTCTTAGGGGAGGACACAACTATACTATGAGTTTATAGAGAGCGGTACATAGCACGTCATTCTCTGAAAACTAACATATTTGCCTCGACGAATATACGGTCAAGATCTCTTGTTCCGAAGTTCGATAGACCGGCACGCGCTTAAAAATTATCGGAGCGAGAGAGATAACACTTCCTCATATTAGCTCTCTCTCTCTCTTTGCCGTGTTAAGCGCGCGGATCAATGCAGAACATGTTTTTGGAATGTGCTACTACGAATGTCACCGTGAAACTACAACGAGAAAGTATATATAGAGTAACTGAAATTTATCTGAATAAAAAATACTAATACTATTCTAAATTATATAACCTAAAGAAACAGGACACAAAATTGAGTAGAGCACATATAAATATTTAATTAAATAACTCGTAAGCTGCAGTGATCGTGATAAAATAACTGGGCAATTTATAATAATAAACCATTTTCTAGAACTCCACTTTTAAAACTCGTTAATTTCGAGATGTTAACAGCTGTCAAATAATGGAATAATGGGGCAGAATTGTTTATTATTTGTGTTAAATTACACATTTTTAACATAAACGTGATGGATTAGTTAATATAATATGGTAAGCACCTTAATTTGTGTCCAATTCACCACTAAAATTGGTTAATGTCTTCGTAAATTTAGTTTTTGAATACAACACTTCTTACCAACCTACATACATACATAATATGTAAACTAATGATACGTTTATTTGCTTAGATTTTACATATTTACATTTGTTTTTGTGTTCTGATACAAATATTAAGTAATAATTATATTTTGAAGCCGATTTATTTTTTTGTAAAATGGATTTAAATGGTAATAACCTGTCCTTCGTTGAGTTTACAGGATTTAATTTTACATTAACTAGAATTACTTGTGCATATTTCCATTATATGATTTTTTCCAATTTAATGTCCAACTTTAATCAAAATTGAAAATCAGATTTCAGTTTTTGTAATTTATTGATCGTCTTATTAAATATTTGTCTTCTTAAGAATCTATTTACATAATTTAATTCATGGAGTTCCTTAGCTTCCAAAATTATTATAAAGGATGTTGTGTGTTCTTTCATTGACATTCTTAAATTTCAGGTTTTCTTAATTATACAAAAAAGGAATTCATTGTCATTGACCAGATTACACATATAATTTATAGAGATTATACTGATATATTTTTTACATTTTAGGGTGCGAACATATCCCAACTTGAAAGAGATATAGGGTCGGAGCAGTTCCCATGTAACGAGCACTATTTTGGTCTAGTAAATGTAAGAGAATTATTGGATCTATCATTATTTGATTACAGTTATTGAATTCCTCAGTGTTTTGTTAGTAATGTAAATTACATAAAAGTGGTTGTTATAACATAATTACATAAATAAAATTAAAAAATTTTACATCCTGTTACTGTATTTTAAAAGAATTGCTTTTTCTCCTTCAGATATTTGAAGGAAAAATGAATTTCACTCTTGATCTAATACAACTCCAATGTGTAGTCAAAAGGTGTATGGAGAGAGAACCAGAGTGGAGTTCACAGGAAATGAACCATCTATCTTTCCTTTAACAATTTAAAGGAGAAAAAGCAACTATATGAAAATAATTACATACTTTAGAAAATATGGAGTTATTATGAGACAATTTAAAATACCAATATTGTTTTTCAGTTTGGAAATACTTGCTATAGTAATTCAGTACTTCAAGCTTTGTACTTCTGCAAGCCCTTCAGAGAGAGGGTTCTTGAATATAAAGCAAAAAATAAGAGAACAAAAGAAACCTTGCTCACATGTCTAGCAGATCTGTTTCACAGTATAGCTACGCAGAAGAAAAAAGTTGGCTCTATAGCACCAAAAAAGTTTATTGCAAGGTTAAGGAAAGAAAAAGGTACGAACTTACATTATTAGGTATTAGATTAAATTTTTTTTTATTGCAACATATTACATAATGCGACAAATCGGAGGGGGACACCTGAGAATATTCCCTTAGTAGTATAGAATTAAAATTGAAAAGAGTTAGGATCATGTATGTCTATGTGTGGTTTTTTTTATTAAAATATGTTGGGAGCCTACATTTTTAATAATATCCTATAGCTGCATTCTTCAGCACTTACCTAGAAAAAGATCAGTGGAAAACAATTCCAAATTTGTAATGGAGAAAGCTGATGAAAGTACAACACCTCTTTGATTTCATTACCAGGCTCCCTTCATGAAAACACGACTAGAGCTGATTTTCTTATGAAGTATTTCTAAAATAACTCAATCTAGTAATAGAAATTGTACAACCCACTACAAAGATATGAAATTTGGGAAAAAATAATATATAAAATACTAATGTTAGTTAATTCATACACAGAAAGTCTACCTGATTGACCTTTTATAGCTAAAACTGCATCAGAATTTATTCTGCAATTGTCAAATTATAAGTGAAGGAACAGGCAGACCTGTAGCTATATAGATATATTTATATTTGTTTCTTACAATGATTTTTTAGGTTTATTATTTCTAATAAATGACTATAATAAACTTTTATTATAAACTGGTGCTTATTAAAAAATTTCCATTTTTAATGTTAACTTGTTCAGTGGTGTTATAAATAATATGTATTATAATTATTTACTTTATTTTGGGAAATTATTGCCTATTGTAAATGTGCTGTTTAGACTTTTTGAAAATTTGGTGAATAATATTTTTCTTATGATGCAATATGGAAACATTACACTTATGATTTGGCACAAAAAATAATTACTACCAAAAGTATGATTTGATTATGACAAACTGCAAAAGTAAAACTGGTTCAGACTCCAATCAAATTTAATATCATTTTTGATTAAATGCTCTATGCAATTAGCTGTTGTTCTTGTAAGATCTCTCTCTAGGTACCTGCTTATTGTGTGACGTTGGATAATAGTGTAACTACCTGTATATGATCATGTGTATGAACTGTTTTCTGTTTAAGCCTACTGTGGTAAAATATATATAATTAAAATGTGTTCAGTAATAAAACAAAATGCCACAAAAGGAATACATAACATATTATTATTTTTCCTCACTTCGATTATGTTCCCATTTCTATTTGAAAAAAAAAACTCTATTTGTGGAAGAATTATTCAAATTTAGTGAAAGTGTTGAAATTAACATCCAACTTTATATTATTGAACAGAAAAGAGCAGCTTTCAGTGGTTTCTCTAATCTATTAGGCTCCAGGATGCTTCCAACACTCCATAATTCTAAAATTTAGGTACCATAGAAATAAACATTTAGAAACTAGAAATAGATAATAAATACCATAAGTCATTTGTGAACTAACTATAATACTTTTATTTTTGGAAAGTAAAAGTAGAATTGAATTCTAGTTGGAAACCTTGAGGATTTGGCACCATTGGGAATGCCTGCAAAATAAACAAATTGACTGGTTGTATTTCAAAGTAAAATATAATACCACCACTGTATACCATTGTAGTCAAATATAAGCATTAAGAATTCATTTTGTTTTTAAATGTTTTCCCTTTGCTGCTCCTTGCTATAAATTAGTGTGTATAGGTTAATATACATAAAAAATGGAATGATTCACGTAATAAAAATAACAATTTTAATGTGATATATCTTAGTCAGAACCCCAAAAGAAACATGATAATTTTGAAAATTTCTTACTTTTAGTTGGAGCATTGGGGATATCTTCATAATTTACGTGAACTACTTTTGGTTATTTTATTATTCATATTAGATATTTTAATAAAAGTTTCTACTTTTTATTTGTTTTGTTTCCATTATTAAAATATATTTTTATTTGTATTTCAGAGGAATTTGATAATTACATGCAACAAGATGCACATGAATTCCTCAACTTTTTAATAAACCATATAAGTGAAATAATTTTAGGTAAGTTAAGAAACCTATATTGAAATAATTCTAAATTTCTAAAAACGTTAAAATGACGGTTAGGGTCTTTTATTCTCTAGAATATTTCTTAAAATTATGAAATATTTTCTTTTCTTTTTGTTTGTATATCTTATAAAATTATATAGAAAAAAAAACATTTTTAAATTTAAATGCAAAAAGAGCATTTTTTATTATAACTCTATTTTATTTGATTGCTTGTTAAATCAAAGAAAGCAGCTTATAATTTCAAAATGATCAAAACTAATACAAGGTTTTATTTTTGATGTAAAAATTATATATAATAAGTAAAAATTTAAAGTTTAGCTAGTTTTGCTTTTATGTACATGCTATATGACTACCAATAATATTGAGTAAAGTAACAAAACTTTAATATTTTTATATTTTTTTGGCTTTATCCAACTTTAATTTTCTTTGCATCCTTGTTGTTTTTCTAAAAATCCAGTTAGATTCTCTTTTACAGTAGCTATCTTTAAAAAATGTTCTTTGCTAGTCACTACAAATTAAACAGACATTAGGCAAGAATGGAAAACAAGTTTTTATAGATCAGACCATGAAGGGAACAACACTGTCCCTCAGATGAAGCTTGATAGTTTTTGAAACAAATTTTAAATAAAAATACCTATTTGTTTTGTACATTTAATTGTTTTTCCTACAAAAACCACACCAGAAAAAGTGTTTTTTTATTAATCGACTTCTAAAAGAAAGAGGTTCTACATTCGACCGCTATGCATTTTTTCTTTACGTATGTACATCGATTACTGCAGAACGGTAGCACCGTTTTGTATAAAAATTTTTGCATTATGTTCAGGAAGTTAGTTTCTTATTATTTTGGCTGAAATTGATTCAGTAAACCCAAGATGGCGCTGATATAGCGGACAAAAAAAAATTAATTTTGTCCGATTTTCACCAAAATTGGTACATATATTTTTCGGAGTCGTATTTAACGAATCTAAAATTATTTTAAACAGTTTAATATGGCAGTTTAAAAATTTTATATTTATCAATTTTGTCCAAAATTCGTTTAGATGGATTTTTGAGGATGTAAATTACGAATTGCAAATATTTGTTTTAAGTAAAACTCAATATGACGGACTAAAAATTTAACATTTCTCGATTTGGCTCAAAATTTGTTACTTGGTGTTTCTGGAAGTGTAAAAAACGAATTTAATATTCTTTTAAAAAAATTCAATATGGCGATCTAAAATTTTGATAGGTCCAAAATTGGTTGAGGGTTTAGATTAAGATTAGATTGATGAGTTGAAAGTGTTATGTTATTCCCATTTTTTTCAAAATTGGTGTTAAGAGGTTTTCAGAATTAATTGGGATGTCGACTATTTTTGGGAAACTGTTTAAAACCATGCATAAGTACCTAATGTAGCCGAAAATAATTAAACTTTTTTTTTTTAAACAACTAGTACTTTAAAAGTCATAAATTTTAAATTCCGTTTCAAATCTCCCGCCAAAACTCGTAACTTGACCGATGTGACGTCAGACTGGTAAACTGACAAGGATATATAATTTTTTTTTCTTAATTTTTGTGATATAAGATGAGTTCTAAATTATTTTAAGTGTTGTGCGGTGCCTCAGTGTACAAGTACTACAATTAAAACGCCAGAAAAGTTTATTCACGTTCCACGTTCGGAAAATAATAGGAAAATATGGTTTCAGCCCGGCACTACTCGTTTTATTTTAGTTCTGAGCTTATGAATACTTATGTATTCGTTATCAGTTGCGGAAATAACAATGCTTGGTAAATTGCTTACATGGAGGTCTTCATATTTCTAAATTCAGCACAGCAGAAGTTATTGTTTGTTGCAAAGAAATTGGCCACCATAAACCAATCAATTCCCGGCAAATTCGAACTATTTGCCTTAATAAATCCACTTTCCTTCACGACAAAGTTTCTTAGAATCGTTTTCAAAGGGAAAAGTAAGCAAATTTCGAAGAAATTACATGAAAATGACTATAAAATACGAACTAGGGAACCGAACCCTTGACAGCGATCACGAGTGTGACATAAATCCAAAAAATTTATATGTCAAGTTCATGATAGCGATCGCGTTGGCTATATTCTTTAAAGGAATTAATCAAATGATCAAAGTGAAAAAAGTGAAACTAATAACCATGGTCTTTTGAATATACATTTACTTGTCATTAGGTCGAAGTGATCATGATTACTTCAAGTGATAGAACTAAAATTAATAATGATTCAAAAGAATAACCTTATCAGCAGTAGGATTCTGTGTTACATAGAATTCTACACGTAGTTTTCTACTGTCGATCTCTATTGGCGAAAGCGATAATAGGATTTGTCGGCATTCTGTGTTTCTATACTTCGGGCGTTTTCGGATCTCGTATTATCCAAATGAAAAACACGTATAGAATTAAAGCTATTAATAGAATTCTATATAACACAGAATCCGGCTGCAGGACGGAGTGCCAGCGATGACGTTAGTATGGAGTGGCATCATTCACTTTGATTGATGTTCGTTGTCACGTGACTCGAACTCGGAGATTTAATTACATTTTTATTATTAAATAAAAATAAAATGCCTTAAAAATAAAGAAAAATATTGTGTGTTTTAGGATTTCTGTTATGGAAACTACCGTTTCGCGGCAAAATTAAATTTTTTAGTGAATCTGGGTGTTAATGTACAATTTTTAATTATTTTTTTTGTGGAATTTTATGTAAACATTTAATAGAATGTTAGCCTGTAAAATTAAAAAACTGTTCAACTTATCTGAAATATGTTTTTTTTTAGTGAAATGCTCAACATCCCAATCGTAGGTGACGAATCTGAAGTTAATTTTTTATCATTTAATATGGCATTTATCCGATTTTGTCCAAATCAATATTGGAGGGTTTTTCGAACGTATATTACAGATCTTAAATTAATTCTTTCAAACTAAATATGCTGGATAAAATATGTGGGACTAAAAAATTTACTTGTCTCAAATTCTTTCAATATCGATTTTGGAGGCTTAGGTTAGGAATACCAGATTTAGTATGGCAGACTAAATGTTTGCTTGGTACAATTTCATTCACAACTGGTATTTAGAGAATTCTTTGAATCAAAGAATATTTTGTTGTTCAATTTAATGTGCTTTAAAACTTTAGATAAAATGGGCCTTTTTTTGCAATCTTAGAAACGCAACTCAATTCAAAACCAAACAATCGAAAAATAACGGATTTCTAAGAAGGTGAAATTTTTGACGGCGACGCAAAATTATCACTAAATGAAAAAATTAACTACTAACACGAGATATATACAAGCTATGGTACGAAAGCAATTACAAATAAAGTATTTCTCAATCTTTTTATGTAAATCGCACACATTTTGTCAGGTACTAATTTGTCGCCGACATCAGAAATTTAAATTTCATATAAAAAAAATATATTATTATTTTTCGCATTTTAGCGCTTTTTTAAGTCGGTTCAATTTTTTTAAAACATTTTTGTTTAGAACATAAAAAATATATCTACAGTTTTTTCTAGATTCTTAAATTTTTTTTTATTTTTGCTAGTCAAGTGATTTGTTGCAAGATACATTTATGGACAAAATTATCAAATTTGAAAAAAAAATTTGTGGAACTAAGTGATTTAAACACTATATGGTAGAAAGAACAGCTGATTTTATAAATTTTTTAGTGGACAATATTAAATTTTTATGAGAAGAAAATCATAAAGAGAAACTAATACTCAATATTATTTAATAATTTATTTATTATCTAATTACATAACAGGCAACAGCTCAAATAGTACAGTGGACAACAGATACATCTGCAAATCTAAAATAACATCAAATGGTAATAAACAACAGACGTATAAAAATTTCAAATCTTAGATTCTTACAAAGTAACGCAGATTAAGGATAAACAGTAGAATAATATATACATCACTTGTATATTAGAGAACATTATTATTTAGTTAGGTACTTTTTAAAGTAAACAATTTAACTGTGTATGCCACTGGTCCGAAGTTTATTTTTTTATTTTATAAGTACATTACAGGCAACTGTTCAAGTAGTAGAGTAAAAAAGAACCATGACTGCAAATACAAAAGAACATCAAATAAGAATAAGCAATAATATATGTAATAAGAATTGCAATAACTTAAACTAACCAAGCCTTGGAAAAGCAATAACACATCAGACTAAAAGTAAACAATTTAATGTAGCCTTGTAGAACACTGGCCCGCAATTATAATTAAAGTGAACAAGAATTCATTTATTATGAAAACCGATAAATCTGTTTATTATTCCATTTCATCCCAAATCCGTCCAGTTATAACTAAATGAAAATATGCTTGTTACCCGAGAATTCTAATGTTAAGCTTACTAAGCAACTCTGGCCAGTCAGTTTTATTACTAAGTAATTTATGATCCAAGGAAAAGGTAAGTTCGACTCTATAAATACTTTCCAAGAGAATCCAAACTCAAAATATGTAGATGCTCGGAATGTGGAAGCGATGATTTATTTATTTATTTACAAACTCTACAGATCTACATCCAATTACAGAGTAGGACAATAGGCTTAGTTTAAAAAAATCAATATTAATAATAAAAAGAAAATAAACATTGCTAAACACTAACATTCTACTGTATCAGTTGCATTATATCATACAGCAATGCTTGGAGCCTATTTGATATGCTGATATCACAAATATCAAATTTTGATCGTATTTTGTTATATAGGTGAATTATTGTAGTAGTTAGTACGAGTATTATCAACATAAAAAATAGGTGGATTTCTAGTTCTATATGGCGGAGCGTAAAAGTTAATTAAGGCTAATAAGTCTGGAGCATTTATCATACCGTTCAACAATCTATATAAAAAATAGATAGATGATATCTTCCTTCTACTTTCAGGTGTTTTAATGTTATGGTTGTTCATAATATCTATTTTTGGTATATGCATTTGATATATCCCCGTTTCTTTGTAATGGATATACCTTAAGAATTTATTCTGTATTTTTTCTATGCTGTAAATATGATTCTCATAACATGGACTCCATATTATTGAACAATGTTCCAAAATACTCCTCACATGAACAAATTCATGGTTCTTCATAATAAACTTATTCCTCTTTACTTTAATTACAATTGCAGATCAATGACATACAAAGCTAGGTTAAATTGTTTACTTCAAGAAGTACCAGACGATCTACTGAGATGTTAAAATAATAATGCCCTTTTAACTTGTGAGTAAACTGTACATCCTTCTATTTGCATTCTTAATCTATACTATTTCTCTGAAAGCTGATAAGTGTAAAGTTTTAAAATTTGCAGATCTATTATTATTTATTGTCATTTGATGTTATTTTGCACTTGTAAATGTATTTATTGTCCACTGTACTATTTGGGCTGTTGACTGTACTTAGATAATAATAAATAAATATTAAGCTTAGAGCCCAAAATTAGCAAACTTTATTTGTACCGTTATAAAAATGAAGGATATTTACTTTAAACTAGAATGTTGTGGAGAACTGTAGTTATTAGTTTTTTGATTAAAATAGCAGCATAGTTACTAACTAGTATTCCCTCCTCCAGCTCTAATTACTGCTTGCATTCTTGGCATGCTACTAACTAGAGGTTGAATGATTCCTCAAAGAATATCATCCTGTTCATATTGTGTTGCAATTCGAAGTTCTTTTATTGATCCCACATGGTCACATGAAGATAATTAATTGCTATGCAAACTACTTGTGGCCGAGCGTTAATACAAATCTCGCATGCCCAGTATGGCAAAATGTGATTTTGCAGGATAATTTCGATATAAAACTTATCAGTCATTCATCCAGTCACCCTCAAATATACCTCCCCAAAGCATTATGCTTCCACCTCTAAAACTAACGCTCTATAGAGATTGCAGCAGGGATACCGTGCGTCATCTCTTCAATAGACGTGGTTTCGTCTATCAAGTTTAGTGTGATTCCTGAGCAGAATATTTTGCCAGTTCTCAATATTTAAACCGGTCTTTTTTAATCTCTGACTGTTTTCGAGCTAACATTAATTTATCACATGTTTAGTAGCTCATTTTAAAAAACATGGATGTCACTGTGCGATCCGGAAGACAATAAAGGTCATTAATATAAATTAAACATCAATATTTTCGCCATTTAGGTGAATAATATAAGCACATATATAATTTACGACGCTAATTTAAAATTATTTTTAAACAATACTGTTAATAGAAAATATTTAATAATTTTGTATATATATATATATATATATATATATATATATATATATATATATATATATATATATATATATATATATATATATTTGTTAGTTTTGCTCCAAAAGAAAAATAAAATTTGAATAAGGGTTGTTTTTGTAAAAAATCCTTGAGTTTTGTATCACAATGACATAAAAAAATTCTGTGTGAAACTTAAATTTTAACGCTGTCTGATTATAATAATTAGAATGTTTTAATACTAATTAAATACTGTCATTATTTTGCTTTTAGCTGAAAGACAACAAAATTCAACCAACAGTACCACTACTAACAACGTGAATAAGAATAAGGGAGCAGGAGAAAATGGTACTGCAACGACCGCTCAAAATCAACCAGAACCGACATGGGTACAAGAAATATTTCAGGTAATATAAACATTACAATGATTAAATAATTTTATACTCTAATTTTATATCTAAACTCAAAGAACTGAGAGAACTGATGTGATGTAGAGAGTTTGATATTTCCTTAGATCAATAATTATTGTTGTGTGTCATACTACCCTGAAGAGCTGACATTATTATTTTATGGTAGTTCTTTGAACTCGTATGTAATTTTGTGCTCAAATAAATTTAAAAAACAAACTGTTTTTCCCTATCTGTAAACCAATAACTGACCTGGGTCTTTTCCATCTGTATAACCTAATTATAAATGTACATTGGTCGTCTCTTGATTATACTGAGAATGGTTAATAAAGATTCTAATGAGTGCATATGATGCTAGTTTTTCAGAGAAAAATGAGATCGTTAAGAATAATTTGTGTGGTTCTCGTCAAATAAAATGTTTCAAAGACCAGTTAAAACAGGATAGGATGACTTTACGTCAGCTTACTCATTTAAAAAAGTCAGATCCTAATTTAGTTACTCAAGATATGATAAAACATTTTAGAAAGTATTATCATAATAGAATTGAAGAATCTAAGAAAAAATCAATGATACATATATTACTGACTCCAGTAATAAAAATAAGGATATGCGGGATATTATAAAAAAAAAATAATCCCGCAAAAAAAGCCGCTGACCTGTTAATTTAAATACAACTAACTTTAAACTTTTTTTGACAAATTTCTGATGGCATTGTTAAGGATATTCCTATTTCGGATAGAGATCCTACTGATTATGTTACACCGAACGTGAGCATGATTGAAGAGTCCAGTTTGAGAAAAGTGTCATTTAATGAAGTAAGAAATATTTCAAATTTTAAAAATAGTTTCAGCAGGGACCACTTCAATTTAAATGTTAAAATTAAAAAAAAAAATCAAAGTATTATGTCCTTATTCCTTAACTAAACTTATAAATTTATGTAAAAAAAATGCAGTCCCTTCAGTTTCTGTGATAGGTCCACTACTATTTTTGCTGTATAACGATGACATTGGTACCTGTTTCGAATAGTGATGCGGCTGTTTTGTTATTTACTGATGAAACAGCTACTTTAAATAACTTTGAAAACTTTGGGCAATTGAGTCAAATGGTATGGACATACAGACTTGGTTCATCACCAACAGACTGAGTATTAATACATCCAAAACTAAAACCTTCAACTTTGCACTAAGACCAGTGACCAGCGACATTTCCTCTGTAAAATTTTTAGGAGTGTACCTTGACACAAAGTGGGACGAGCATGCGACCCAACTTTCGAATAAGTTGAGTAAAAATATTTACATTATTTGCAACCTAAAAAATATTTTCTCCCTCCACGGCCTTATGAATGCATAGTACAGCTATATAAATGCCATTCTATCCTATGCTATTCTGTACTAGGAGCATTCTTCTCATGGAGCTGCTGTATTTGCTATGCAACTGTGCGTGAAAGTGGCTGTTGGCTTGGAATACACTGAATGTTATAAAAGCAGTTTCATATCCCTGGGTACCCTTACATGCATATAGTCTTAGTTGCCTCATACATATTAAGAAAATTATTGCTGGTTATACTTTAAACTGTGATGTCCACCAATAAAACCAGAAAAAGGAGTGACATCGCTATAAATTATAGTAGGACTACAAGCGTCAGAGATTGAAAAAATCATTACAGTATTAAATTTTTAACATTTTTCCTGAATGTATTAAAAATGCCACTGTAAAAAATTTACAATTGAGCAATATCTCAGGAAAAAAGATTTTTATAATGAGGAGGAGTATCTCCTAAACAACTTTAATGATCTGTCCTAAACCATGAACTCAGAGTGGCACTTCCTCGTGGCCTTATTAATACTTTTTAATGAGTAATTAATTTTATTAGCTATTTTTATAAAAATTTTAAATAAAATTGTGATGGTAATTTTAAGTCCGGTCCTGACTTTACACCAACATGACACCAACTGAATAAAGTTATATAAATCACAACCCTTTCAGAGTTGTCACTAATGTCATGTCATTTCTTAGTTTATTTGGTACTTTGACTATATCAATTTATATATCTGTCAAATTATTTAAAAAAAGTTTATTGCTGCTGAACTTTTTTTAAGCTGAAGTTAAGGAGTTTGTATTATTTATAATTAACATTTAAACAAACCATTAAACTATAGCATCATGATTTGGTCAAAAGAGGGTAATTATTTCGATTAAGTGAAATTTAGGAAAACTTTTTTTTAAATTCTTTTGCGTATCTCCTACTTCAAGGTCATAGAATATAGTTTTCGCCTTAATTTTTCACAATATTTCTTTATTTTTTCAGGAAACGCAAAAAAGACACTGTTTACTTCAACATCATTTTCATTTCTTGAAAGAACTACGAAGTTTTGTAATGATTTTTGATAGTACTAGTTAACATACATTGTATATAATACATTTCAACTATTTTTATAGAAAGTTTAGCAAACAAACTAAGAAAAATGATGTGAAAGCAAAAATAAATTTCATAAGCTTCGTTGATAATTTTACCGCTTAACAGCTAATTATTTGTTGCGACATTGTCGGATATAAAATATTTTCATGTAGCCTTTTGGGCCACTGTGCCTAATAAAGTTTATTTATTATTATTATTAGGCTAAGATGTATAAAAATAATTTAGGATTATAAATTTGGTGGAGGAACGAAATCAGGAACGAGATAGAGCTTTTTCGTTTCCTTCCATATCCCTCTGAAAATCTACTGACCATCAATCATTCTACCCTTATTGTACTTTCTCTTGTTCAACTAGCTCTCATTTATTTCAACAATTTTTCAGAGTTTTTTTTTATCAACGTTACTAAGCAAACTTCCTGCAAAAATTTGCCCAATTTTGAGCCATCGCTGAACTTAATTCTAATTTATTCATTCCTGAAAACCACTAACATTTGGAAGGAAAATCATGCCTAAAGTCAAATTAAAGATAATGGAAAGACGAGCAAATATGAACTTTAAAACCGTTAATATTTGAAGAAAAAATTTTGCGTAAAATTAAAGACGCGGAAAATATATTTTTTGGGTTCTTTTCTTAAGCTTAAATAAAAACAAAAAATAATATGTATTTCACAGAAATCATATTTATGCCATGGCACTACGCTTTTGTGACAAGTGACGTTGCTAACAGATCGAACACGCGATTTTGTTATAAAACCTTTTTAGTCTCTTTTCTTGATTTTTTTGATTAAAAAAATGCAAATTTATGAATTTTTATACAATATAGAAACTTCCATAAGCATTAATTTTTTGGATGTATCAACTAACTATTTGGTGGGAAAAATTAAACCTAAAGTGAAAAGTGCTTTTTTGTAATTTCTGAAAAACTAAGGGACAATTGTGGAAAACCAAGACCAGAATCGTGTTCTACGACCTCAAAATAGGGGTATGTAAGGAATTTTTTTTGAAAAAAACATTTTCGTAGATTTCACTTAATCGAAATAATTACTCAAAAGAAAACCATTAAAAGTTTACCTATTTCGATATGATAACCATCTTATTACCTCTCGCTAATTAGACGTTATAAAATCATTAATTTTATTAATACTTAAGTAACAATTTGCTTTACTCTTTAGGGTATACTTACAAGTGAGACAAAGTGCCTGAACTGTGAGAATATTAGCAGCAAAGATGAAGATTTCTTCGACCTACAAGTCGACATAGAACAGAATACATCGATTACTCATTGTTTGAGGTGCTTTAGTAATACAGAGACACTGTGCAGTGATAATAAATTTAAGTGTGATAATTGCTGCAGTTATCAGGTTTGTATATATTTAGATCTTAAATTTTGATTTTAATTGGTTAAATTTGGTCTGTGTTCTCGTTAATTTTTCATTGCTACTGTTATTGGAAAACTACAGAATGAGTTTGGGTTTCATGGTTAATTTGTCACCTGCCTTATGCATCCTTCAGGATCCCAACTGTGTTCCATTGTTACTCCTTTTATTTAGAAAAAGAAGTTAATCTTTGTAATTTATTATTGTTTTCTGATCATTTCATATTTCTAAAAATTAACATTAACACTAATAATTTCCACCAAATTAAAACACACTAAAGAATAAAAATATTGTTCATACTTCATAATTTAACAATCAGTAAAAATGAAAGATGGCCAGTCAAAATCGTCTATTAGTACTCTAATCTGAAAGTAAAACGTAAACTTTTTGTTTTTTAGTTGTGAAGTAGGCCGAAGTTAAGAATTAGATTAAGAAATTAACTCTCTAATTTACTAACGTGGTCTAACCTTAAATCTATTCTAAATTGCCCGCAAAGTGTTTAAAGTGACAAGATTTACAATAAGTCAAGTAAATTTTAAACCCTTAAAATACAAGCATAGAAAAATAATTTTCTTTAATTACAGAACCGGCAGAGAATTTTTTTATTTTCAAGATACGACTATTTCTCTTACATATTTCAAGGCTTTATCGTTAGGTTTTTGTCCTTAATATCCCTATATAAGCGTTTATTTATTGACATATGTAATATAAATTATGATAATACTATAAGCAAAACATAACTGGCCGACTAGAAGATCTATTTTTCATGGAAGCTACATCGGGTTCTTAAACCTTCTTAGTGAATCTAGTTGTAAATATTCGTCAACTTCTTGTTCATTGCTAATTTTTATTTTTAGTTGAGATTGTGAACAGATGAAAGTAAAGTATACCATTTAATTTGCAAGTGAAAATTGTTAATGTAAATTCTTAGTCTTAGTTGTTAATTTTTTGAAGTATGAATCGACCATATCAGCCAGATTCACTAACAAGGTTTAAGACTTAGTCCCGATCTAATTGCCATGGAGGTTAGACCTTCTAACTGGCCAGTTTCCTTTTGCTTATGATATTGTTATAATTTACAATATCAGTGTCAACAAATATACGCTTACATAGGAATATTAAGGATAAAAACATAATGAAACAGCTTTGCAATCGATAACAAGAAGAGTTGTTTTCCGAAAATATCTTTAATCTCAGAAACTGTAAATAATGCTTTCAAGAATTCACAACAGCAAACAAAAAATTAAATTGTGAACGGCTAGAATACATTCGAGAAATTTTTGGACCAGAATTCTATGGAACTTAGATCTAACATGTCCTAAAATGAAAGTTTTCCAAAAGTCCCATGAAGAGAACTGGCTGGCGGAAGAGCAAATACATAAAAAAAATTAACTGAAGGAATTGAATGACTTAGCCAGAACGGGAAATAACATTTATGGGAATACTACAAAAGCGAGAAGAAAATGTATCAACAAAATATTTCAGAAGAAAAGACATAGATAACAGACACAAAATTGAATTGTCTAAAAACCAATGTAAAACCACCTGATACATTGTGAATGGCGAAATTAAGGAAGAAAAAAAATCGTCCAAATGATTAGAGACAAAAAGGAAAATCCAGAATTATTTGGTCAACATTTCACAACAAATGTAGTATCAAAAACACAGAAATACTTCTTAAAGGAAATATTTCTAAAAATCCAACAATAAGACTGGTAGTGCCAGAGTTGATTTTTTTGGAACCAGTTACTAATGAAGAAGTGGAAGATATTATAATAAATCTAAAAAACAAAAAAAAAACATATGACACATTAAGGAAACTCGACCAGGGATTAGGGAAGTCCCTTGTGATACTCATCAATCAGGTTTTTGATACTAGGATGTTTCATACCTCTTTGAAGCTAGCAATAATAAATCCAATATTCAAGAAAAAGGATCACTTGGATATGGAAAGCTACATGCCCATCTCTGTGCTAAGCGCATTCTGAAAGATCTTTAAGGGAGCCTTATACAACAGACAACATTATTTTTGGATACAATATTTTAAGATATGAACAACATAGATTTTGAAGGGGTAAATCAACGGAAAAAGCAGCATATCAGTTAGTTAACTTCATTCACAAACGACTGGAGCTAAAAAATATAGTGGTGGTAGTCCTTTTTAATTTGTCCAAGATATTTGATACACTAAATCTTAGCTTTATTGTGAAGAAGCTATGCAACCGTGGCATTAGAAAAAAAGCGCTAAGTCTCATCATGTCATTTCTGACTGAAAGAAAACTGGTAGTGAAAATGTAGGACACTTTATCTTCTGAATACAGTTTATTGCCCCACTAATATTTATTCTGTTTGTGAATAACCTATTGTTGCACAATCAAATTTGCCGACAATACATCTGTTGCAGTAACGGCAAGAAACGAGATAACAAGAAAAAACTCAATAACGTCTGCCTGCTTCTTGAATAGTCTGGTCTTCGACGTAGAAAAAACTGGCAACATTCTTTTTTTTTTTTAAGGCATTTCCCGCAACTAAATTAGAAGGGGAAAAACGTAGTCAAATTCCTGTGCTCTTATCTGCACACTAAGCTTACATGAGAACCAAAGCATACTCTACACTGTTAAAACTATACAGACTGGTCCTCTTCCTACCCATATATCCCCATATTATGGACTGATCTGTCCATACTTGAGCTATGATGTAAAACTATTTGGCCAAGCAACCCACATAAACAGAATTGTTGCAGTTCAGAAAAAATTATCAAACTGAGAAAACTGGAATCCTGTAGAGACACTTTCAAAGACAACAGCATATTGACACTACCATCAATAAATATACTCAAGTGCTGCAGCTATGGTGACCGTTTTACTCGTAATTCCGATGTGATAATTTTAAGTTGTATGGAAAACAAAAAAAAAATTAACTAATATTTTTAATTATCATTTAACAAAACTTATGTCATGGAATGTGGTTGTTAATGAATAAATGAACTTCAATTAACAAGATTTTGGATTTTTACCACTTTAGTGAAAACAGAAAACGATTTTTTATTCCTCTAATTTCAATGTTCAAAATTGATTAGCTTATTGTTGCACTTGTCAATTTAAACCCTCTACTGTCAACTTAGACCGATTTTAAAGTTAGACCATGCTAGTAAATTAGAGAGTTAAAGTTCACCCAAACACACCAATAGTGATTGTGTTATACTGCAAATAGAAATGGTTTGAACGAGTCATATTTATGCCCCTAGTATTGTGTGAATGTATGAATTGGTAATCATCAAAATAGTATATATATAGTATATATAGTATATATAGTATATATAGTATATATAGTATATATATATATATATATATATATATATATATATATATATATATATATATATATATATGTATATACTATAGTTAGTATAGAATTATTTTTAAAATATCCACTACCAATATATGTTGGATATTTGATGAGGTCCACATAATTATGCTGTATTTCAAAATGCGAAATACAGAACAAAGAAGGGTAGGATAAAAAGAAAGGAACCGACGCTGCCCATACTAGTAAGGGTCCTCGACAGCATCGGTATTATTTAACGACATTGCCCGTACTTATAAAGATCCTCGATAATATCTATAAATAGCGGTAGGAAATTAGGAAAGGAACCGACACCGACACTGCCCGTACATATATGAATTCTCGATAGTGTCGGTAAGATGGAACAACATTGCCCTACTTACAAGGGTCCTCGACAATGTTGATCACTAGTGGTAGGGCACAAGGAAAGTAATTGATGGTGAATCACACAAGCATCGCCTCACCTACACTGCTAGATCAGAAAAGCGTGGTCCGGCATATGACCCGAGCAGTCTGGACTCTGCATCCGGGTAGATAACGGTACTATATACCGACGCTCTGACAAACATCGGAAAATCTTATTTCCCGACATGGCGCGATAAAACTAATTAGATACCGGTAATATGAAAGCTTCAGCTATTCTTTTGCCGCAAAAACTACATTTTTCCGATTTATAATAAGTTAGATACATTCTGGTAAACATACTCATACCCACAAATTCATTAACTTTATTACAAGTCGATACTTGCGAGGATTAAGTATCGAATATCTGGCAATAACTGCATGCTGATACTGATAAGTTTCTCACCAAACTAAAATAATGGCTAGATTTCAAAAAAATTCATTCCACTCCTTATCTCCGAAGTTTACGAGCGGAAAAATTTGAGTAATTTACGGTGACGGACAATGATGTAATAATTACAGGAAAACTAAAACCAAGTGTCTATCATTTGTGGTTTTGGAGAAAAAATTTAAACTGAAAAAAATTGTCTGCTAAACTATTTATTTTGTTAAACGAACTAACATCGCTTTACTATTTCTGTGTGATCCATAATGTTGGATGGTACGGTTTTATTTAGATTTTTTAGAGATCGATTGAGGACCGATATATTGTAAAATATCCATAAAAAATGAGAGCACCAATAGGTTAAAAAAGTAATTGGGACTTAACATTTAAAGTGATTTTTGAAATAAAATATAGGCGGGTTACTTGAAGCCCTTTTGAGAGAGAACTTTAACGTACTAAAATGAGACGCAACTTTTACTACTTTTAATTTAAAGGAAAAGTTAAAATATGAATTACAAAAAATTTAATCTATTGATATTCTTTATATTTACTTTTTAAACCATAGATCTTATTTTTGTAATTAGAATTTTTATTTTTAGGAAGCCCAAAAGAGAATGCGAGTAAAAAAATTACCGACAATTTTGGCACTTCACTTAAAAAGGTTTAAATATGTAGAGCAGTATAATAGGCATATAAAAGTTTCACATAGAGTGGTATTTCCTCTTGAGCTTAGGTTATTTAATACAGTAAGTACAATTAATATTTATAGAACTACTATAAACGGAATAGTTATATTTCTAATACATTCATATTATTTTTAAAATTATATGGCAGTATTGAATTAATTCGTCAAGTGACTACAAAAAAAGATTATATTTTATTTTTTCCTTTCTTGGGTATAGGTTCTTCATATAAATAAAAATGCAACAATTGACATTTCGCCATGTGTTTACGGCATTTTCAATCTTTTTTTATGATTTATTTCCATTTTCCTAAATTTTTTTTCGTATAATTAAAATCATTGATATATATAAAATATATCATACATCAAGAAACAACTGGATATAGGAAATTTGAGGCACATTTACACCAGCCTGCTTTAAACTGAAATATTATATGTTCAATCCTGTCAATAAAATACTAAATGTGTGCGTTTTTTTTTTGTTTTTTCATTCTGCTGCATTGTAAGCTATAAAAAATAAAATAACGTCGTATCTCCAGTACCTGTATACAAGTCGCAAATTTAGTTAGTACTTGTTATTAATATAACAAAATGTCAAGGTTCGAATTTGCAAAATTAGATATATTTTAAAATTATGATACATTTTTAAAGTGTTGCTTGTGTTTTCATATGTTGACATATTTTATATATAAATGTTTTTAATTATACAAAAAAAATTAGGAAAATGGAAATAAATTATGAAAAAATTTTGAAAATGTCTCAAACACAAGGTGAGATGTCAATTGTTGCGTTACTAAACCAATACTTGGTAATATTACTTTTTCTTAGAAAGTAATACTTGTATTAGAAAATGAAAATAACATTGAAGATTAAGATTCTTATGACGTATTTAGATAATAAATTATGAATTACAAGTACAAAAATATGAAAAATTGTTAAATCACTTTTGCACTTGGCTAAATTCTTAATCGTTGCACCTTCTAATAATTTATCTATAAACCTTTAACGTTTTTAACAGCTTGTAATCGTTTTGCTTATCATACTTTTTACAAGATTTTCACTTGGACTCTATCCCAAAATACTTTTAACAAGGGTAGAGAACCATAATTATTTAGTTGAGCATGTTTTAATTATGACAACAAATTTTCGATTGGGTGTCGGTCAGAACTTTGTGCCGGCCACTGTAATACCTGAAAGTTCTGAGAAGTAAGCCAGTTCTTTACTGTTTTGGCCGCGAGTTTTGGATCATTAGCCGGCTGGAAAGTTACTTCATTTATTGAATGAGGCATATTATCCATAGTTTCAATCAAATTGTATTTTAAAAGATTTATATATATTTCTTTATTCGCATTTCCGACAATTATGTGAATAGGACCCAGCCCAAACCTTCCCGGTGCTTTATAGTCTAAATGAAATCTGTTTGACCTTCTGGCTCACGTTCTTCTTTCTATTTCCAATAGCGATCAGCAGTTTTGTATCGATTGATCTTTATTTCATCACACCAAATTACTTTCATCCAATCTTCTTCTGACCAACCGGACCATATTTTTTGCAAAATTTAATTTTGCTTTTACATTTTCCTTGGTAATGGTTTCTTTTTATTTTCAATTGCTCGAAATTTATTTCTATATAGTTCTCGTTGTACTCTCTATGTACTGATTAATTTCCCAATATCACATTTTATTTTTAAACATTCTATAACGGGTGCCTAAATGCAAAGGCGAATCAAATACGAACCGGGCTTTTGTTTAAGAACATTTATTGGTATACATCTTAATTTTCTATATAGTCTCCTCTTTTATTAATGCATTTGTCCCACCGAATCGGAAGTGTTTTAACTCCGTCATCAAAGAAGAAATCTGATCGCCTCTGTAACCAATTGCGCACGAACGTTTCTACACTTTTCTCATCGTCAAAGTGATGACCTCCTAGTTTTTTTTTTTGAGTGGCCCAAACATGCAGTAGTTGCACGGCGACAGATCGGGATTGTAGGGCGGATGTTCCAGTATTTTCCAATGAATTTTGTCCAATTTTTTTTGGGTTAATGCACTGTTGTCATGGAGCAGAATCGCACATTCTAATAGGCATGTCTCGTCTTTTTCGTCGATAGGTCATTTTCACTTCATCAAGCAGTTGGCAGTAGTACGCAGGATTAACTGTACGCCGTTCATGGAGAAAATAAACGAAAAATATGACACTGCAATCCCAAAAAATCGTTGCAAGAACTTTCGCGGCAGAAAGACGAGTTTTGGCTTTTTGCGATGATGCTTCTCCAGGTTTTCGCCACTGCATGCTTGCCTGCTTAGACTCCGGGGTGTAATGATACACCCACGTCTCATAACAGGTGATGATGTGCCTCAAGAAATAATCCCCCTCTGTTCGATGTGCCAAAAGCCTTTCACACACGGCAAGACGGTTTGCTTTCTGATCTTCCATCAAGAGCATAGGAACCCACCTTGCCGACACTTTTCAATAACCCAAATCATCTGAAATGATTGGACACTCCCATCCGATATTACGACGTATTCAGGAATTTCCTGTACTGTAAGGCGGCTGTCTCCTTCAATCATTTCACGGATCGCAAGAATATTCGCCTCACTGGTGCTTGTCCGCGGTCGGCGTGCATGGGTCGCATTCCGCCCTGACTCGGCCATCGGCCATTTTTTGTGCCAATCGCAAACTTGGGTCCTTGAAAGTGTTTTTTCAGCGAACTGTGCAGTTAGTCCACGCAAAATTTTGACAGGTTTTACGCCCTCCCTCCACAAAAATTTAATAATAATGCGTTGCTCAACAGACGTCTGTACTTCTTGCTCAGACATGATGCTACTAACAGCCAATTTGCTCTGGCGAACCGAACCGATTTATTCCCCTCCACTTTACATCCCCACCCAAGATATATCAAGACGTCACGTTACTCACCTCACCTAGTGAGCGTTACAAAGAAAAATCCTGTTAATATTTGTTTCGCCCGCGTATGTCGAAAAACTAGTAAAAATCTTCCTGTTTGAGATCTTGGAAATATATTTTAAAGGTTAAAATGGAATCAAAACGGGGTAGAAAATATCGATACAAAACTATTTTTTGACACTATCAAGGGAACATTTTCAAGTGTCCATCTCCGACTTCATTCAATCTGTGATATATTAAAGTATATTAAAAATATTCAACGCGTATTTTTTACGTCCTGAATTGCATTTCTAGGGGATGAAAACTACTCCCAAAGTTGATCCTAAAAAACGTTTTTTGTTCTCTTTTATAATTTGAAATGGTGATTTTTTCACATGAAACCACTTACATATTTTTAAGCTCACGAAAAGGGTTCCAACATGTAATTTTTTCAAAAAGAGGTTGCATTGTATGTTTACAAAAGGGTGAAAACGATTTTTTTCCGTTTTTCGTTCAATAAATATCTGTATTCTGTTAAAACGGTCAAAAAATAATCAGTTTTTTATGAAATAAAAAAATATAGTTGACGTGTACCGGCTTTTACAATAAAATATATTATTGGGTAACTATCTATTATGTTCTATTTTACTCACCCCTAGAAATGCAGTTTCAGGGCGTAAAAAAAAACGTTATTTTTTTAGTCTATTTTAACATCGCACAGAATGAACGAAGTCGGAGGCGGGCACTTGAGAACGCTCCCTTGTAAGTTCTAAAATTAAATTTAAAATAACTGCTTCGGCAGTAAATTTCTCAAAATCATTTGGAATCTTTGGATGTAGACCCTGAATTTTTCTCTAAAATATCATTCACAATCTTAGCTGGAAAACTCATAGCCACTATCTTTTTGGATAGAGCAGGAGTTAATCTTGTTGAATACAAGCATTGCTATGACAAGTACCTACTGTCATCCATTAACGAAATTACCTACGAATACTGAGCAAAATCGGCCTGGTCTGTATCACAACCAAAGAATTTCCCCATAGAATTAGCATATATCGTTAAAACTAGAACCCGTGTTTTGAATGCTGAATATAGTGCTAATATTTTTATTTATATTCGGAAAACTGTTGGTAAACAGTACGAGATCTTTTATTTCTTGGTACACGCCGATTCTATGCTAGGCTTTTCTAATTGGATTATTTAAACTTGTATAACATGGTAATCGTTATGTCAATTCTAGAATAAAGTTTTATTATTATTATTGTTATAATATCTAACATGGAAATAATATCTACCAACGAAATTAAGTTTTTAAATCCACTTTTTGTTGATATGAATTATAAACTTAGCATTTATAGTAATTTGTAATACTTAAAACATTTAAAGGAGTCACACCTAGCAAATATATTTGGAATATGTCAAACATCAAAAAAAAAACTCTCCCCCACCGACCATAAACAACGTGCATTTAAATGTATCCCAACAATGCGCGAGTTCCCTTATCCTCCGCAACTCGAACTTCTTTGAACTGGACAAATGCCGTAAAATCCATTAAACTAAATAGTTACCCAATTTTTTACAAACAATCCAAACAAAATTACAACTTTTATTAAAATTGAGTCAGATTATGTTGCCACAGGTCTTTGCCAGAAATACGCCATGTGCTCTTACTCGCAGTTTATAACGGTTTATTCAGCAATTGAATAATTAAAAAAAAAAGTAACGATACTGCATCTCCTTTGCGAATTCAAGCAGCCTCGTAAAATGAACTTACCTGACGGCTCCAGCTTCTAATATCGTATCTTCGAAATCTCTCTGCCTCAGTGGCACGCTCTAAGGACATAATTAACAGTTTCATCCTCCTCCAGACACCATCTGCACATTGGGCCATCCAAGATGGCCGCGCAGGCGACAATGTTGGCCACTACGATTCGCAATTCAGTTATATGTTAGCACATCTCTTTGCAGAAGCACGATTCAATAAATTTGCTTCCCAGCATCAGTTGCTTTATACTAAATATAAACAGTTTTAATTCCCTCTTAGCAACAATAATGACAACAGGTAGAATTGGTCGGTGTTCATATGGTTCAATCGCGGACCCCATATTTGTCAAACGATCTGTTTTCTCGTTCCCATATATACCCAGTAACACGGGACCCAAACGAGTATGATTGTACTGCGGTTCTTTGTCAAACTATCTAGTACATCCTTGTACTCAGACTCCAGTCGTTAAGCTACGTCACTAAATTTCAGTGCTAATATTGCAGCCCTACTAAAGATCCCCCCACTAAAATGGCCACATTGCAGAATAACATAAATTTATTCTTGGATGATCATTGCATGTTGTCGGAAAGAGTAAAACTTATTAACTCTTGTGTTCCTACCGAACACACTAGGATCCATTTCTCGGAAGAGTTTGTTACTCCCAATCTTCCTTGCTTGGCAAAAGTATCTCAAAAGAATCGTTGGATTTCAAAACCGGCACCATGTAGTCTGTTTGCATGGAGAGGATGAACAACTCTTCACCACGCTTCCCCAGCCACACGCAATCGGTTCAGGATCCGATAGTTAGAATTATAAAACCTAACAAGCAAAAAATAAAAATTATGACATAAATTTTCTATACAATCTCCTTTTAAAAACAGTAATTTCTTGGTAGTCGCTTTCGTCCAAGTCTGAAATAGGTTTTCATCGCTACAATGACTTGGGAACCAGACCCCTGCTTTCTTCAAACAATGAATTTTTGGCCAGTTGGAAAGATGTTGAATTCCGAAGGGACAAAGTCGAGTGAATAGGGTGTATGCGGTACTGATTTTAAACTTGACTGAATTTTATTCATCACCATAACGCCTTGAGACGGGAAGTGTTGTCCCGATGAATGAGGACTTTTTCTTCACCAGACCTGGCCTTTTTTCCTTAATTTATAGTTTCAACTGATTCCGAAGGATAGCATAATATTCGGCGTAAATCGTCCCGCCCTTTTTCAAAAAATGTACCAAAAACATACACTTCAACGTCCCAAAAATCACTGGCTCTGCTTTTCACTCCAGATAAGACGATCTTTACTTTTTTCGGTGTTGATTTTCTCTTGTCTGTACATTGTTTTGATTGTTATTTGGCGTCGGCAGTATAGTTGTAGATCCAGGATTCACTAATAGTAACACGCCACGAAAAGTATTTTGAGTTAGACTAGTAGAGAGTCGAACACTGTTCCGATGCGATCATGCATTGCAATTTTGGGTCCGGAGTCGGCAAATACGACACCTTCCTTGCTGACAATTTTCTCGTCTCAAAATACTAGTTAGGATATGATGTGCCAGCAATGTCAGCTATCTCTGTCAGTTTCACTCGACGGTCATTCATATTGATTTTTTGGCGGATTTTGGTTTTCCAGCTCGCTCAGCATCTTGAGTACGGTTACGTCTGAAGTCCTCAGCTTTAAACGAAAAAGTAGACCCATCCCCCTAAAGGAGCATGAAACACTACCTTAATGTATATAGGAGCTAACTTTTTAAAAAGATAATATTTTATCACGGCTCGCACTGTGGTTTTGTCGATAATTGGAAAACAATAAAACTTAAAAACTTTATAAAATCTCTCAAACGCTTAGAAAATACTAAAGAAAGCTGACGATTCAAGATGGCAGGGTCAAAATAGCGCTACAATCACCATCTTTAAGGAAGTCTGGAAAATTTTAATCCCATCCTGATACAATGAGATTATTTATACTTTTTTGATAGATGAAAGGTACTTTATTATTTCACAAAGGCTGGAAGACTACTGCCCTGTATAATACGCTAATCTACGAAACAGCTACTTTATTTCAAAAAGGCTGGAAGACTATATTATTCTGTATAATACGGCAATCTACGAAACAGATTTTACTTTTATGGTATTTTAAATAGCATTTTACTTTAAAATATACTTTAATTGAATTTTTTAGTTTTAATGAAAATTCAATTCAATTTTTAAAGTAAAAATAAAACAAATTACAAATTTATATATTACTGAAGGTTATAACTTTATTACATGTTTTAGTCTGATGATGCAGTTAATCCTGATAGGTTATATGATTTAGTAGCAGTTGTGATACATTGTGGAAGCGGTCCGAATAGGGGGCACTACATTAGCATAGTTAAAAGCCATGGTTTTTGGTTGTTATTCGACGATGATCAAGTTGATGTAAGTAGTTACAAATACATTTTTCTAAATAAAATATGAAATATTTTATTTTCCTGGGCTGTTGAGAAAATTAAAAAAAAAAACAATTTGATCACTTTCATCAAAAAAAAAATACTTAGCTGAAATGTTCTAACAAAATTACTCATTCTCAGTTTCTGTTATTCTTACTTGTGAAATACTCCATCAGAGTAGAAATTGGCCATAAAAATTATTCTTTTTGGGAAATTTAGTATAAAAAAATCTTGAAAATATTTAACTCAAAAATGCAACTTGATATATGTAAGTTATTACAAAAGCATTTTTAAGATAAATATTACAGATCTTTTTTCTGAAAATTGCCATTGGTAACTATCTATAAACATTTGACTAATTGTAGTTCTCAGTAACAGCCACGAACAGAACTTAATTGTATATTTTTGTCTCACAGCTCCAGAGTTGCAGTTTATAACACAAGCATTTTTTTGTGATATTTAATATGAATTAAGATATTTTTGTCATATACAAAATATTAACAGACAATTAATAAGTCTTTTATGGGATTTCCTCAGCATGAAATTCTATGAGACATGCTAAAACAATTGTCAAAACATAATACAAATAAACGTAAAACTTTTTGTCAATAATGTGCTTGGTTATACAGTATAGTTAACTTTTAATGAAGATTACTTACTAATATATTAGTACACGAGCCAAGTACATATCTTGTAAGTCATTTCCTCCCGGGCAATAACTCGTGAAATGCTTCAGAGAGTTGTGTCATGAAGCCTCGTGAACATCAGCTGCGGCTCCGTGGGTGGTTTGAGTAGTGGCGGCCTACCACTCACATAGAAAAAAAATAATTTTTAATTATGTCAAACAATACTTTGAAGAAAAAAAAGTCAGCTAGCTGTAAAATAGTACACTTTATGTCAGCTGGTGACAAAACATGAAAAAAAAACACTTAGACCTGGTCTAGGAAATGAATTAAAAATAATTTTTTTTTCTACGTGAGTAGGGGGCTCAACCCACCCACGGAACGCAGCTGACGTTCACGAGGCTTCATGACACAACTCTCTGAAGCATTTTACTACTTGCCCGAGAGGAATTTTGTCAGCAAAATCTGTCGCTGGCTTTCAGTCTACATGATTCTAAACAGCATATTGTGTCTCATCTGGACGGTAAGATTTTGTTGACTTTTTATGTCGAAGGATAGCATAATAGTGAGATAACGTCGAGCGTCTGCCGTAATTGGAAAAAAAATTAACTTATTTCAGTCTTTTCCGGTGTCAATTTGAAAGCTTCCCAGTCTTAATATCGCCCTCCCAGTAAAAACTATTAAAATTCGAAAAGACGCATCAATTTTATTTTCAAAGGGGACACTTTTAAAAAATATTTGCAGCCTTCGTGCGTCAATTTTAATTTCAAGTGGGGCACTTTTAAAGAATATTTACAGCCTTCGTGCTTCAAACTCCTGGAGGTGGTAGATGTTATTCTTGTTCCAAAATGGACGGATTAAGAACTTACCTACACTGAGATTTATTGTTTTTAGTATTAATTAGTTCAAACATTCTTATTTAGTTGATTGTATTTTTAGTAGATAAATTTAGGCATGATTAAGTAACATTAGTTCTAACTCTTGATAATGAGCAAAGTCTAATTTAGATGTTTCAGATTTTATTTGGTGGTTATTTAACCTTTACAAAAAAAACTTTTAGTTTGCTGAGAAGAATTTTCAGAAATGAAACGGATAGGATTCATTTACCCATTATCTTTTAAAGTGTTTAAAAGATTGTCCATTATGCCCAAAATAATAATAAAGTCTGTTTTTGAACTCCTCTCTAACAGTTCAGAAAACTTCAAAGGAATTGAATAAACAACGAGTTTAAGATGTCCCCAAAGAAAAAAGTCTAAGGGAGTTAAATCCTGTGATTTCGGAGGCCATTTTGTTGATCCACTCCTGCCAACCCATCTATCTGGAAATCTCTCGTTTAATCACTGTCAGACGGAAAGAAAATCACGAGTTGGAGCACCATTCGGCCGGAAATGCAGCAAATCTTCCTGTATAAGCTAAATTACCAGCTGAGTTACAAGAGAATCGATAGTCTCTTCAAGCATATTAAGGTACAGATTACTTGGGAAGTTTTCTTCCATAAATAAAAGCCCAATAATGGTAATTCCAAAAATACCAGCCCAAACATTAACTTTGTGGCCGTGGTGTATTCTTCTATCAAAATCGCCCTCATGGAGTATCTACATTTTATAGAGATGAAATTTATATAATTTCAAGGCCTTTCTTACAGTCTGGTGTACCATTCTGCTCTGTTCTGCTACTGTTCGTACGGAGCAGGTGAGCAAATGTTTATAAAAACTCAATTTACTCTTCTTCATTTAGTACTCGTCAGTTATTTCTTTTTCTATTTTCCACCAAAGGAGTTTCTGAAAATTTCGCCACTATATCAAGAACATACCTATAATTTGCATCACGATTTGAATTTCTTTCAATTCCCCTCTTCGTGCCCACTTCCCCTTCTTTCTTTCTTGATGAGAGTAAACCATTTTCGCAATTTATTCACTTATTAAAATTATCACTTAATATCTCGACAAGTGAAACTAAATTAACTATAACACAATAAATCCTTTAAATTTTCTGTAAAATTATTTTGTTTAAAAGAACCGCTATTTTAAGAACCTTTTTGCAGGGTAGCAAAAAAAGGTAGACTTTATCTGTGGAATATTATCTGTGGATAACAAAAATTGGGAATCCATTATTTGATAGACCCAAATTTACAACCATCGAAATTGTACTATTAGATTTTCATATAAATGTTAAAGAGGTTACTTTGCCCTTGATAAAATTTCTACTAAAAGGAGAGTCGACACCATACTTTTTTTAAAATAACCAAAAAAACATAAATTTCAGCACATGCAAGTTCTTATTAGTTCTGTAGAAGTTCTGCGATTTATTAGAAACTGCTGAATAGAAAAAGTAAATTAGGGTATTTTTGAAAAAGAAAATCAACGAGCATTACAGTGATGTGCTGCTTGACACCTTCTCTCATTTAAGATTTTGAGGCAATGTCCACCCCTCCCAGGGGGTTGAATCACGAAGGCTGCAAATATTCGTTAAAAGTGCCCCTTGAAAATATATTGACGTGTCTTTCCGATTTTTAATATTATTTAGTAAAACGGCGATATTAGAGCTGCAAACTTTTCAAACTGACACCCTGTATATAAAACTTACTTTTGTTTCCCTTTTTCATTTGGTTCCTATACTTTTTGTTGAAATTAAAAGCCGTTTAGGCATTAAATAGGAACAAACTATCACATTCTTACACGATAAATAGAAACGAATTTCATAAAATAATCATTGAAACATCCAATATGCACATTTCAAAGTTCTTTATATCTAACAATAGAGAGATTTACAACATGAATGATTTGAAATATTTGGAATCTTTGGGTCGATTCTACAGAAATTTTACTTATCTAACCTATTTCTAAGATCTATAATTTTGCTATATTTAACATCTGAAAGTATAATATTTTTTGTATATTAAAAGGCTGCAAACGACACTGTTTGGCACATGACGTGCTCGTTCCAACCTTAGTTTTAATTTTGTATCCAAAGATATCAACTTCCAGTTTAAGTAGAAGCCGGAAATATTACATTCTGAACTATTAGTATTTTGTTTTGGATTAAAGTCGCGTCGGTAATGGAGACCATTTGGCAACTAAACCTACATTTGAACGTGAATTCCGCACCACGGTTACGCGGTTTTCCTAAGCAGTCACCTATTCAAGTGCTAACCGCACCCGGCGCAGGTTCACTTCATTGATCAGACATGAACCAGCCTGGCCACTGAAGTTAGCCTACGTCTTGAACTACTAGTCACAGAATATGCAGTAGTCTGGATAAGTTAGGAAAATAAGTTAGTTATAAAAAAATTAAAGAAGGCAGAGTAAATTTTGTAATTTTTATGAGAATTTAAAGTTGTAAATATGAAAATTCTTTTAAAGAGAACACTATCCATCTTACCACTGAATTTCATTTATATTATTTAAAAAATAACCAATATTAAAGTATCACAAAAGAATGCATAAAGAGCATAAGATTTTATAGACAATAGTGAAATTCTGAAAAAAAAATACAAACTTTGTAATTTAGAAACCCGATATAAAATTGAGTTGCGCTCATCTAAAATTTTGATTTATAAAAAATACTGATCGTTTACGTTACATTTTTTTTTTCTACAGAAAATCGACTCATCGGCAATAGAAGATTTCTACGGACTTACCTCAGACACTCAAAAATCATCGGAAACAGGTTATATTTTATTTTACCAGAGTCGAGAGAGCTTATGAGATGCCATTATTGCCTTAAATGATAGATTTTTGATTTGTTAGGGTTTTCCGGCCCAAGACAAAATGTATTACGAAGGAAAGTTATTAACGAAAACAATTTTGATTTAGATCTTTAGAGTATCTAGCTTAAAGCGACTGGATTTAATAAGAATGCCGTTTAAAATTGACTAAAACTGTAGTAACCAGTTTAAATATACGGTGATGGTAAAGTTTAAAACGATGGAAATGAATGGAGCAGGACTGAACACAGATTGTTTATTTATTTTTAAAAATAAGTGTATATTTTTTTATTTTATTTTTTCAATAGTTCTTCCCATAAATTAATTTCTGATTAAATTATAGAAACGCATTTTTTTAAAGCGCTATAAGTCGATATTTAATATCTTAATTAATTTTCAAGATATAGTAACCTGAAATATGGGTAAAAATGTCGAAATGTCAAGTTCTATTGTATGAAAAATGACTAGCACATTTATAGCCTACTTTCCCAATCTAAACTGTAAGCCAAAGTATTTTAGTGAAAGAATTAAAAACGAAGTCTTGAATGTACAAAAATAGTATAATCAACGAAATGTGCTGTATAGAAAACGGACGATAAAATCAGAGAAAGAAACTCGTTTAAATGGGAAATAGGCAAGTTTGGATATAGAGGACTAAGTCGTTAAACAAAACGATTATGTACACGAAACAAGAATGTGCCAAGAAGTTGAAAGAGTATCAGATACTAATAAGATGTTTCAAAAAATCAGGTAATTTAGATAATTGAAACCAAGAATTTGCAAAATGAGGACAAGAATAGAAAAATTGTGACAGTCATAAACGACGTAATTAAGTTTGACGACAGTATTATGAAGAGTTGGATAAAGATAAGAATCAAGAGCAGAGACTAGCTCACTTTGTTTCCATCGCGCACGTAGATAATCTTGAAATAACTGAGCTTAAATGACTCTTGTGGGATAAAATATGGCAGTCAGGACAATGCAGGCACGGATCCAGCGGGCAATCCCCCCCCCCCCCAAGAGCTTCAAATTTAGAAAAATAAACTCACCTGCCTGATGTATTAGGAACGTGAATGTTGCTGATACCCCCACCTCCCTCCCATAGGCCAACAACTCGCTTTCACTTGTCATATTGGACTGTATTTTCTTCTGGATATCGCCGCCTCCCTCAAAGAGAGTGGCTAGATACGCCTTTGGGACAATGGCCAATGATTGAATTTAATTTATCTTCTTCGTCCTACAGCCTAAAGGTTACAGTCAGAAATGCAGCAACCGTTGCACTAATCTTCCATTGCACTAATCTTCCATTAGGTTATGCCTCCATTGTGTTACAACGATTCAAAAACATATGGAATGACAATTTCATAGGAGGAAGACTGGTTTCTAAAGTGGGATAGACATTTGACATCAGATTCTGAACGTGCAATAAATTATCGAAAAGGCCAAATTACAGTACTTACTTATATTTTCTTCAGTATTACCACCTAGTTGTACTTCTGAAACTTCTGTATGAAAATAGTACATCTATTATCAAGATTGATGTGATAAACTCTAGATCCTTTAATATACGATGAAGCGCTGAACAGAGAATACTAACACCACTGTTGCATAATATATGTGAGGAATATGTACTAAGAGTTCTGGAGAACTTTTCAGATGGCGTAGGTTGTTTATTTTCTTCCCACTTACACTTTTTGTTGAGATGAGCCCAAGATTCAGAACTCGTAGACGGGATCGAAAGACAAAGTCTAAACTTCGGATTAAAATGAAAACATCAAAAGACATAACTGACTGCAAAAAATCGTAAAAATGAATAGAATCCGCACTTAATATTCCTGACGTTAAGAATGTTGATTAAAGTATGGAAAAATATCTGGTTACTATATGGAGATGAGGCGTGGACTCTGAAGATATAGATGCCTTGACTTCGCAGAACTAACTGGTCCGTATTGGTAAAACTCAGTATCCATGAGACCTTGGGGATCTTCTCCGCAACGCCGGATTAACCAAGTCCAGGGCTCCAGTTCAAGAAAGCATAATATATGCTTTAGATAGAGATAAGTAGAGAGAACATTATAATAATGAAATTTGAAATCCGGACATTTCAGTAATGAAATATTAATGGAGGGAGATAGATATATTTAGATTACCTCACTTTTTTTAGAAAACTTAAGTAAAAAATTTGTGTTTTTCACAGCAAGTGACCATATTCCAGATATTTTCATCATTTTAAACTATTCACTTTTTTAAAGAAACTTTTGAATTCGTAAAATTCCCTCTTGATGATAATTGTCATAAAGCAAAATTGTTTTTGTTGCAGTTCCTGGAAGTAATTCAGATATTTAGTTTTTTAAATAACTTCGCGCAAACAACAGATTTTTTAATTATTTGAATATGTTCAAACACCGTTATCAACAATAAGGATATCTTAACCAACCAAGTGATATTTTATAAGCCCGGTAGTTAGGATTTTGATATTGTCATGAAATTTCTTTTAAAGAAGTTTATTAATGTGAAATTTATAATAAGTGTAGTTAGGGTTGGAAAGTTTCGTAGAACCAAACAGTGAAAAGATTCGCCAACTTTGGTATGGCATAGCTTCCTAAAATAAATTTTAACATACTTCTCAGCATAGGGAAGGATGATTCCTCTGGTATAATTTAGAGCCAGAACCCTCTACCTTTTGTCAGTTATACAGGGAATTTAAAAAAACATTGCAGATAACTAAAATGTGTCCAAGACTCATAGCTTCTATGATGGATGGATTTCTTAATATACTTTCTTAATGACCAAGGGCGAGTTTGAAGTTTTCGAGTTATTTCACTTCTCTTGGTAGGAAAAAATATATTTGCAAGTTAATAAGTTTGATTATTTCTAATTTTCTTGGAATTTCATACTTATGTTCTTTAGTAAATTCAAGAAGGCAGTATTTATCCAATTTGTAGTTTTAATTTATTTTGCACAATTGTGCGCTAAAATTGAAAACACAATTTTTTCACGTTGAAATTGTAAAAATAGTTTTATTTGCTTTGTTTGAGTTCATTTGGATGGATAACATTTTTAGCATTTATCACATTTCTCCATGTTTTTAAGTCCTTTTATAGATATAAATGATGATGCAACTAAAATAAGTTTAATAATGACGTCAGTGGCTCAGCTCCGACTCTGAATACTGCATAAGAGATCATTCTTTCCAATACCGAGAAGTGAATTAAAATATAGGTTCATTTAGCTGAATCTACAAGTTTAATAAATTTTTGTGTAGGTACAGATTTTCTGTAAAATTGGTTTATTTCAAAAGTACTTTTACAACACTTGTAGTATAAAATTGTGCACTTGGACTACGAGAAATCGATAAACAATAGTTTATTTATCCAGCTATCGACAAAAAGGAAGCTTGCGTCATAATATTTCGAATACCTTTTAAGGATTATTATTCTGAACAAGTTTCTAGGCATAAATCATAAAATTTGTCTTTTCTGTTATATTATCAGGAAAAAAATACCATCCTAACTAGTAGTTCTACCAAGCTTTACAAGAAAAAACTTATGTTACAAGCAATTGAAAATTCGTAGTAAAACTCGATTTTAACTTAAAAACTCCACATTAATTGAAACTTGAATAAAAAGATATTGAACATGTTTCTCTGCACGGTAGCTTTATCAAGAATCTTATAAGTGATTCTTGATAAAGCTACCATGTAGCGAAACATGTTCAATATCTTTTTATTCAAGTTTCAATTAAAGTAGAATTTTTAAGTAAAAAATCGAGTTTTACTACGTTATTTTAAATGATATGGAGTTCCACGAAGTATCGGCAAACTCACTACAATTTTCAAAATTCTTCCTATTTTTTTTTAATTTATATATGTACTACTGCTTGGAAGTTTATCTACAAAAATGAAATACAACGATGAAGTTTAGAGAATAAAACTTTATTTTAAACCTTAAAAACTACTGTCCATGTGCAAGGAGATAAACTTTTAGCCAAAACTTTAAATTCTAAGAAGTTTAGGCAAAATAAAGATCTCGAATCCTGACTATTAAAAAAAATTTGAAATCGGAATTTCTATTATATATACGCTCTCGTTTAAGGAACCTTTTGAAAAGTTTAAAAAAAATTATGATTGTTCTAAACATCCAACTCTAATTAATATTCAGAATAGTATCAAATAATTTTCGTTTTTTGCGTAAAAAGACGTTATTTAAATAAAAGAAGTATTTTGTATTAAAAGATGCTATATTTATCTTACCGATTCCCTGACAAGTTGAAAATGAATAAATTATTAATATATAATGGACATCATAGATGTTTTATAGTTATGTCTATTAAATAGAAACACATGGTATGTGCTACTGTCAGTTGAACGTAAAAGTAGGAGAAAATGTAATAATCAAAATATGATTGACAAATTTCATTTGAAAAATGTAGAAAATATTTATATTTCATATCATCTCTATCTTATAACTCATACCTCTTAATCGGCTAAGATAAATATAAACACCTGTCCATATGGTACATTGGCAAAATAAAAGATCAAGAGTCTGACACAGTGGTAAAAATGTGAGTATGAAGTTTCTTAAAATCGACAATTTTATGGTTCTTTCGGTAACTGTTCAAATTGACTAATCTTCATTAGTACTTATTAGCTAAACCAAAGTTGCAGTAAAACTAAAAAATATTTTTAGTGTTCAAAAAAAAAGATTCAGATTTGAAAATTATGAAATATTCCGTAATACTTTATATTAAATAATGAATACCTTTAAGTTCTTGTATTCTAAATATTTTCAAAATTAGCTTATAAGTGCTACAGCTTTTTTTCGATAGTTAAGCAGTTTTCGAGAACCTTATAAAAATATCAAAGTAAGAACAGGTACTCTGTAGTACATTGTACCCAGTATATAGTACAGGGTTTCCGAAGTAAGGTTCTCTTTCGCCTTATCTGTATAAAACGATAGATGTTTGTTTGAAGGTCATAGACAATGATGTTTCTTGCGAAGTAGTAGATATCTGTTGGACTTCTATTGTCTTTATTTTTGTTGAATATCACGACGTTTCGGCTAGTAGTTATCTCTAGCCGTTTTCAGTTTCACTTGAAAACGGCTAGAGATAACTACTAGCCGAAACGTCGTGATATTCAACAAAAATAAAGACAATGTCCAACAGATATCTACTACTTCACAAAACGATAGATGCTACAAAATTTAGGTAAAAGTTTTCTGGGATAAAGCATTTTTTTTATTGTATTGATAATGTTTGGACACTAATGTATATTTTATTTTTATAAAACATCCATCCCGTTTTTTATTTAAATTTTAAATTCTGTTTAATATTTTTGAGAATTTTATATTCTGTATTATATACTAAATGCAATTATTTTCGAAGTAACATGTTTCACACTTCGTTGGGTATTTCAAATTTTCAATTATGCAAAAAGCAAATCTAGGATGTATATTGTTGAAAATACACCATTTGTGTACTATAATCTATCAAATTGTTGTTAGACTGTGCATATCTCGGAAACCATAACTGAATAAATGTGTAATATTTATTAAAATTTTACAAAGAATGGTTTCAGCTAATAGTAACCCAACAATATAATCATTGCTATATAGTCAAAAATATAATAAAAAAATGCTCTATATTTCTAATAATTTTTTTCCTTACTTTCTCAGCTTTTTCAGAAAAGGGGATAGAAAACCTAATTTATGACATCCTAAACATTTTTATAGTTAATTCTTAATTAATTTTTGTTAGTATTTATTCTTTTGTGATTTTAAAGTGTGTTTGTGAATGTTTCTAAAGAAATAAGGTCATATTCCCTAAAAATTGATAGTACAATAAAGTGCGGGTAGTTAATTACCATTTGAATAATCCACAGACTCCTAAGATTTACTGCAAATTGCCTGCGTATGCTCAATTTCTCGTTCGATATAAAGATAATTGAAATTGCCTTTGAATTTTCCTGGTTTGTCTTAGCAAGTTTAATTCATTCCACCTAGCCAAGCAGACCAGTTGGAGTAAAATCTTAAACATCTGGTAAAATATTAGGTGCTAGATAAAGACATGTGTGACCTGTCTTAACTTGCACTTGCACCTTGTTAAAAAAATATTTTTTACTTTTTACGAAATACCTAGAAGGTGTGTTATACAAAACTCTTTTTAAGTTTTATGAAGAATTTTATATAAAAATTAAAAATGTTTCTTTACTAACAGCAACTTCGTTATTTTAAATTGACAACCATATTGATATTTAAAAAATAACTTTTCCGCTTTGAGTATCTACAATTAAACTGTACAACTTACAAGAAAATAACTTGCAAAGTCTTGTATTTTTATCTCTACCTAAAAATGACACCTCCAAGGTTAATTCAATAATTTCCGGTTAAACCGTAAGACGGCATTTTCAAATATAGAATGAAAAATTAATATGCAAGTTATTTTTGAATGTAGGATGCTACTTCAGAACCAGGGTGTAAAGTACCGTTCTCTTCAGCGTGTTAAATTATATGTAGAATTTTGAACCATATCCAAAAATGCAATAATATACAAGATGTCCTATTTAAAATAACGAATAACAGTATATTTTTAAAAACATGAAACACCGAAAGAATCAAATTTTGTACAGGATGTTACTAAATAGGTATTTTATTTTTTACTGGCGTGTAATTCTTTATCAATTTAAACTATTTAGAAATTAAAACTGAACTAATTTTTATAATTATCATATTCAGCTGCACAAAACTTAACAATATACATGTTAGGGCCATATCACGTGAGAAGAAATAATTTTTCCTTATTTTGGCATAGGCTATTTTCACTTTTTTAAATTTAGACATGCACTTTTTTTGAACTTTACAGTTTTTTTTTTAAATAACTCAGGAATCTCAACAGTTTACAACAAGATATATAGAACTACACATATTTAATTGAAAAAACTTTTCAAAAATAATTGTAACAATGATAATTGAATTAGAAAAAAAATCTTCTTCTTAAGTCACTTGTAGACAGACACAGTTCTCGGCAAATCTTGAACTTTTGAAAATATGGGCGCGAAATGTGTATGAAATGATTACGAAAGAAAAAACGAAACTAGTGCATTAAAGATATCGGAACTTTATATGAACTTCAAATTCAGTAAAAAAAAACATGCCATCCGAAATCACTGTCGGACAAAGTGACTTGGCCGTGTTGCAGCTCCCATCCAATTTTCTTTCTAAAATCAAATTGAGACTCTTTTCTTAAGTTATTAATGAAATGAGTATTAGACCCTTGAACTTTATTCCCCAAAAACAACAAACCCTTTACAAATTCCCTAAGTTGGTAATCCTAAAGGGTATTTTAATGCAAACTACATGCTATTTTCCCACAACAATTAATTGAAATGATGACATATTAGTAAAAAACTTGACTCACAGATGTCAGATGTGTACCCTTTGGGAAATTATCTAGATTAGTAATGGTTACTATCCATAAATTGAAATCTACGTAAGTGATTTTTGTAACAAGTTAAATAAATTATGGTTTCTTTGAATAATGTAATTTTTAATATATATATATATATATATATATATATATATATATATATATATATATATATATATATATATATATATATATATATATATATATTTGCCGGTAAAGTTAAGTATACCTATTTATTAATACCCTATTCTATAGTTTTTTTCTCAAAAACTCGTAGAAACTGATAATTTATACTGGTCACATAAATTTATATTATGAACCTTTACAAACACCATATATTCTATTTTCTTATTAGCTTACTAAGAAGAACATTTTAAGTAGAATGTAAAAATATGTTTGTAGATAGTTATTTTATTACTTAATTTATCTAGTTCCTTTTTGGTTATAGAGATGCTCTATTTAATAGAAATAAAAAAGCCTATTTTCTTTTTGAAAGCCAAAGTTATTCATATAATGAAACTAGTGGTTTATTGCTTCATTTAATGAAAGATTTTATTGTCAAAGGTTAGAAATTATATAATAGGTCAACCGTCAAATATTGGCTACTTCCTATTTTAAAACAAATGTAATAATATAATAATTTCTTATAGCCTTACTTGCGCAGAGAATTCAAAATAAGACTCAATTTTTTCTTAAAATCTGCTAACTTGAAAATCAAGTTAAATTTAGAAATCAAACTTGAACATCCATTTAAGAAATGATTCGTTGTTCCTTTAAAATATGATTACAATATGGCCGAAATTGGTGTATTGCGATATCGGGAACTATAAAGATATGTAAAAATATGGCAAGACGCGTGCATGACGAGCATGCCGCAAAATTGCACCGAGATTCCTTTGAATTTTATCGACATCGATTAATGTCGAGGGCCTACGGTAGCCGGCATCAACAGAGGTAATAAAAGCGTTTGGGATACAACGAGCCAATTTCATCATATTTCTCTTGTTCGTCAGCACCGCTACCAAAACTCATAGCGATACATTTTCTGTCGGATTTTGATGTAGGCTCAAAAATCTATCGAGTTGTGAAACGCTCTCTTGAAAAAATTAACTTTGCAGCGAGACTGGCGATACGAGATTTTTAATTTTTTTTTTTTTAATGAAATTTATTTAGCACTTTTCATTGATTAAACGTTGTTATGGAGTGGTCCGAAGAAATTGTGTTGAATTTAGATGAGACGTGCAAATCATTCCAAAATGTGTGAGTTAAAGGCAAACGTTTTAAAAAAAAAAAAGGTGGATGTATCAAGTGAAATTGCATCTGAAAATTTGCAGAGTCCAGCGAGAAGAAAATTTCCAGTTTGTTAAATGGAAATGGGTTGCAAAAATAAATTTTTCTTTTAGAAATAACTGGTCTTATTTTCTTTAACAGATATTCAAAATCTAACGGAGAGCTTTTGGTGAAATTTTTATATTGTCCGCTAATATGTTGGAACTTTAATTTAAATCTGCTAAAGTTCCAATCCTGCCCATTTTTTATACAAGGTAGTGCGCCATTATCGCCGAGATTTTCGTTTTTATTTGATAAACTTGATGACAATAAAACCCAACAAAGCTGTCATTTGTTCTTCGTCGTCAGAGATGGCGGGACAGATACATCGTCTTCGCTCACTTTGTATTAACTAAAACGTTTGTGAGAAATGTGCTTGGTACGCTCGACTTCAACCGAAAAAAAAGGTGTCGTTTGTCCGTCATCGTCAATAAGTCCAACTTAAAAAAAAAAACAAATAACTTTAAACCTGGTCATATTTTTTACCAAAATTCTTTGTAAAAATCTACTACGAGACTCACTCAATTTATTGCGAAATTATTTCAAATTATCAAAATTTACAACTATTTATAAATATCTCTCTCTATAAACATTAATATATTTTTTTTATCTTTACCCTTTGTTGATTCACACCACCCAGACGCTTTTATTATCTCCTTTGAGGTCGGCCGAAAGAGCTTCGTCACAAATTTTAAAGGGGTTCGCGACAGGCTTGTCACTCGCGCGGCTCGCCCTATTTATACGCACCTTAAAAAATAGAAACACGGTTAAATGCGGAAAGTGTCAGACAGTTGTATAAATAATTTAATTTGCAGAGCGGTTCTAACCGTTTGGAGTTTATAAAATATTTTGAAAAACTGGATAACTTTTTTGAAACGCTTTTAAATCGGTAAAAACATTATTGAAATAAGTTTTCACTTCCATTCTACGGCCACCATACTGGATGTTAGCTTTTTTATAAGAGCCTTTTTTAAACTAACCATTGATGTATCGTACTCTATTAGGACATTGAACTACAGACAAAAAATATTTTTTTCTTCATTAATTTAGCAACATTGGAGAATAAAACGAACACAATTAGATCAAAATATTAAGTATATTAACAAATCAAATAAGCCCTTCGTATAACCTAATTTCATTAATTTATTAAACTTGATATTTTGATTCTAGTGTTTTATTATACAATGTTGCCAACTTTATCCGGAGAAATATATGTTTTTTTGTTTTTCTGCCATAAGTTAAATTTTCTACCAAAGTGTACAAGTTGGCACACTAAAAAACGGGTCTTTTCAAAACGGTTAAAATTCAGTATAACGGTCATAAACAAAAAGAAGTTGATGGTGGGTCCAGAAAACTAGAACGTGTAAATTAAAATTTAACGTATTCTTCTAAAAAAGTTCATCCAATAATGTGCTAACCACTTTCAAAAAATTTCAGAACTAAAAAAAGATATTGCAAGTTTTATAAAATGTGACAGACCAGTTTTACCAAAATCTCTTAAAAACTCAAGCTAAAGCGGTTCCACGCCCATCTCAATTAAATTTTCATTTTACCGTTTATATCGTAATACATCCTTCACCATTTGGGACTCACTGTATAACTAGTATAAATATTAAATAATAAATAAATATCAAAAATTATATACAGAGTATTACACTTCATTCAAGAAAATGTTTTAACATAAACAAAATCCTCAAATATTTTTATTTTATTAATAATTCTAGTCCTGTATTTTCTGAAATAAGGAAATAATGAATCTTATTTTTAACATCTTGCACATACAAAGTAAGGTAAGGGGAGAAAACTTTACATTTGCAGAAGAATATTAGGAAGGGCTCATTTACGGTTGAATCAAATGTTTAAATGATGGCAGAGTTATATTATTTTTATCCAAAAATTATTATTTAACCCAAAAATCATCTCTAAAAAGAGATAGATGGGGTGTATACTTATATGAAGAACCTATTGTGGAAGGAGAGTACATACATAACAGGAAATTAATACTTCAAACGAATTTTCCTTTCTTTTTTTGTAAAGAATTATTTTCGGTACAATTTTTGTATATATGTCTACATCCTATGTGCCAATGAGCGAGCATTTTTAAAAATGCTGGTCTTAATATATTCATCATTAAGAACTGCTTTTTACAAAACTTTTTCATGGTAGTCATGAAAAACTCAATATTTTTTCAAGTCTTAAATCGGTTTATACAGCAGATTTGCTCTTAGATCTTTAGTGATAGTGCTTATGACAGTTAATTTGGTATTTATCCATTAAAAAACAAGTACCTAACTATATTACAAACACTTGTCAAATTAAATGAAAATGGTAATAACAATAACCCAGCTAAAAAGCGCAATATAAACCGGCAACAGAAATATATGAAAAATAATAAAGAATATATTTATGGCATCAAAGACCAAAAATAACTAAACTCTTAAATTCAAATGGTAATATCATTTATTATAGATAAATACCAGTTCGCGCAATGAAATCACTCTCAACAGTAGTTATTTTCTTTACAGTCGGATCACTTGAACCCTTAACTCATTTTCTTAGGAAAATCACATTCAGAAGAATATAACATTAAATATAATTTCGCTTCTTTCGACTTCGTGTAAAACACGTTTAAATGAAACCTTAGATTCATGATTACAATTATCTGGGAAAGAAAACAACTTCTTATTCCGTGTATTCTTATTAACTTTGAACAAATGTCGGTTTTTGATTCTGTTAAAAATAATTAAGCGATGAAAAAGTATTAATTAATAACATTTTTAATAACACTGCACATAAATTAACATATGCAAAATAATACATTTTTAAATTAAATACAAAATAAGGAAAATTCGTGGAATACCCAAATTCCTAGTTCATATAATTTAATTTTAATATTAAAAAAAACGTTATTGTAGTTCTGCCTTCATTACGATCATGTAAAACTTGTAAAAATTTAGAGTATTTAAAGAGATTTTAAAAATTTTTATTGTGCCTAATTTAATTACATTCGTCCGCAGTGACATCCAAATTGTATTGGTGTTACGTCAGAAAAACAGAGAACTGGCAAAAAATTAATTTTAAATAAATAATGTGTTACTACAACAATAAAAATTTCCACTTTCCAAAATTGCCAGAGAACTAAAATTTACATAGAATTTATTTTCTAATAATCATTTAAAGGATTTTTTTATTAATTAAATAAAAAGTGAGTTTTGATTGAGCACAGTATAACTTAGTTCCAATATTTTTTCTATTATTTTTTGATAATGTGACCAACCACCTCTTCCCACAATCCATAGAGAGTTATAGAGTTTAATAGCAGTTAATAATTGGTTTCACAATAACACACGTTCACTTTTCCACATTTTGAATTGCTTAGGTATTTTTGTTTCACACAGTAATTGTGGTTGAAATAATAACAGTATTTCGAAAATATGATATAGCTTTTAATAATTATATGATATTTATTTATACGTAAACACAGAAATATTACGAAATGGAAAATTACGCATGATCAGAATCATAGCAGTGTGATACATTCGCTGGTATTATAAAGACATCATCCTTTTCTGCTTTTGCGAGTCTAAATTCGGTTTAGCAAGAGGCTGTTATTCCTCCGCGTTATTTTTAAAATCGAGAGCTAAAGATCTGTGATCCTCTCTTCGACGAAGATTTTTAATCTTCTCCCTTGCCACTTTAATTGCCGATTCCTCTCTGATCTCGGCGGTCTCGTCCTCAGGATTCTCATATTTGTTTTCGAGATCGTTGTTATATTGTACCGGGTGAGATAGCCTCATGTACTGCCTCATTCTCATATAGTTATTCAAAATTTTTGAGACAAATGGGACAAACGTTATCGTCTGCCGTGGGTGGCCCCCTATACCTACTCCGATTGATGTGAGTTTTATGGTCGGCGGCAGAACTAAATGCTTTTCTGCAGACACAGGTAATAGTTTCGCCGACCATTTCGTTTATGTGCTCCTCAATTCTAAGAGGATAACACTGCATATTAAAAATAATTAATAAGAATTTTTGTATGGTTTCCAAAGGTATGCAAAGTACTTAATGGTTGTTCTTTGCTAATTAAGTCTACAAGACCATATCTTAAGTACCCAATAAGAACCTCAGACACTCGGCCAGCAAAGCAAATTATGCTGGACAAGAAACTTGAGCCAACAACAAAAATGGGCGGTTTGTAGTTCTGAAAAGAACGATAATTAAAAGTTCAAAGGAAAGAAAGGTTTCACAAAGCTATATAACTGTTGTATAGAGACAACAAATGGCCATGATGTTAGATATACCCCCTCCCCTCCCAACCCAGCCTTTGGCCGTACCAGGAGAGGTTCTGGTGTAAAAGGCGTCCGCTCAGATGCAACTAGGTCGTTCAAAATCGAGCATAGCCAACACTCGAGTAGTTCAAAAATTCTACGACAAATAGGCTGAAAAATAGACCAGCACTTATACACTTAGGAATGCTCTAGCTGTCTGGGCTGATGTCTACACAAACCTTGCCACGACTTATTGCCCGGCTTTGTTTTCGCCATGAGAAGGCAGGCTCAGATCTCCGTGGATATCTGTTTCCATCCTTGTAGTTTTCTACTTTAATCTGCTGAAAAACGAAAGAATTATTTACTTTGAAGAGAGTCCAGAGTAAATAATCTTTTTTTAGCTATAGGACGATATGTAGTACCTTAGGGGCATCTTACATCCTGTATTACCATAAGGAACAATTTTGCTCTCATTTGACCAAAAAATATTATTCCATTCGGTCAATGTTCATTCCAAGTGTTCACTGGCAAACTGTGAACGTCGATGTATTTTTTTTATTTATGCGCTGTTCTAAAATTAAGTTTAGCTTCTTGCAGATGACGTCTAACTGTTCTGGATGAAACATTTACTCCTATAGCATCTCGAGTTGGTTTGCCTGACGTAAAAAGATTTTGTCTTGCAGCCCGTATGAATTAAGTATCCCGTCTTAAACTTGTTTTTCGTTTGCTACAGCATGTGTTGCTATTTTATAGTATTTGCAACCATTTTTACAAAACGCCCAATAATATTTTGGATCTAAACCTAAAACGCTTATCTATAGGTAGACTTTTGATCAGATTCCGTTGTTTGTGGCTGCTTTTTTCTTCCCATAATTCCAATCAGAAACAAGAGTAATATTTATCAGCAGTATGATTTAAACTTAAAACTTAATTTTTTAAATAAAATTTTGAAAATCCATAAAAGTTCATTATTTCCAAAACCCTATTATTTGGTCCTTACTAAACATACTCGTACGTTTTATTAAAATTAAATAATAGTCCCGTTCGCAGAAGAACAGAAACTAGTCAGCACCAATCAGATCGTCCAAAAATAATTGGCAAACTGTCACCTGACTTGTTTGTGGTCTCTCTACGAACATGCCTATTATTCACTTGATATTTTTAGCCAGCTGAATGCAGGTGAACAAGAGCTTTATCAGACTATGATTTTTTAATTTCTAGATGAAATGTTTAAACTTTATATTTATATACCTAATTAATTTTATTATAGTTTACGACTGGTATTATTTTGACCACAAGTGTATATTTACGCAAATTATACCTGACTTTGTAGACTTCTCGTAAACAAGAACTGAAAATAATTTTCAATCACAAATCTTGAAATTTGGTATATTACTTGTTATTTACGTTATGGTTTAATTCCCCGTTTTTCTTACGATTTACCTCCTTATTAAAACGTGACAAGTTGCATTTGTTAAAGATAACTAGAATGTTCTTTTTTTAATCTGTGAAAGCATATCTGTTGTTAATTCAATTAGTTTGAGTTTTATGCCAGTTCTGTAAATTTCATGAATATACGTTTTGCCAGAATCAAAGCGTATCTTGTCCAGTAAACCAATCATTAATTAAAATGTTTTGAGCAACCCACTGCTAGTATTTCATTTTAATATCTTATAAATGTTCTCGAAATATATCTTTCTTTGTTTCCGCTATACTTATTACCATTACATCCGTATGGTTCCGTACTCTGAGTTTTTTTCACTTTAGTAAAATTGACGTTATCTAAAGTTAACTCAAAAATGTTTACGGATTCGAGAACCCAATAATTTTAGAAAAATAGTTTAGTTGAAATATAGACAATTATTATTATTGCTTGCCAATGGGTCATAATTACATATTTGTAACATTTCAACTGTATTAGATCAATAAAGGTTACTTAATTTCAACGATACCCAATATAATTTTCACTAAAACTGGTATTGTTATCTGTTGTAATTTTCCACACCGTGAAACAAATCAATTTTGTTTCGGTATCGTTTATTTAATTGACAATGTGAAAAATACTTATCTAATTGAAAATAATTTTATCCATTCTCTGTTAGTATTTTTTAAGTATGTAGCAATAAACAAATAAAATCAATCAAAAATTGTATAAAAATATATCAAGTGTAATAAGCTAATTTATCTATATACTATAAGAAAACTGTTTATATTACAAAAATTAGGCCTTTGTAAAACTTCTATAAGAATTGATGTACATTTCTTCAGATTTATCCATTTTAGAGCATTATGCGAATACTGCTTAGCAGGTAAATTTTTATTTTGTAAATAATATTAGATATAATAAATTATGATTATAAATAGCTTGTTTTATTTATTTCTTTATGTTTCATCTATTTAGTAATGAATACGGTTGTTGACAAAATATCGATATATCAAATAATCGATATTTTTTTTCTCTGAATATCTATATTTTTGGAAAATCAATTAAAATATTGCAGAGTATTAGTCTTCATCGTAAAATTATTAATTTATTTCTTTATTTATTATCTAAGCACATAACAGACTAACGCACAAATAGTTCAGCGAATAAGAAGAATGAAAATTTAAAAACCTAGTTTCCAGTACAGCGAGCTGACTGCACACTAGCACCTTTCCTATGACGAGTCCGACAAACTTTTCCTTGCAAAATTTTCAGCGACGGGGTCTTTCGGAGCTGTCAATTCGCGAAATTGTCATTTTGACGGTGTATTACAATGTGATAAGTTTCTTTTTCATTGTAATAGACAGATTTTATGATAAAATCGACGAAAAAATGTTTGTCCGACAAAAATCATAGGTCGTGCGTGGGGTCGGACACCTTTAATATGTCGATATGACGTCATTATGATTCTCGATACATATAAGTCTTATTTTTGGAACAGTGTTTAATTAATACGTCTAATATACAGTGGTCAACTTATCCGACAAAAATCATGAGGAGTAAGTGGGGTCCGCCACCATCAATATGTCAATATATTATATTTCCTGATAATGTAAGTCTCATTTTTACTTTTTTCGTTTCGTAATGAAGTATTTATAACAAAAAATATTTGTCCAAGAATCGTAGAGCAAATCAATAATAAATTAAAAAAACGTTTCTCAAAAATTTCAATCGGACCTCTTGCCCCTGGTATTTCATGTATTAATTCAGCTTATTGCGTTGAAAAATTGATAAGAATCAGATCAATTCAGACTTTTACTACTAGTGATGTTATAAATCGCAACTGCTCCAAAATGAAATAAAAATTAATAAAAGAGGAAGTCTGCTTGTAGGTGTTCTTTCTCACAACAACGTATAGATAATGAATAATGAATTATTTGTTTACAACAATTAAAGATTAAGAGCAAGACTTGCGTGGCGAAGAAGAGATACGTTTTGACATACAACAGGCAAATAAACGCCATGTAGACTTCAGCAAATTATTAAAAAGCAAAAATTTCAAAAAAAATTGCAGAATTTTTAGTTCAGGATTGGACTAGCGACAAATATATTCTCATATGCCAAAATGAAAAAATTATGACATGCTATTCGTATGAGGTATGCAACAATAAAACTATCAATTGATCACGACTTGACATACTACCACGAAGAGACTGATACGAAAATAGTTTATCATATTTGCCAATTAAACCGAAATTATAGAGTAGAACTGCTTTGCACTGATTCTGACATACCAGTTATTATGTTATCAAACTACCAATTTCGAAAAGTCGCTACGGAAATTATTATGAATTTGAGCACCGGAAAAATCGTGTTTGAACATAAATGCCATTCCTGACAAGCTAGGAAATATTTTTTCTCGATCCTGAGCAGTTTGCCATATATTTACAGGGAATGACTTCAATCCGTCGTTTTACCGCAATGGAACAAAACAACCATTGATTATTTTAAGAAAAAATACTAAATTTCAAGAGGCTCTTATTAATCTTATAACAACATCGTCTTCGCAAATAGACATCCACAGTAATGTCTTTCAAATAATTGAAGAGTACGTTTTTAGGATGTACAATCTGAAAACTAAAAATGATGTGGATAAGGGTCGTTTTGAGCTGTTTGAGAGAACATATAAATCTTACAGCGACACTGAAGAAGTTTTAAAAAAGAAAATATGTTCTTTCGATGCTTCGTCATTACCATCAAGTAAACAAGAACTGTTGCAACAAGTAAAAAGAACCATGTATATCAGCAACATTTGGTGCAAGGCATATATGCAAACCCCAACAGAGAAGATACCAGAAGAGTATGGATGGATTTTAGTTGACGAAAAATATGAATTTTACTGGTGTGACGGCCCAGAAAGTCCATCATTTTTTGAAATTGGTAAGGCTACAGGGATTCTATTAATATTTTATACAATAAATTCATATTTATTGTGATTTATTGTGCATTTTTCTACTTTATTGCAGAATCTGACGATAATAGAGAGATTTTTGGTGACGATAGTGATAGTGACGATGCCTGCGTGGAAAACGATATTAGTGATGTATATGACTCGGATTAAAAAATTTGTTGTATTTGAAATTGCTGAAGCTACAGGTATTCTATTATTATTTTACATAACGGTTCAATATATTTTACTATATAAGTGCAAATTTTTTAAGATTTACATTTCCCCATTTTCAAGTAGTACATTACGTACCGAGTGCGAAATTATTTTTCTAGACGAGAGTAACAATCACACTCGTCTAGAAAAATACTTTCACACGAGTTTCGTATAAAATTTTTCAGTACGACGTGCAGGAAAAGCTATTATTCGCACGCTTGCGTGCAGAAAAACGCAATTTCCACACGGAGTGCAGAAAAAATACGTATTAATAAAAAAAATATTATTCCTCATTTCTCAGCTTTTCCGATGGAAATCACATTATATTGACAACATATAGTGATTGTATAAAAAAATTATCCATTAGGAATATGTGTTTCTTACACTTTTCACAATATCTACAGCTAATTTAGCTATACATGTGGAATAAGAAGTATATGATTTTGTAATAATTTTTTTATCTGTTTTCTTGTCGGACTGACGATTAAATTTTTGTCGGACAGTGCTAAATTTCCCTCAAAAATGCACTCATATATCACGTGTATTTTTCTCCGACATACCTGTATCAGGAAACATAATGACGTCATATTGACATATTGAGGGTGGTGGACCCCACGTACGCCCCATGATTTTTGTCGGACAAGTCGACCACTGGCTTTTAGACGTATTAATTAAACACTGTTACAAAAATCAGACTTACATGTATCGAGAATCAGAATCACGTCATATCGACATATTAAGGGTGTCGGACCCCATGCACGCTCTATGATTTTTGTCGGACAAACATTTTTCCGTCGATTTTATCATAAAATCTGTCTATTACAATGAAAAAGAAACTTACATGTATCGCATTATAATACACCGTCAAAATGACAATTTCCCGAATTGACAGCTCCGAAAGGCACCGTCGCCGAAAATTTTTCTAGAGGAAAAGTTTGTCGGACTCGTCATAGGGAAGGCGCTCATGAAGTTTCGCATTTACATGAGTTAGCAAAATGTCAGGTCGCTGTACTGGGGGCTATATACTAATCAAGCCTTGGAAGAGACCTAGAAATAAAGCAGTACATATCAAACTGAGAGTAAACAATAAAAAATAAACATTTCACAAGTGATAACCGCACTGTTATTAAAATCTCAAAATATTGTCACATACTTTTTGAAATACACTTTTTAACATAGCCTTGTATGCCACTGGTCCGTAATTATAATTTAAGCCAAGAAGAATATGTTTGTTATAAAAATTCATGAATTTGTTCATTTTATCCGTTCGCCCATTGACGAACATATTAATTAAATGAAAATGTTTCGCCTAGTCTTGTCATTCGAGAAGGAACTCTAATGAAATTAAGCATATTAAGCAACTCTGCCCAGTCAATTTTATTACTAGCAAGGAAACATTCTCAAGTGTCCACCCCCGATTTGCTAGTTTTAATTTCCAAGGTATTCTATGTATCTATTTTGACGTTTCGTCCATTGACAAACGTATTAATTAAACGAAAATGTTTCGCCGAATCCTGTGATTCGAGAAGGAACTCTAATAAAGTTAAGCATACTAAGCAGCTCTGGGCAGTCAATTCTATTACTAGCAAGGGATCATTCTCAAGTGTCTGCCTCCAATATGCTAGTTTAAATTTCAAAGGATGAGTTATGTATCTATCTTGACATTTCGTCTATTGACAAACGTATTAATTAAATGCAAATGTTTCGCTGTTGCTTGTCATTCAAGAAGGAACTCTGACAAAGCTAAGTATTCTAAGCAACTCTGGGCAGTTAATTCTATTACTAGCAAGGCAACATTCTAAGTGTCCGATTCCGATTTACTAGTGTTAATTTCAAAAGATGAGTTATGTATCTATCTTGACATTTTGTCCGTTCACAAACGTATTAATTAAATGAAAATGTTTCGCCGAGTCTCATCATTCGAGAAGGAACTCTAATGAAGTTAAGCATACTAAGCAACTCTGGGCAGTCGATTCTATTATTAGCAAGGAAACATTCTGAAGTATCCGCCTCCGATTTGCTAATTTAAATTTCAAAGGATGACAAGTATCTATCTTGACATTTCGTCCATTGATAAACGCATTAATTATATGAAAATGTTTCACCGAATCTTGTCATTCGAGAAAGAACTCTAATAAAGTTAAGCATACTAAGCAATTATATTACTAGCAAGGGAACATTCTCAAATGTCCTCTCCGATTTGCTAGTTTTAATTTCAAAGGATGAATTATGTATCTATCTTTGCATTTCGTCCAATGACTAACGTTTTAGTTAAATGATAATGTTTCGCCGTCTTGTCATTCCAGACGGAACTCAAATAAAATTAAGCCTATTAAACAACTCTGGGCAGTCAATTCTATTACTAGTAAGGGAATATTTTCAAGTATCTGCCTCCGATTTGCTAGTTTTAATTTCAAAGGATGAGTTATGTATCTATCTTGACATTTCGACCATTGGCAAACGTTTTAATTAAATGAAAATATTTAGCAGAGTCTTATCATTCGAGAAGAAACTCTAATGAAGTTCAGCATACTAAGCATCTCTGGACAGTCAATTATATTACTAGCAAGGGAACATTCCCAAGTGTCTGCCCCCGATTTGCTAGTTTTAATTTCAGACGATGAGTTATGTATCTATCTTGACATTTCGTCCATTGACATACATATTAATTAAATGAAAATGTTGCGACGAGTCTTGTTATTCGAGAAGCAACTCTAATAAAGTTAATCATACTAAACAACTCTTGTCAGTCAATTCTATTACTAGCAAGGGAACATTCTCAAGTGTCCGCCACAGATTTGCTAGTTTTAATTTCAAAGGATGAGTTATGTATCTATATTCACATTTCGTCCATTGACAAACGTATTAATTAAATGAAAATGTTTCGCCGAGTCTTGTCATTCGAGAAGGAACTGTAATAAAGTTAAGCATACTCAGCAATTCTGGACAGTCTATTCTCTTACTAGCAAGGGAACATTCTTAAGTGTCCACTTCCGATTTGTTCATTTTAATTTCAAAGGATGAGTTTTGTATCTATCATTAACAAACGTATTAACTAAACGAAAATGTTTCGCCGAATTTTGTCTTTCGAGAACGAACTCTAATAAAGTTAAGTATACTAAGCAACTCTGGGTAGTCAATTCTATTACTAGCAAAGGAACATTCTCAAGTGTTCGCCCGCGATTTTCTAGTTTAATTTCAACGGATGAGTCATGTATTTATCTTGATATTTCCTCCATTGACAAACGTACTAATTAAATGAAAATGTTTCGCCGAGTCTTGTCATTCGAGAAGGAACTCTAATAAAGTTAAGCATACTAAGTAAGTCTGGGCAGTCAATTCCATTACTAGCATGGGAATATTCTCAAGTGTCCTCTACCGATTTGCTAGTTTCAATTTTAAAGGATGAGTTCGTATCTATCTTGACATTTCGTCCATTGACAAACGTATTAATTAAATGAAAATGTTTCGACGAGTCTTGTCATTCGAGAAGGAACTCTAATAAAGTTAAGCATACTAAGCAACTCTGGACAGTCAATTATATTACTAGCAAGGGAACATTCCCAAGTGTCCGCCCCCGATTTGCTAGTTTTAATTTCAGACGATCCGTTATGTATCTATCTTGATATTTCGTCCATTGACAAACGTAGTATCCGCCTCTGATTTCGTTCATTTTGTGACATGTGAAAGTACACTAAAAATATTCGACATGATTTTTTATCCTGAACTGCATTTATAGGGGGTGAAAACTACCCCCAAAATTGATCCCAAAAAATATTTTTTCTCTTTTATAATTTGAAATGCTAATTTTTTCGCATAAAACCACATACATGTTATTAGGCTCATGAAAAGAGTTCTATACATCTCATTTTCTAACGAAGAGGTTGCTTTGTATTTTTACAAAGAGATAAACGATATTTTTTTCACCATTTTCCTTCAATAAATATCTGAATTCAATAAGGACAGTAAAAAATATTTAATTTTTTATGAAATTAATAATATAGTTGACGTGTACCGGCTTTTTCCATGATAAAATATATTAAAAGGGTAACTACCCTTTATATTCTACTTTATTCACCCCCTAGAAATCAAATTTAGGACGTAAAAAACACGCATCGAATATTTTTTAGTGTGCTTTAATACTACAATATGAACGAAATCGGTGCCGGACTCTTGAGAAAATTCCCTTGGATTTAATCATGACCCAAGGAAAGGGTATATTTGTACTCTCTCAATTTTATTTACATATGTTCTATATATCGGAGACCAAAAAATGCATTAGTATATCAAGGCGACTCCTAACTAGAGAAAAGTATGATGCCTTAAGTAGCACAATATCTCTAAACTCCAACATGGTCGCATTAGAAACCCTAACATTCTGAAACCCTTAAAAACTATCCAGTCGACATGGGAGACAAACCTTAATTCACTGCCGAACAGAACCCTGAGATCATTTACTGTTGTTACACGGACCGTCTCCGACTCTCCAATATAATAGGTGTGTACTACTGGCACCCTTCTAGTAAAAGAGATAGCCTATCATTTTAATATATTCAAATCCATATCGTTTGCATGCTGCCATGAATTCAAATGAATAACATCAGACTGTAAAAAATAGCTATCAGTTTGGCTGTTAACAACGCGAAATTTTTACTTCTTTCGGAATATGGCCAGAAATATTTGACGTCACAGACATCATCTGTTGTATTAGAAAAGGTCGAATCGATAATATTGGGGGCTGAAACAACCTCTGCAGATAAATAAGTATTTTTTAGGAAAACTTCTGAAAAATTCTTATATTTTTTTCATTCATTAATAATGTAGGTTCACCGAAAATTATTTTGATTTTCAACATCGACAAATGTTGATACTAATAAAGAACGAAAGCTTTCACGGCTTTGGTCAAGTTGAAAATCATGGTTCTTGGATTTAATCAGTGTCAAATTGGAATTATTATCCGACGTTTCGCCTACGATTGCACGAAGCATCTTCAGGGATTTTTACTCTACAAAATGTACAATCTGCAATAGCTAAACACCAGTATTGCTTAGGTCACACTTTTAATGTAAAAGAAATTAAGGTGCTAGCATCTGGTGTTTTGTTTCTTTAAACGTAAAATTAGAGAATCAATCGAAATTTGCAAATATCCAAATAATATTAATAGAGATGCAGCTTACAGTCCACATCACACGTAGAAATCGATTGTAACGCTGGATCACGGTTCGCTGGGCACCAGTTGGGTACAGGGGCGGATCCAGCCTCTCTCCTTGGGGGGGGGGGGAGGCGGTGATATCACAAAAGTACAGTGTGGCAAGCGAAAGCAAGTTGTCGACCGGGGGGGGGGGGGGGGAGAGACAGCGGAAACAGTCTCATTTCTAGTGTAAATTGCAGGGTCGGGTCTATTTTTCTGAATTTGAAGCTCTTAAAGAGGGGGGGGGATGCCAGCAACATACACATTCCTAGGATAAGAGGCAGAATCGGGTCTATTTTCCAGAACTCAAAGCTTTTGGGGGCGGCTATCGCAAGAAAAACAAGTTGTCAATGGGGGGGGGGGGGGGAGTGCCAGCAGCATACACATTAGTAAGATAAAAGGCAGAATCGGTCCTATTTTCCTGAACTCAGAGCTCTTGAAAGAGGGAGGGGGGGGGGGGGGGCGATCGCAAGAATACACATTCGTATACTCTATTCAAGAACTAGAGAGAGTAATAATACTGTTACCGAAACTTCCAACCTACTTGCTCCAGTGCCGCAGGTAACCGACGACTGTCATAATTCTAATTATATTTAAATATTATAAGCTTTTACAAATTTACTGCAACAATAAAATTTCTGATAGTTCAATTTAATTTCTGTCAGTGAGCAAAGTAATAAAGTAAATAAAATTAAGATGTCAGTGCAATATAAATAAAAATAAGTAGGTCTAATTTTAACTGTAACATATAAAAATTAATTACATTTGAATCCCTTTTGAGTGTTTAATTGTAATTCTGCAGACGATTTAAGAAATAAATAAAATGAAACGCCAAATGTCCTAAAAATGTTTTTAATTAATAATAAAATGACCGAAAAAATTTTAATATTATACGGACGAATTTATTTTTTTATATATGTTTAACTTCTTGCATTTTTGACAATCGGTATTTTGTAAATATTTAAATTATAACTTAGAATTTTTTGAGAGAATAAGGCTATATTTTAGTCTAAATGTCCCTAAAAAGATTTTTATGCCAAAATTAAAGTTAATAAAAATACAGTTGTGATTTTATTAAATATGTCAAAATTATCTTTATTTTGTAATGTATGTGAATTATTAAGAAATCATAAGAAATAAAATAATATTATAAAAACTTTTTATTTTAAGTTCGTTACCGAAATAATATTCTATGCCATAAACACTTAGTGATAAAATAAACCTCCTTCCGAAGCCTCTGACAAGGATTAAAATTCTTTTTAACACTTCACACTTCCAAATGTCTACTGTTATCCAACTCAAATAGTCCATTATTATAGACCGGTATTTTTGATTATACAATTTCTAACCCATTCCTAGGAAAATAATATGTGTCTAACAGATTTTGCCAAAGACACCGGACTAAAGAACACAGATAGTTTGTGAAGAAAAAAAGGGTAAAAAATGATTTATTACTCGCTTTAATTCTTGAATCAACTGTAGTATAAGAGGCAAATCGGATCTATTTTCCTGAACTCAAAGCTCTTGGGGGGGGGGATCGCCCCCACCGCCCCCCCCCCCTTGGATCCGCGCCTGGTCGGGTATAAATACCCGGCTGTTGCTCCTCGATAGTCATTCAGTGTCCTAATCTCCTGGAGTAAAGATCCCTGACGATGCCTCGTGCAATTGTAGGCGAAACTTCGGATAATAATTCCAATTTGTCCCGGTTTAAACCCAAGGATTATGATTTTCAAATATTGATACTTTTAATAATAGCAGCGTCCCTTCTAGCTCCCTGGTCTGATTTCGCATGAATATGATTAGGGTTTTCAACGAGACCTGTTTGTGACAAGACGCAGGATAAAAAAAGTAACCTAAAAATGTAATTGTACACAACAAATTTTATTGTTCAAATACGCGAGTGTAAACTTAAGTTCTCGCAGCTAGAGAGAGAGAGATTCAGATCGTATGATTAAGGACGAATTCAATGAATGGGTGACAAATGACATTTCTGTTATTAACGTTGTGTTAGTTCAACCGATTTTTCGCGTTTTCTGAATTTTTGTGATTATGAAAGTATTTTTGTCAGCGACTATTTATTTCCTGGTGACAAAATGCCCATCTAGTGCCAAGTGTGCCGAAAATTGGTTATTTCCAAATATAACTGTCCACAGGCAATGACATAATTATAGGGTAGGTATTGTAGCGTAAACGTGTAATTTATGCTTTTCACATTTTGTTAGGAGTGAGTTTCCTAGTGATCGTAACCAACAAGACCTTTTGGTAAACATATCAGGACTCGAGGATAAAATCTTATGAAAGTCACTTTATATCTGTAGTGAACATTTTGACCGGAACAATTTGACTTATAGATTATGTTCACGTTATATAAAAAGATACTGTATCCAAAAGATGTCCTCCAAGATCTACAGTACAGGATATATGACTAGCTGTAATTTTTAGAACTATATGCCCTAGATGACCGAAAGATTGTTATACTTTGCTTGAATAGACCTATATGCATATTAATAATTCATTTTTTTATTTCTGACACATTTTTACAATATTAATGTCAATTAATTAAATTTATCATAGTTTACGAATATCAGTAAGCTTTTTTGTCTTTCAAGCTTGTGTCTTCAGCTCCAATAATTATTATTACTAGTAAAATTTAATAGCGATATTTTGTACTGAATTTTAGAATTATGTAAGCTTAACTGAGGAATATAAAAAGTGCCTATCATGTCCTTTGTCACTTTAAGCTATTTCTTATGTTACTTAAACATATATTTCTGACTATAATTTCAAGAATTTTAAATACCCATTTCAAAGGATGAGTTATGTATCTATCTTGACAGATTGTAAAATGTATTATTATAAAAGACATGGCGTTTTTATAAAAGGATCCAACCACTATAAAATTTCATAAGTTTGTTATTTTTACAATACGACTAATAATGGTAGATATAGTGGATATGATTAAATTTGTAAAAATTTTAAAAGTAGTACATTTAAAAAATATAGATTCATGAAACTCTAGGTACTCAACTAACAAAAGTATATTATTTTTATCAAATAACAGAATTTACGTTTGCCCAAGATATTTCAGTGTTCATACTCATATATTTTAGAAAAATATTAAACTTTTTATGATTTATTTAAGTTATATAAAGGTTCGCTGTACAACTACCAAAAATAAAGATTTTTTTTGTTTTTATGTATATAATTTCCTTTTTCGGTCCTGATTCCATAGTAGAAGAAATTCTTCAGTACTTTTCAACTCGGGGTTGATGTAATTTTTTAAAAAAAAAACTTTATTACTAGAATGGGATATAAACTGTATAAGACTAACTATCGTTATGCATATTGGTTATATTTATAACTTAAAATGTGCTGATCCTGCATGGGAACAGACGCTTTAAGAATCTGAGAATTGCTTATGCAAGGTTGCGTAATATTGCGACATAAATCGTTCTCACGGGAATGTAACTCGGTACTTGTTTTTATTTCGTAAGATGTCATGTGGGTGTTTCTACTAGGTACATATTTTTTTTACATTATAACTTACTTGAAATAAAAACAGAGGCGGACTAAGGGGAGGAGGGGGCGGCTCGCCCAGAGCCTCTGGTCCTGCTGGATCTCCAAATCTCGATAGTCCTTCTTAATCAATTCCCAAAAAAGGTCAAATTATGTTAAAGAAGTAAGAGACAGTTTGGAATTAGAGGCCCCGTACTTAAGCAAAACATAAACGTTGGTAGATACCTACTTACCTGTTTTGTATATGAATGTGTTCAGCAGAGAATTTACATAAAATGTTGCACGAAACGTAAACTATAATGATATCAGACGCGACTTAACATCATCAAAATGGAAATCGAACGAGAGATAAGAAGGACCGACGATCGCTGAAGACCAACAACAACAACTACATCAGCATGAGAGTCAAACAACTCCAAGAGCTCCACCCGCCGAAGATGCTGCGCGGGAACCTCAACCAGAGCTTACTCAAGCAGGACGATCAAGACAACGCGTAAAATGAACTGTGGTCATGAATGAGTCAATAATGCGCATTTTTATGCAGGATAACTCATCTAGGACGAGAGATGATCGGCTACAGGCAACAACTTCACGCCGAATTCTGCAGGGAGTATCCACACAAACAAGTGTCACAACAGAGAATAGCTGATTAATATAGAGTTTTTCTCCGAAACAGTCTAATTTCTGTAACACGGCGTAATACCATCAAAGCGGAAGTTGAACGTGAAATCAGGGGCACTGACAATATCAACGATTCGATTGCTGAACCTGAGCCAGAGCCGGAACCTGAGGCCTAAGAACAGCTGGATGACGATACCCAACAGGACAACGTTGAATTCCTTTATCAGAAACTATCAACAAAAATGAGTACTGCGATATTGGAGTATAATGGAACCAATTCGTTGTGTAGACCGGCACAGCCAAAAATTAATTCGTCTAAAAAACTGGAGATCATGTTGCACATCACGAACAATCGGATTTTACCAGCTTATGTTTCAGAAGCCTATACTCTCGAGTCCTTACATACGACAATCTATTGTGCTGCGACTGCGATAGCTAGAGCTTTAAAAATTAAAATTACAACAGAGCTCCGATCAGCAAGAACGGAACCCAAAACTCCACCATGGAAGAGACGTCTAAGTAGCAAAATCGAAGATCTTCGAAAAGATACGGGACAACTGACCGAGTATATTAGGAGCATCAGGACAAATAAACTTCAAAGACGAGTTGAAGAAATAATGAATCGAGCCCGGTACCATTCGCAACACGATCCAGCGAATGGTACGGCTCAACAATGCCTCGACACACTGAAACAGAAGCTCTCTGCTATTGCAGTTCGGCTAAAGAAATACAAGACCAGCAATAACCGAAAACGAGACAATGCGCTGTTCCAACGATCAGAAAAGATATGAGCTAAACTCTCCACCTAATATGGCAGAAAATAGATATCCCAACAAAAACCCGGTAGAAGAGTTCTAGGGAAACCAACTTTTCACAACTGCCAGTTGTAACAACGCAGCCCGCTGGATCAATGAAAAACACCAAATCTGCCAAGACTACAGCCAGATGCAGCTTGAGGAATTCCATAACTGGAAATCTCCAGGTCTCGACCGGGTCCAGAACTACTGGCTCAAGAAGTTCTGGTGTATACACCATCAACTGGCTTATTTTATTAATGATGTTTTTCTAAATCCAACAAAAATGCGAGACCCATGTTCCTAATGTAACAGGCAGGCGTCTGTTTTTTCCGAATTCGAAGCTCTTGAGCTGGGGTGGTGGTGATCGCCCTCCCTTGGTTCCGTACCTAACAAATACATCAATTTCTAAGCAAACCGGAAGGGGCTTCATTTAGTTCTACCGCCCCGGGCCTCCGACAAGCTTAGTCCGTCACTAAATAAACATAAAAATATAATAATTTTATTCAACTTATGGATACTAAATTATAATTGAAACTGTTTTTAAATACTAACTTTGAATTTCATTTTAAGAAAATACTACGAGACTGAAGTTTAAAATTATTAAAATATTTTTTAAGTAATTTAACATTACATATTTTACTTCATGTTATTTTATATTTTAGTGCACCAATAACAAAATTTTGGCTACCACTAGTGGACACTATTGATAACAGTGAAGAAAATTCAAATTATTTAGGAAAGAAAAGCAGTATTATTAAAAAAAAAAAAGCTTAAAAAACCTAAATTTTAACCAACTAGGTTCTCAAACGTAATTTTTAATTTTTTTTTTGGCAGAAGCCTTGTTATTAGTTGTTTTTGTAATATTGTAACTTTATTTTTATTAATTTGTTTTATCGTATTCATATAAATAACCCAAAAAGTCTGGTGGTTGAAAAGGTTTTCAAAATATGAGCCTCCAAAATTGCTTTTAAAAACCTGAGAAGGTTTGACACGGTGACGTCGCTGACTACGACGAAATAAGCTATGAACTATATACCCCTCTAACCCTTGGCCAACAAACATGTTGGCGTATTCATGAATGATTATATCTTATTGTCTTTAAATAGAACTAACCAAGAAACAAACTCATATATATTTAGATCACGAACTTTACATTGTTAAATTCATGATTTAGATTTGTATATTGCGAGTGGGTTGTTAAGGCTCTCTTTGCGTCTCTACAGTACTTCCACCTATAAGATCTTTTATACATTTACCATGATCTAATATGTCTGGGATATTTCGACTTTTCATGAGGTCTGTTATTCTTTTGGGAGATGGGTGCTTGCTTCTTCAGGCGTCAACGTGACGTCTTCAATGAATTTATTTAAGTCTTTTGCGGAACAGTGTCATGCATTCACATAGAAGGTGTTCTGTTGTTTCCGCTGCCCTATCACAGAAATGGCAAATATCACTCTCAGCTTTGCCATTTTTTTTGAGATGGTATTTCAAAGGGCAGTGTCCTGTGAAGATATTTGTGATTACGCGAATATCCCTTTTTGGGAGATCGAGAAGCATGTTTGCGTTCTTTGGCGAAGCTCCTGTTTTAGTGGCATTTTAGTAGTTCACAGAAGGGCCCCGAGTCGTGAAAAAGAGTTTTATAAAATGTATTAAATATTAATGTACTTGATTGAAAAGGTAACACAAAATAATTAGGTCCTGTGAGTCATCCCGTAGATTTGTCAATAAATACGTTAAAATCAAAGGCAGCGATTATGTATGTATTTAAAAATTTGTACTCCATCCATCAATTTTTCTGTTTACTATTAAAAGTGAAATTAGCATTGTGTTTAGATTTTATTCTTTTTGTGGCTAGACAAACTGCACAGAAGCCGAAATACACGGCTCCATCTCCAAATTCAATATAAGCGACGCACTGAGGCAGAACATCATATAAACAAAAATACATCTGAAGAAGGGTTACAGGGGTAAGATCATCCTCATCTTCTCTGATAGTCACACAATGGGGATTTATAATGAAGAACCAACATATTGACTATGTGACGAACCACATCATCTTCAAATGCGAAGCTTCTAACGTAGCAAATACATTTCCAAGGATTCTTCAAGCCTGAAGGCACAAAGAAAAAACTAGTAAACAGTCTTCTAAACCTGATATTACAAGTAATACAATTAGCATTCAGGCTACAATGTAAAGGCTTCTTAACCCTCTATCTATATCATTCATCAGTCCATCAACCGGTAGACAAAAACTTGTAATCTTTACTATTACGATTGACTACATTTCTACCTTTACAGTTATTTCCGATTTTCATTTTTTACATACTTAAAACTAGTTTTCGATATATTTAGGTGTAAAAGTTATATTTCGTATGAAAAAAACAGTATTTTCAAAATCGTCCTCAAGTATTCAGAGACAAATAAATATATGTTTTAATAAAAAATGGGGGTTCCCATTAAAAAAAACTTAACCTTGAAGGTCAGCCTCAAGATTACTGTTGCGATGTTCATCTTCCAAACCTGTAACTTTAATATTGAATTTTTTTCTTGCGAACTTTGGGAAATAGTTGAGCAGATTTTCTAGAATGGGAATACCCTGAATAAAAATGTTTTAAAGACTGAAAAACTTTTTTTTATTTTTCCACTAGTCAAGATATCAGCAATGTGATCCCGTTTTTGGCAAAACATTTCTCAGCGATAATGATTATATAAATGTTGGATTAAAATAAATGATTAATGCTCTACAAAGACCGCTTAATAGGAGTCTAACGTGACAATCTCCAAATATTTTTAAGATCAAATATAGGTAGAAATGTGGCTAGCCAGATAATAATTTGTCAAGACTTAAATGCAAATGCATTTTAAAAACACTATTAATTGCAGTTTCTTTCACATAATGTCACAAAAATCAAAAAAACTAACACCAAGGTATATAGTATACCCAAAAATATTTATTCGCTAGGGAGGATTCTTTCATTTTTTTTTATTTATCTGATTTTAGGATTTGGACAAAATAAAACAACTTTATACAATTTATTGTTTTAATTAATTTTATCCTACAATACAATATTGTTTTATAGAAAAACACTAAATTATCTTTGTTCTTAGATTCTAATGTTTTATTTAAAAAAAAAGTATAACAAGTAGGATCAAGTTAACAAAATAAATGATTAATCCTATAACCACAACAATAATTTTGCCTAAAGATAACATACTTCGATATCGTAAATTTTGTACAGATGCCAAAAAAATAATACATACATATATAAAATAAAACGGGTAAAAAACAATTTGAACATATCAAATACAAGAAAATCAATGAGACTTGTCAAAAATACACAACTAACATATTTTGCAACAGAGACTAACTAGCTTATTTGGGCGAGTCAATTGGAACAGGTTTTGTGTGATATATATATATATATATATATATATATATATATATATATATATATATATATATATACAAAGTCCACTTTGCTGACAAGCAATCACTTACTAATCACAAAGTAACGTTAACAATTGGTTTAAGCAAATATATATACTTGTAACCTGCTCAAGTATTTTACCTGGATGTGCAGAAATTTTAAAATGGATGGATGCATTCTTGAGAAATAAGTGACTTAAGTAGGTGCACTGAGTTTGTTGACTGTTGGAATGCCTGTTTTTCATTGATCTGATCTAAAATTGACACACTAACATTAATAAGTTATATTTTTTAGATTTCTTTTTAAGTGGAATAAAAACTGAGACGTTGAACTTCAATCCATAGACCTAATCTTTATGTAGTAAAATTAAAATGGAATTAGTTCCAAAGTTTAAGCAGGTTTATGGTGTATGTAGCGAATTTTTAAAATTGATTAACATCATTTAGATAATGTTTGTGAAAATTACAATACATAGGAAATTAGTTTAGCAACATCTTTATACTATTTTAATACTAATACTATATAATGGACATATTGCCGATGAAGATTTATTTTTTGAGATTCACACATAAATAGCTCATAGTTGTTCCCTTTTTAACTTATGCCTAATATAATCAATATAACTCCTGGTAAAAAAAATAGTTGTAAACCTGTAATCAACCATTTTTTACAAAATAATTAAGTATCAAGCAGAAGACGTATATTACTAACACAGGAAGCTTTAAACAGGCCACAATATTACCTACAATGAAACCATGCAAAAATATACAATGTGTTTGTAAAATATAACATAAATGAAAGTGTAATGTATGATTATATGCCAAGAGACTGCTTCTCATAGAAAAAAAATTCTTCCAACCTATTTTATTTTTTCCGTATTAGTTGGGTAAACAGCAAAATTACGGCACATAACCTTGGTCAACTACCAATACAGACTCCTAGCCTGGAGCTATATTACTGATGACGCTAAATATACCAAATATAATATATAGTCGTTAGTAATAGTAATAATGTACCATTTTTTAAATAAGTAAAGCACCCTTGCTCGTAAAGATATAAAAAAATAAGAAATACTCATTATATGTAATAAATATAAAATTGTATGTACGTAATTCAAACTATAGTAGATGTTTGTATTCATTTGCCTCCTTTCTGATATTCACTTATGTCATTTTAAATTTACTCTAAGGAAAATAACCTATTGTGTTGGAAAAATTGTTAAAATTTATGCTTTTCAAAACTAAAAATAGACTTATAAACCATATCTTATAATCATTTACTGAATAATTATATTTTTAAGTCAACTAGAGAAGTAAAACAAATTTTCAAGTTTTCATATATATTCTCAGATACCCACGCTAATGAGTTAAATGTTCAGGACGTATTAAATCTTGGGTAACGCTTTATTAAATTCAATAAATTTAACAATGTTTAATCTTTCAAGCCTGGGGCCTTTCTTCACCGCGGGCCCTGCAGGCACACCATTGTTATCAAATATAAAACATGACAATCTGATATCATACTAAAAAAGCAAGATGCATACGTCATCGTAATAAAATATTTTTTAACAATGGACTTAGTCAAAGATGGAAAAATAGTGGTCTAGTTGGTAAAGATTAAGATACATATTCATTTATAGTAATTACTAAATGTTTTCAAAGAAAACAAAATATTATTATTTTAAAGTTCGTTGGTATGCGTACAGTCCAAACTGATTAATGAAAATTGTGAAAATTTTGTCACTTCCGAAATTTTATTTTAAATTATACACCCTGAATATATACTGCTTCTAAATTCTATCTAAAATTCTACACACATTTTGTACAAATTACTCCATTTTTCACCATATGTTACGTTTCAATAAAACTGTCCCAGAATACTCGTACATATTTCACTTTTCATTTTTAAGCCACTTATAAACGTGAAGAGTAACCTAACCTAATAACTGCCAAATTCACAATACGAAATTCAATTATCAATTCTTTATGGTTTTTGATGAAAATCTTGAAATGCCCATAAACATTTCCGCTTTTAAAAATTACTGCAAAAAAAATCTTGTGACGTTAAGCTAGACTAAAAAAGACGCCGACAAAAGTAGTACAAATCAGGGTGCAGGTCTTTCCAAATCTAAACTTTTAACTTCTTTGATAAAATTACTTTTTCTTATTACTGTGAAAATATCAATAGTACCAAAAGAAATGAGAGCAAATATTTCCAATATAAAGGCCAATTTCGTACAATACGAACTACAATAAAACGTCATTAGCCAATAAAAGTTTTTTATGGAGTTTTTCAACAAAAAGCTTACCCTACAAAAAATAGTTTGTATCGCACTCGACGGCTTTTTTAGGTTAGGTTGACTCGTATGCTTATGCCCGCCATAAAGTGCTAAAATATATCAATTTATGAGTATTTAAAAAGATGTCATCAAAATCACTGAAAAAATGATTTTTTTGGCAGAATTTAGTTCAAAAACAAGGTCCTACTGTGCGATGCCGAACAGCCAGACCTTATTTTTTTTTAATTATCGTTCTTACTATGAAGAAAAAACCTAAAGGAGATCGTTTTCCGAGATGGTCTATGCTTATTTAGCTAATAAGAATTTAAGAAAATCGGAAAAGATATAGAACTGATCAAGATTAAGAAACTAATATAAACATCAAGTAGCGGTTATTATGTTGTGGACTATTATTTTGTTAGCAGATTTGTGAAGGTGCGAAATGACAATAGTCACTTAAGATTAAGAAATTAAAAGTTTGAAAGCGTACCAACTTTTAACTACTTACGATTGTCAATACGACAAACTGAGAACGAAAGTATAAGAGAAAGAATATTAAAGAGTAGTCGGGCTTTGGGTATAAATAGGAAGTTACTGGCAAAAATTAACAAAAGACTGAAAATAAACAGAAGTAGAATAATTATGGCGGAAAATATAGTCAATTATAAAGGATAAGAAGATTAAAATGAACGGACACATATTATGAGATCACCGACGGAAATAATAAAGAGAATATCAACTTGGATTTCTTTACAGGCCGCGTCAAAAGGAAGGCCCAGAAATAAATGGTGATAGGTATTAAGAGTCAGAGATCGGACAACAGTTCAGAGATAGGAAATAGGAAAAAATCGACAACCATAACCAAAGAAACCAGGACAGATAAAAGATTATAAACGCACTAACACATCGATTTAAATAATGTTTGCCATAATTTTTTCTTATTGAGACGTATGCACGAGAACCCAAATTTAATATTCAGCATAGCTGCTTTAAAGTAAGAGTTGGTGGCAGGAATTTTTTAAATGATTTCTTCGTGTACTGCCAAAAATTGAATATTGTGAAGATTTAATAATAAAACTGGGTCCACTGAAAAGGTTCCATAAATCATTTGTTCGCGTCTGGGCACTTATTTTAAAATACGGAGCACCCAAAACATTAATATGAATCCGATGACTAGAAGAGAGTATATTTCTGCGTTAATGAGTAATTATTAGAAAGTGTATATTTTGACGTCCTAAAAAACATATCTCGATGTTGACATTGGCAACTCTGTGCTAACAAAATGGCGGACCAAAAATGGTAACTTTTTCGGTTTTTCCAGTTTATTTCGACAACTAATGGTTCTATGAAAAATTATTTATTTATTTGAAAAAGTATACTAAACCCGGAATCTATGTGATTATTATTTCTGAGAAAATCGACTTCAAAGTTGAAAGTTCAACCTTGATTTTTCGCTCTCCTGATTAAGATACAGCAACTATTCTTACAGCAAATTGTTAAACACGAAGTACATGTTTAAGATCTATTTTATTTAAAATAATTATTTCTAATTTTGGGCCAAGAAATTAAAAAATAATAATAATTTTTGGAACACAAAAATTGTAATAACTTTTTCCCTAGTGAATTCGAAACATCGCGGCCAACGAATATTAGGGTATTAAACTTAGGAAAGATATTATTGAATATTCATACTTCACCTGGGAATTTCTTTTGTTGCATGAGAGACCCCCTCTAAGTTCTGTGGACCACTGACGACTTTCAAATCACGCGGGTACAAGTAGTGAGCAGGTGGCCGTTCTACAGGCGCTGGATCCACGCCTTTTCACCGCTCGGTGCAGCATCCTCATTTCGGAGCAGATGTTCTTACATACATAGTGATTTTGGAGCATGCTTTGTCAGTCGTATATATAACGTGCCAGTTTTAGTACATATAATAATACTTTTTCACAAACCACAAGTAAATAAACATTGTTATTCAGTGCATTTGTATAAATTCTATATTTTTTTGCTTTCAACAGTTATAAATCTCCTTCATAAAGTTAACAAAGTGAAAATAAAATCTGAACACGTGGTTGACTGAAATGTATAAAATAACCGAAATGAAGCAGCTGCAGCGCAAAGCAGCAAGTGCATGCAGCGCAAAGCAGCAAGTGCATGCAGCGCAAAGCAGTAAGTGCATGCAGCCCCTACGCCTGTAGAGCAGCAACACGCTCACTACTTGTGTCCATGATCTCGGATACCAACATTAAATATTGGAGCCAATAGCGTCCGGATAACCAAATATCCATCGGTAATGCTATTAATAAATCCTTAATTAGAAATAGCATTAAAATTTAAGGGAATTTTTTAAAGTTTGATTATCATATTAAAGACATAAACAACTGTATTAAAATAAAAAAAATACTGAACATTCCAGTCAAAATAAAAAAATAAATAGTTCAAGTGTATGTTTAAAAAAAAAATAGTTTATAAAATTTAATGCTTTACTCTAGCAATGAGTACAATTATAAAAAGATTGGAAATCAAATACCTACAGATACCCTAGTCGGATAGATTCTGGACGTCTTGCGGTGGACCATAGATCTTACGAGGGGTGTCTCGCAAAGAAAAATTTACCAGGGAAAGTAAAAGTATTCCACAACATCTTCGCCAAGTTTCATCCTTGAACGTTTGATAGCCGTGACATTTCGAATTAAAAAAAATTGTTTTCCATCCTGCGATAAATGCATCTAAATCTAATGAGAACAGTAAAAAAAATTTAAGTCCACTAGGGAAAAAGTTATTGCAATTTGTATGGTTCAAAATCCGTTTTTTTTTTCATTTCTCTGCTTAGAATTTTTTCAAAAAATACATCTTAAAAATATACGTAATTTTTAACAATTTGCTGTAAGAATAGTTGCTGTATCTTGATTAGGAGAGCGGAAAATCAAGGTCAAACTTTCAACTCAGAAAATATTAATCACACAGAGTCTGGATTTAGCATACAATTTCGAGACAATAGTTTGTAAATAAATATGGTTTTATTTTAAACAAAGAAAAATGTAGTTTTTTGAAAAAAAAAATGATATCTCGATAACTAGTGGCGTCGTTTATATATATATATATATATATATATATATATATATATATATATATATATATATATATATATATATATATATATATATATATATATACATACGAATCGGATAGGTAATTTAATTATCTACAATTTTTGATTGGGACTTTTTTCATACAACCTTTAGTTTTCGAGATAAGCTGGAAAAACCGAAAAGAGATCATTTTTTGTCCACCATTTTGTTACCACAGGGTTACCAATGTTAACATCGAGATATGTAATTTAGGATGTCAAAATATATACTTTTCAATAATAAAATAGCAAGTTACATTTTTTTCGCGACAAAAGTCTAACTACCAAGGAATAATAGAAAAGTTTAATAAAATTAATAGAAGGCTTCAAACGTCATTAATTTTTTCGTTATTACTGAAATTTGATATTATTCACTTAGAAAAAGTATTAAACTAATATTTTTTTGTTGTATTGGTTTTAGATAAACCCGTAAGAAATACTGAATATCGCCGCAAAACACTGTTTGTAACAAAGCGTTCAACGATCAAGCAGAGAACTTGGTCCAAAGTTAATATTTTGATTTGAAATTTTCATGAAGTTTATTTAAAATATATTGTAAAAACTGTATGTAATAATAAAAACATATTACAAAAATATTTTGTTTTAAAGATAATATCTACACGAAAAAAATTATATCTAGCAATTTACAGTAATATTCGACGGTAGGATTCAAGTGATAATAAGCACAATTTTTATGCTACGTGATTCAGTCATGGTAATGCCAGCTCTTTCATTATTCACAATGAGACGTCTTTGGGTCTCTTGTAATGCCGTACGCGATCACATTGTGCGTTCTATTTAATGGTTTTTCACATTAGGCAACCAATTTTAAATTTGTTATTTCTGGTATACAAAAAGTTACTGAGCAGCAGTCTATAGCATTTTAGTTTTCAGTAAAATTAATGTAACATGGGGATATTAAATTAAATAACTGCACACAAATTTATTATATTATATATTTGATTGCTTATCATCTACAGCATGATACATGCTTCATTAGGAATCAATCAAATATTTTAAAATGATGGAAATATAGAAGATATTTCTGAAAGTAATTAAAAAATTGCCAAGGCAAATTTTACAGCAAAAAGAAAAAAGAAAAAATAAAGTATATACACATACATGTTCGGAGCTAGTTTATTTTGGGATGGTTGCTCAAAGGGTCTCGACTGTCACAACTGGTTAATCTGATTATCCACCAATAGTTAACTTTTTTATTGACAGTAGATAAAAAGGGATTCCCACAATTTTATACATATATCTATATATATATATATATATATATATATATATATATATATATATATATATATAATCTTTACTAGCATATTATGTATATTTTAATTTAAAAATTTAAAACTCTTTTGGTTGCTGACCCATTAAACAGTATTCTAAATTATTTTTCTCAAAATGCCTTTTGAGATGATCATGAAAAAACTATTTGCTAGACGTGGAAATCTCTCATAATACATGTTTTTCTGCTTCTCCAGAATAAAATATATCCAAACATAATAAATCTTTTTTAGTTGTAATTGGTTATAAAAGTTACCTTTGCATTTCTAACATATTCAGAAAGTACTTATAAAAAAATTGTATAACAATCAAACGCTCTGGTCTCCAAGATTAAATATTGGAGCCAATAGCGCAAGTCCTGATAACCAAACATCCATTGGTAATGCTATTAATAAATTCTTAATTAGAAATATCATTAAAATTTAATACGAATTCTTTAGCTAATTTTTTAAGGTTGGTTATCATATTAAAGACATAACCAGTTATATTAAAATAAAAAATACTGGACCCTCCCAGTTAAAATAAAAAAAAAATAAATAAATAGTTCAAGTGTATATTTAAAAAAAAAATAGTTTATAAAATTTGATGTTTTACTATAGCAATGAGTAAGATTATAAAAAGATTAGCAATCAAATATCTACAGATTTTCATATTCATAATTAGCAATCGCACTACTTTTTTAAGTTTTTAATGTTATTTCAGTTATTCCTTCTATGATCATCGTTGGTAGTAAAAAACTTTGTTTACTTTTAACAAGTGTCCACAACATTTTCAAGAATATTATCAAGGTCTAACCCTTTTTCTCTTGACGCAATGTTACAATTATCTGTCATATCAATATCTCTAGAATTATCACCTTCACTGTCGTTTTCAACTAAGCTTGTAATATTCTCATTAACAGTTTCAGTACTTTTTTCTAATATTACCTCTTTGCCATTTATACTCTTATCTAACGCTTCGGATTCGTCTGAAGAAACTTCAGGTCTTGATTCTCGATCCTTGTCGCTAATAACAACATTCTGAGTATCTGAAACATTATTATCATTATTTACATCTGGAATACATGGATTTGTATATTTGGCTATTAGCTCATCTACATCAACAGTATCAACACGTTTTTCTTCTGATACTCCTAATAGCTTATCTTCACTCTTTTTTTCACTAGAATCGTTATTTTTCTTGACGTCAGAGCTGCTCAGATCATCTCCCTCACTCACCTTTTCTCTTTTAGACTCAGGCTCTTCAAAACACTCATCATCTTTACTGTTATTTGAGATATCTTCTTCTTCTTCTTCTTCTTCTACTATACTTTTACGTCTTTTTCTTGATTTAGTGCCTAAATTACTTAAATCAAGACTATTGTTTTTACTATTATTTTCGGTATCTGAGTCCATACCTGAACTGTGTTTTTCAACTTGATTGCTTTCATCTATTCTTTCATTACTAATAATTTCGTCATTTATATTATTTTCAGACTTGTCTTCAGAAACCTTCGCACTAATTTGACCATCCACGTTGTCATTTTCGTTAGTTACTTCTACTCTATCTATAATAGTGTCGCTACTAGAGTCTTCATTTGGAACATCGTTATCATTTTTTTCATTGTTTTCTTCAGATCCATCTTTGCCTCCTTCGATTTTTTTTAGTTTTTTAAACTCTGCCAAAGTAATCATTAGATCATCTGAATTTGTTTCCGAAACATTACTTAATGGATCGTCATTAGAACTTTTAAGATTTTGAGAGGAATTTTCATTTTCTTCATTACAAATTATAATCTCACTATTTACGGTACTAGATACCTCATTACTTTCTTCATCGTTACTTTCTAAAGGTTCTTCATTTTTAGAGCCCTCTTGCAGGTCAGAAGTTTCATTACTATTTGACTTGTTTAAACTTTTACTACTCTTTTTCCTATTTTTCGCAGATCTTTCTTTATTCTCTTCTTGTTCTTCATTATCGCTGGACGTTTGATTTTCACTTTCGACTTTACTATTTTCGATCTTATCAGAGTCGCTATCACCAATGTCTACTATTTCTCCCTTTTTACTTTTCTTCATGCCTAACGGTTTTTTACTTCCTTTTTGTTTACTGTTTTTATTAGTCCTTGTGTTTTTGCCATCTAATTTTTGACTTTCGCCATCCTCAGAAACACTACTATCACTGTCGATACCGTAGCTACTCCCACTTATTGTTCTATCGTCAGATATTTCCTCCGTATTTTTGGATACTTTTAAGCTATCGAAAATATTATCATTATTTTTTAAAATTTCCTCCACGTATCCTTTAGCAGCATTTGATTCTTCGTCGGAGTCTACGTCAAGACCTGTAAATTATAAAAGAAGTTTAGTATTTATTCTAGACGAATTTTTGTGTAAAATATTGTCACTCCAATAATAATAACTTTCATAGCAATATGTAATAATTAAATATATTAATAGAATTTTAGAACAATTACACTTCCTCAATTTTGCAAAATAGTGTCTTTTTCAACCCGTTTTATATTACAAAAAAGAAATTCGAAGGATTTTAATTACCAAATCGTCAGTTGTGTCATTTCAGGAGCTGGTTAGTAGATGTCAATGAACTGTATGATGAACAAAACTGAAGTACAAGTATTGTCAAGTTCCTTCACTTTTTTAAAACGACGTTTTGATGAGCTTGTTTCTCTATGTCAAGTATAACTTGAAATGTTATCTAGAAGATATCATCTCAAATTAGCATTGTTTTAAATTTTATTAGCATGTATCTCTAATCTCCGTGTATCAAGCATAAAATGACGAGTTCACTTAAAACTAATATTCATACAGTCCCGGCAATATTTTCTCGAAAAATATTCTCAGACATTAAAATGATCTGCTCAATCGTCTATGTTACTCACTTAAAAAGATATCTGAAAATTTGGATTTGAAATGTCATCGTCATTAGAATACGAATACGGGAAAACTTGATTAAGAGAAATCATTACTCTGTACGTCAAAATTCAAAACATGAAGTTTGGGGAGCAAACTTGTCGTTTTTTCAAAAAACATAACCTATTTAATTTTTCTGTACAAATGAGTTATCAATAAGAATTTCATTGCAGAAAGAAAAACTTTTCACCCTTCCAAAAACAGAGTTGCTTTTATTCCAAAAAAAATAAATAATAAGACACTCTGGAACCATTCTTATAAGTGTCAGTACAAATAACGAAATATTTGTAATCTTGTAGTACTTGTAATCTACACATAACTATTATTCTTCAAGGGAAGAAACTTAACTTCGGACTTCAGTGTGTTGTTAAAAATTACTGACATATACCGGCTTCTGAAACGACCAAAATTCTCATCAGTAGCTGAAATTAATAAAATTAAGTACATAAATATCAAAGATCAAAAAATATTGTGTTAACTCAATAACTTCATGGCGATAATTAAAACTTAACGATACCCCTTCCCAAACACAGTGTGAAAGTGAAACCTTCCTTCCCTGGAAACATTTTCATCCTTAATTCACTAACATGGTATAAGTTCAAAACTGGCCCAAGTTAAAAATCAAGGGTCTAAATTGATAAGGGCAATAATAAGTCAAATAAAAGTCCTAAAATTTAAAAATTCTAGAATAAAAAAATCGTCATCATTCATTTCTAAGCTGGTAAAAATGGAAAATTTTGTTCATTTTCGGTAGACAGCGATTCCTCATGCCAATTCCAAAACTTTATCGCTTTTATTCTTAATTTTCGTATATAAAGGATAGTTTGTAAATATATATATATATATATATATATATATATATATATATATATATATATATATATATATATATATATATATATATATATATATATGCAAACCTCTCTCTATCATATCCTTTCTGTGTTAGAGGTTGCACAGTGAGATTAAATTGTTATGGAACGCAATTTATCCTATTCCACCACCATCGAGAAGATGGCCTACCTGCACCATCATACCGAGAAGAAAGTCAAAAGTTGCCCTCCCCGCCACAGTGATACGGCAGAGGTACATGTTTCGTCTTTACTAGACTCATCAGAGTACCGACATGCACCTGGCTGTGCAAAGAACAGATCGGAAGGAAGCATACAAATATTGAACGCGGCTTCGCCGACCTCCCGCCGGATGGCATATATATGTTTATGCGGCTTTCACGGATTCCTCCGTGTGAGATGCAATAGCAGTGGATATATCCACATTATGCCGTGTAGTGATAGAGGGAGGTTTGCGGGAATACATCCGTTCGTTCATTTGGTTTTCTGTACAAGTTTGCAGACGTTTCGCCAAAATATCATTTTTAAATAAGAAAGTTAAAGAGCATTTTAAAATCTTTCGGATTTCGCCTTGTATCTTCAAAATAAGAGGAAATTTTTCCGTTCCGCTTGCGACAGAATTTCTTAATTCAAATTTCCGATTATTTGAGCCATAAAATTGCAATTTTACGTTTTATTAACCCCTTTCCTCCATAATTACATTAAAACATGATCAAGCTTTACATATAGTTTGGGATAACGGTGTACAGTTACAGAACTATATTATACGATCTGATTTTCTAAATGCGGTGTATTTTTTAAACTTATTGTGAAAGTGAAGTAATTGGTTTAAAATTTGAAAAAAAAAATTAAAATTACTGTTAGATGCGTCTATTGATTAAATTTCATCTTTTCTTTCTTTCAGTTTCAGGTTAGTTAAAGTTCAGATTGATTAATTTTATTTCTTCATGTAAAATTATATAACTTTACTTCTTCATATAAGATATGCGTAAATAAGGGTTTCAAAAATCACACGCTTTTACTAATCTTCACATTAAAGTACATTCAAAATAAAAAATATTTTTTCTTTCTTAAATCTAACAATTTATTATTGTATTCACCTAAAGCAGAAACAAATATAAAATATCCGAGACCATCCTTTTCAAAACATTTTTTACTCTAAATAAATATCAAACTTGAAAATTAAGAAGTCAAATTCAAATATTTTTAATCTAGAAATAAAAATATTTTATTTTCTTATTTTTAAAATAAAAATGTTTTACTTTTAATGTTTAACCTCATTTTATGGGATGCCTATGTGCGGAGTACCAGATTTTGTTATGACGCGTATTACGATATGGTTTTTTCTTTACGTATCCATATTAATTTTGGCTGTAAACAACTGTACGGTTTGTAATAGGCTTGGCGGTGTCTCTATTTTAACTAGAGATCTATTTGGATAAATCAGTTACTAATTATAACAGTGTTATAAGCAAAACAAAACTAAAAGATCTAATTTCCATAGCAACTGGATGCGGTTTAACACTTTTTAATGAATCGGACTGTTAAAAGTATTTATTACACAGTACGACATGAAATTTGTACATTGAATAAGAATAATCATTTCTTGTAGATTTTGAGTCGCTGAATTTGAATCCGGCCTCAGAATTGCTCCATCACATCAGGTTTTTAAAATATCCTAATCTAAAAGTGCAAAAACGCGATTTTGGTCTATATTTGAGGTTATGTATCATCGCGACATTTTTTCTTCTCACAAAACTATATATATCATCTAAAAGTATAAGTCTTACTCTTTCAAATGCAGCTGAGTTTGCTCAAATATCTTCCTTTTTCTTCGAGATTTTCAATTTTGAAAGTTTTAAATTGAATAAATTTTTCAAGTTTTAGAAACTACATCTTTTGTGAACCGACAATTCTGATAAACAAAGGTTGTTTTAAGGCTATCAAAGCATCACTCAATCCAAATTTATCATTAGTTTTGCGAAATAAACTTGTTTAAACAGTTCGTTTAAAAAAATTATTGCAAAATTCATTATTTTTTTAAATAAATGGTTCCATTGCGTTTTACAAAAATCAATACGTTCAAAGGAGTCGTTATCGTTATTACGTTTTATTTAATAATATTAAATAACAAATTTGGCAATTTAAATATAAACTCTTTAACGATATGCATTTGTAGACTTTGAATTTGTAGAAAATGGTTTGGCGAATTCTGGATATACATTCTTAATTATTTTCTGATGATCGTTTGAGGGTTTTTTAAATTGCAAAATTAATTGTTGATGATTTTGTTTACAACAAAATATATCGTAATACCGATAACGACTCCTTTAAACGTACTTATTTTTGTAAAATACAATGGAAGCATTTATTTAAAAAATAATGAATTTTGCAATTTGTTTAAACAAATTTTGAAAAACTAATGATAAATTTAGATTGAGCGATGCTTTGATAGCCCTAAAATATCCATGGTTTATCAGAATTGTCGTTTAAAAGCTTACTGTTCACGAAAGGAGAAGGTTTCCAAAACTTGAAAAATTTATGCAATTTGAAAATTTCAAAATTAAATATCTCTAAGAAAAAAAAAAGATATTTGTACAAACTCAACGGCATTTGAAAGAGTAAAAGATACTTTATAACGCTATGTAGTTTTATGAGAAAAAAAAAAGTCGCGATGATACATAACCTCAAATATAGACCAAAATCGCGTTTTTTGCACCTGATGTGATGTGATGCAAAGTTTTTTTCAAGACTACAAAAAGAAGAGGAGAAACAGCAATTCAAGTATCTGTTTTTTTGTGGAGTTTTCGCGGTAGGGATTTTAAGTTTTCTCACCTTGCCAAATTGCCTTTAGCTATTGGAAGTAAATGAACCGAAATTCCAGGTTATCTTAACTGAACTTCAAAAAGTTTATATAGACTAGAACCACTTTTCAATTTTCATTGAAAATTTGTTTGATTTTAAGAATAAAAAGTTTTAAAGCCTTGCAGTAACGCCTTTATAAATCTGCAATGTAACCTTTTATAATTAAAAAATCACAAATGTATTAAAAAGACACTTCAAATCAGTATTCTTAGATCTAGCATTTTAAAATAACATCTTTATAATGTGGTTTTAAAGTTATTTTTAAAACTAGGCAATAAAATAAAATCTTATTGAAGGGTAATAAGACTGTTTACAAACATCAAAAAGCCATTATTTTAACAATATTAGAAAATTTAAGAACAGAATATTCAACATAATACAAACGTTCTTCCGGATGTCTCGTTAAGGCTGTCGACCGACTGTATATTGTTTACTGAGCTTTCGGAAAAAAATCACCTAAGTGATCAAGATGAAAATAAAACATTTTTAGGCTTCTAAATAAGCCGTAAGAGGGGGTGTACGAACATAATAGTTTAGTTAAGCTATTCTTAGTTTGTAAATCTTAGGCTTAAGGTTAAGAACAGAGGGCATATAGTCACTTTTACTGTCTCATATGTCCACCTGACCTTCGGTTTTTCCTTAAAACTTGTTATTTGTTTCTTTCAATATTATTATTATTAATTTTTTATCGGGTATAAAGACCAAGTTTATTTATTTATTTGCAGAAAAAATATAATATCAATAAAGTTAATGTGGTTATTTATTGAAGTTATATAACATAATATTATTCGTCAGGATTCTATGCGCTACTGTCCTCGTCAAGAGTAATTATAATGGGACTAATTTCATCTATACGTTTCTCTCTTTCCCACCATTCTGAAATAAACTGGTCTGTCTTCCGTATGCATAACTCCAGGGTGATCTTTTCGAGAGATTTATTCTATATTTCTTTTACGGCGTCATCACTGTGGTTATCATAATAATTTTTGCAAATACACTAAATCAACTCTATAGGATTGAATTCACAGTGATACGGGGGCAGTCGTAGCACTTGATGTCCGTGCTGGTGAATTATATTGCCAACATATTCCTTAGGATTTTTATAATAACTCAGACTTGAGTGCGTCGTTTGAAAAATCAATATATTTTTTAAGCCAACTAATTATATCCGCCTTTTTCCATGATGGTGGGTGATCTATTAATAACTTTCGAATGATAAGAAACATTCTCGAGAACAATTACCAGTTCAGGGTTCAATGATATTTGGTAACAGTTTTTGTTTAAGCCATTTCGTCTACATTTCTGTGTTCATGTTGTCATGATAATCTGCAGACTTTGATTTTCTTGAGAAAATAAGTTCTACTCTTTCTACAAAGCCATCTTTTCCGCCAGCATGTACTCTACGTGTCTTTTTCCTTCACAATCACTATCTTTATGTTTCACTGTCTTTATGTTATCATCTTGCCAAATCCTTATTTCACTGCCTCTGAAAAATATCCACGTCTGATCCAAATATATAAACGAAAGTTCTTTAGCCTTGAATATAAAATATTGCCTGAAAAAGACCAGTCTTTAATGTATAACACCACTACTTTCACATAAAGCCTTTCTGTTATTTTCTTTTTTATATTTGAATCCAGTTCCCTTCAATGTCTTGTAAAGACTTGTTCGTCCTATGTCGGCAATTTCTTTACGTTTTAATTCAAGAAGAATATTGTCCAAGGTCACATGTTGTCTGCATTCTCTCATTTCGTATATTATATTACAAATGCCCGATTAGGCTTCTTCCGGTAAATCTAAAGATTTTGGATGCCGTCTTGGTTTATTTTTCTTTTTCCTCAATTTGAACCATTGAGTTCTATTATCTTAAATTACACTTTTTAACTTTGTTTCGCTTACTCCAGTGGCTTCAGTTACACAGTGATAAACTTTGAGTACAGATGTAGATGTATATGGAAACTTATCACACGAAAATCGACAGTTATTTACAACTGTATTAAATAACTGCACTTACCCACGGTTCATGTTTAGCTTCTGCCGGCCGTCTTTCAAAATCTCCTTTAATGGTTCTGGTTCAGAATACAAGTACAAAATGGTTCTAAGCCGTTGAGGCCACAAGATACACACCAAAACGCTACAAATAGTGCTGTTTGTTCCACACCTTCACGGCCTGATATTGTCTCTCTATTCACAGCAGCGCGCATTCAGGGACAAGTGCAAAGGTACCAATTGTGAATTGTAAATATAAAAATAATTAAATTCAAATTATGACGCGAAAACAAAATACTTTAAGACCAAACTTTCAGCCCACCAAAAATAAAAATATTTTTTCTGCTCAACAAATGTCCCACAAACCCCAAAAAACACATTTTGTGTAATAGTTTGGTAGCAGACACAGTTTAACTAATGACTGATCCATTAGCCCTTTAGTGGTGCGAATCTGAGCCACTCAAACGACATAAATCTTTACAATGTACTCATCGCAAAAGTATGCTTGACAACCACTACTAATGTTCCGACTGCGGGGGCAGTTTGAGGAAAGATTCACTTCGCTCTCATAAAATTGATTCCTTAATCAGCTCTATATTTTCTACGTCTTGCGATAAATCTGCGAAAGGCAGCGAGAAAAGCTTCCGAGGTCAAATCAAAAGCAAGCTAAAGATGCACTGCTTTGGTACGAAAGCAGATAAATACACAAATATGCGCCATTTGACTACGAACACTTCGATACCTGCTCAAACCAACAGATAAAGGACCTACAAAATCCACATTGACACAAAATGCTTAACTTGGGAAACTCGAGCTGGAGATAAATCACCCATAAATGGTGTCGTTGGAGACGGATAATAGTTCTACGAGTGAATAAAATCCAACATCGTTGAGTGATCAGATATTGAAGAGTGCAAAGACCATGGTACAAATTTTCATTAAGAAATTGTTATACACTTAAATACGAAATAGGATCATTTCTTGGTAGAAGCACTGGATGTTTAGCATCATATGCTATATTGGCATTTTTTAAACGTCCGTCCACCTTAATAACTCCATCTTCATCTAAGGAGGGTGCATCTGGATTATTTTCACCATTTTTCCCAAAGCATGTTAGTCTCAAGTAACTCAAATCTGCGAAAGGCTTGAGCTCTTGAATCACCTAAGGAGGGTGGCAAGGTTCGAAATGAAAGAGCTACGGTATATCTACCAGAAGACTGACTCACGATCGGGTTCTAGAAAACATTTTTTCACAAGCAACGTCGTGAGAGGACACAATTTCAGGTTACACATATCTGATTAGGCGTTACTGATTCCACTGAACCAAATAATACCCATCCAAGTTCCCTATTTAATGTACAAGAGCCGCCATTATGACTTCTATGAAAACCAGGTATAACGATTTGAGCAAACAAATCAATTCCCAGCAAAATATCCACTTCAGAAGCAGCATAAAACTCGGAATCAATTCAAGTTAAACTTTTGATAAGGAATTGTAACCAAAGAAATCAAATCACAAATTTTGGTTAACATAACTACATTCACATTATTAATAGGAGTGTCCTTAAGATCAGGAAATAAAGTCAACGTCACGTTTCCCAAAGACGTATAGGCTGGCATTTAGTTTAAACCTTGAATTGATGTACAAGAATGAGAGATCGTAAATCTAACATTTTCACACATGATTCAGTTGTAAACCTCGCTTGGCCAGCAGAATTCAATAAAGCTTTACATCTCACTAGTTGGCCATTCTGGTCAAGAATTGAAATCATAGCAGTAGCAAACAATACCTGCTTTCACGAAGGTAAAGTACTAGAAAACACTTTCACGTTGCTTCCAATTTCACTGGCAGAAGGTACATTAGCATTAGAAGAAGGTACACCGTTACCAGTGGGAGATACACTTTCACTAGACGAAATATCGTAAGTAATTTGTTGCATAGGAAAATGTAAAAGAGTGTGGTGTCGCTTATCACACTCTTTACAAGGCGAACTTTGACACAGCACAAGAATGATTGAATGATATAAACAGTTAAAACAGAGGCATTTGTCGTCAGCAAAGGAATGCCGTTCGTGAACGTCGGTCTTTAAAAATGATTCATATTTTAACTTATGAAAGTTTGCTTGCAAATGATACACTTGGAAAAATTTGCTATGGATACAAAGCTACAGGTACTGCCAGGAAAACCCTATCTATTACCACCACTGCATACATCTTGTCAACCTGATATAAGATTATTTTTTCGACTAAGTTCATCTTTGTTAAAACCACCATGATTAATGTTAACTTTTGAAAGGAGCTGAACATTTTCAAGTGCCCTGCAATATTTCTCAACAAATGTAAATATATCTTAAAATTTCGGAAATTTCTTATCACAATATTCAATTTCAAATTGTTTCCAAAGAGGGGTCTACTTTTTGCAAAACTAAATTAAATTTGGTTAAAGCCCACATATCTAATTTAAAAACGTCTAGGGCCGCCAAATTTGCAGAAAAAAAAATAGACAATAATTTTCTAAGTTCAGAAGCAGATTTAATTTTAACAACGGAGCTAATAAATGAAAATACAATATCAGATACCAGAATTCTATCATTCAGAAAGTTATTTGAATATTTTTAATTACTACAACTGCATCTTTCTCTAAATAAGAAACCAGAAATTGAAAACGTTTAATATTTGTGAGAGAAGTACATTCATGTAATAACTGTACAGATCAAAGAAAGTTGGCTACCGTTTAAAATCCCCAATAAATTTTAAGTATGTTAATCTATAGGAACCTGATTCTATTACACCTATCCGATCTATCCCTAGCCTGACTTTTCCCTTTATTTTCTACTTCTCACAGATCATGATAAACCGATTTAATTGCACGTCATTAAAGTTTTCTTGAACCTTGTCGTGTTCTTCAATACCACTGTCGTCTATTAAACCTATTAAATTTAGGTGAAACGACTCACGCTTTGAGACATCAACTAGGCTTTCGTAACGAACCAAGATTTTTTTTATCTTGTCAAGCCTGGTTTAGGTGCGATATCACATAAGAACTTCACTTTTTTAAAAACTGAATCCTATTTTTTTTTTATTAAAACTTTTAACTCTTGGTGATTCTAAAAATACTGTAGATAAATTCATAAATGTGTCTTAGGTTCCACCGAAAAATCAATAATTTATTTAATAAGTATAGTAAATATCCTGTATTTACTATTTATAGGACAACATTCAGTCAAAAAGGATGTTATTGCCCATAATATTTGACTCAGAAGGCAAGGTCGCGATCTTGTCATCACCGATTTTGATGAGACTTATGAATTATAGCAATTAAGGTCATCTAAAGAAATCTCCAAAAGTATCCGTACAAGCGCTTTTGATTCTTATGAAAGAAATTTTAAAGTCGGACGCATTATACGTTGATAAGTGCGATACTCTTTTAAAAGCTCTCTCATATCAGCAGCCATGGCGCAACTGAGTAAGCGCTCTACCAATGCTCCGTACTCCTTAACGTGTGTTTTTTAAAAAAGTTTCCTTAATACTTCCATTTCCAGTTTTACAGTTGTAATACAATTTTTTAAAACAGATTGTGTTAATTTTTGAGAAACAAACCAACTTGCGTCACGGCGGCTGATGTAAGAGCTTCTAAAAGAGTATCACACTTGTCGGCATATAACGCGTTTCACTTTTTTTACGAAAATCAAAGGGGCGATGGCACGAACGCTTTTGCGGATTTCTTCAGATGACCTTAATCGGAATAATTCTTAAGTATCATCAAAATCGGTGATGACAAAGTCGCGACCTCCCCTTGTCAGTTTAAAGATTTCGATTTAATTTGAAAACAATTACTTATTTTCTAAAGAAATAATGCATATACAGGTTGGTGGAAAAGTTTTAAAAGCGACACCTATTACCCAGTACAGGAATCAAAATTTATACGCCATTTTAATATTTCATCTTCTATATGAACACACACAAAAGTTTATTTCTGTCAATTCATTCTTTGTTTACAAGCCATTTGAAGTTGCCGTGTCAGTGAATTTTTATACAATGGATGTTTTGGGAAGGTTTATCAGCAACAGAAATTCATATAAAAATGGTGAAAGTGTTAAAGAAATCTGCTCCTTCATTTCCAACTATGCATCGATGGGTTTTAGAGTTTAAACGTGGTCGTACAAGCGTTGAAGATAAACCACGTAGTGGATGTCCAAAGAGTGCAACAACACCAGAAATCATTGAGCAAGTCTATGATATTGTTTGTAAAGATCCAAGTACGACTAAGCGTGAAATTGCTGATACCATGGGCATCTCGGACGAACTAGTACTCTATACTTTACACGAATAATTACGTATAAAAAAGCTATTCGGAAAGATAGTGCCGCATTCGTTAACAATTCAACAAAAACTGAATCGAAAACAAATTTGTAATCGTAATTTGGAGCGTTTTAAGCAGAATAAAACCGATTTTGTGCGTCATTTTGTAACTGTGGATGAGACTTGGATTTACCATCATGATCCTAAACTGAAACAAAAACGTTTACAGTTGATTGAAGCTGGTTGTTCAGCTTCAAAACAGGTCAAGTCAGACCGATCGGCAAAAAAGATTATGGCATCAGTTTTTTGGGATTCAAAAGGAATTTTGTTGACTGATTATCTTGAAAAAGGTAAAACAATTAACTCTGAGTATTATTGCAACCTTTTGGACCAGTTGGATAAAAAATTTCGTGAAAAAAGACCCGGCTTACAGAAGAAAAAAATCATTTTTCATCAAGACAATGCACGTCGTCACACAAGTGGTTGAACGATGGCTAAATTTAAAGAATTAAAGTACGAATTGCTTGAACACCCACCGTATTCACCAGATTTGGCTCCCTCCGACTACTACCTCTTCAGAAATTTGAAACAATTTCTTCGTGGAGAGCGTTTTTCGTCGAATGAAGAAGCTATTGCAGCCGTGAAACATTATTTTGCAAAGCTTCCGGAAAATCATTACAAAGATGGTATAAAATTATTGGAAGATCGTTGGAATAAGTGTGTTGAAGCTGAGGGAGATTATATTGAATAAAAAAAAAACGAAATTCATTACAAAAATACACATTCTTTCATTTTCCCATTCAAAACTTTTCAACCAACCTGTACATACAATGTGATAAAAATTATTGAATCTACTCTACTACGATATTGTACGAAAATATACTTTTAATTTTTAAATCGACGAATCATCAATAGATTATTTAATTCGCTATCACAAACTGATTTAAAATGACTTAATTAATAAGTCTACACAATCATTTCCTTAATGTTTATCTAATTTTTATTTGATAAAAGAACACAAAAATGCCCAGCTTTAAGCAAAAAACATATCGATAAATTGGTATTTTTTTTATTGGCAGTGTTATTTTATTCAAAAATATATTGATATCAATAGTAAAAAACAAATTCTTCACTAGGTTTTAAGATATTTAAAAAATAAGTTAACATAGGTGTTTAACAGGGACACACTTCACGCCGCTGGGATCTATCAGGGCGTCTTTTGATTAGACAAACAAGAAAGACCAGTATAAAAGGATGTACACTGAAGGATAAAATTTGGAGTGTGAGATCATAGTTTTAAATTTATTTTATGTAAATAAAGCATAATTGCATTATATACTTCTATTCTTTTTAACGCTAGAAGACAAAGGACATTAAAAGGACTCTCAACTTTACAATTGTTTAACAAAATTTCAAACAGTGTATTTATTTCATTCTGGTATTTTCTACACTGTAGAATTATATGATCCATATCATATCTAATATGACAGACATCACAGTTTTCTCTCGGTAAGACATTTTATGTAAATGGGCAGGACCCCTATCCTCGAAAGTGTGATGTGAATGGCAATGGGAACTTTTTGACAGTAAAAGCCGTATTCTTAAAAAGCCAATGTTGCCAGATATGAATGTGCTAAAACCCTAGAATTTCAAAAAATAAAATGGATGACAGATTGAATTGACCTGTCAGACCGAAAATGTCCGTAGTATATTTTGTTGCCATTTTAGACAAAAAGTAGTTTTGGTACTTTAAATTAATCGTCCAAAGTAAAAAAAAATAATGCTGTTGTTGTTATTTTTGTGAAGTTATTGATTGCCATTACCATATTTGTACTTTGCCTGGATTAAATTTATATTAAATTGACACTCTGGAACTGTTAAACAAACATGCATACAAAGAGCCAAGTACTTGAAGATTCTAATATATAAAGAAAAAGGGATATCAAGAAAACCAGCAATCATATATACAAAGTAATATACTGACAGTAATTGCAGAAAGTCAGCACTGATAAACCTTGAAATGGTGGAAATTACAACTTACGTAGTATGACTAAAAGCCATCCTCCCAATCCACTACGGAAACTATCCAATCAGTTATTTATTGTATGAATTCACAAAGTGTCCAGCCTCTTACTGCGAGATGCCCTGTCCTGACAAGTAAATTTGAAAGAAAACCTGAAACTTAAACAATGATAGTGAAACTGTTTATGATCAGGGACCGAAACCAAAGGCCAGACAGAAGACGTCCATTAAAGATACTGACGGATCTCACAATCAACTTTAAATGTACATATTTTTTATTTTATGTACCATAAATAAGGTTTTTATGCTGAAGGACCTCATTCGTTGGTCTGTAGGGTTCATATTTATATGTCTCGATAAATTATAATCATAATATTTATTTAATTGTAGTGTCGTATAGTGTTTAACACAATCTAATTAAGTTAAGTGCTGTAGTTAACATAATTTAAATATAAAAGTTGTTACTTATTTACATAAAAGTTTCAGATAGCTTATAAATTGTTATTTCTCAAATTTATTATAAGTTGTGTCGTGAAAAGAATTATGTTAGACGTAACTGTTTAAAACTAAGATATTCGGCTGTTATGGACACAAGTATTTATGTTAAATCCATAAGCAGAACTGCCCCAGAAAAACATGTTTAAATAGCACGCTCATACAATTGAGTTATGAACAGAATCTCCTATAATAATTTTATATGCCTGTAATCTCAAATTTACTTAATATTTGCGAGACATATTCAACTTTCTAAAGATATTTTATAAAATTTGAAAATATTAAAAATATCGGGGTACCACCTAATTAACGTTTCAACTGTTTATTCAAAAATAAAACGTCTTAAACGGTTCGTCAACATATTATTTTTTTAATGACGAATTATTTTGAAGAACCAAAAATAAAATAAAAATTTTTTATACTATTTAATTTTTTGAAATTCGTGCGTTAAATATGTCATTTAGCGGCTGACATTTCATTTGCGCATGTTTCACCGTTCGCTTGCCTTTCACCGGGCGAACGAGGATATGAGTGATGAACATTTCAAGAATACGCGTTCGCCACCTTTACACCATCTTGTCGATGTGTTTCTACAAAAATTAGACCATCTTTCCTTCCATTTTTGCTTTATTTTATGACTTAAACTATTATATGCATCAGAAAGAGTAAATTTATTTTTAAGACGAATGCCATTTAAAATGCTATCTTTAGCCAAAGTATCTAAAATTTCATTACTCTCAAGTCCCGTATAAGCTTGTGTCCATATGAATGTGACATGTTTACTACGTAGCGTAGATCTTCGCAATAATTTTCTGGTGTTCCAAATGAGCGGATTATTTTTATAGTCCCAAGGTTTAATTTTATCCAAGGATTTAAGGACAGACATTGAGTCAGACAAAATAACATAATGCTGAAATTCACTATCGAAAACAACTTTCAGCGCTTCAGATGTAGCTATAGCTTCACTGGTAAAAATGCTACAATCATCAATTATTTTATATTTACGTTTAATGTTCATTTGGGGGAAGAAAATTGCTATCCCGTTACCTTCTGGTGTCTTAGAAGCATCTTTGCATATTAGTATAGAGTCCTTGAAATAACAAAGTTCACTGTTTAAAATGTGTTTTTTTTTTAATGAGTTTTACAAGCAGAACCATAAAGAATGCTTCCATAATCGAGGATAGATCTAATATATGTTTTGTAAAAAATTAATGCTGTTTGGACGTCATAGCCCCACCACACTCTTGTAACAGTACGCAAAAAGTTCATGCCCTTATTACACCTTGTCACCAAGTGATTAATATGCTCTTTCCAGGTTAACTTTTTATCCAAAATAATGCCCAGATACTTAACTACAGTCTTGTTGGGTATAGTTATATTCTGTAAATTTATGTGATCTATATTGGGTAGATTGTATCGAGTGAACGTGCAAAAAGTGGATTTATTAGGAGAAACTTCAAAACCATTAACCCCTGGACCAATTTAAGATTTTTCCTACTGCTTGTGATAACATTTAAACACTGGTATTATATTTACTATGTTGTGTGTAGATACAAAAATCATCAGCATATTGCACAATTCTAAAACCAGTTAGGTTGTGAACATCGGCTGTATATAGATTAAAGAGCAAGGGACTGAATACGGAACCCTGAAGCAAGCCAGAGGAAACAATTCTAGGAGCTATTTTCTCATTAGAGTAATTTCTAACATAAACACTCCGGGTATTGTACAATTTAACAATTGAGTTGGCTATAATAGGAGGTATTCCAAAGTTTCTCGCCATTTTTTCTTCTAAAATAGTCAAATTTATAGAGTCATATGCACTTTCAATATCAAGAAATAATGAAGTAAGGTATTCATTATTAGAAAAACAATTTTGTATATCGAGAGTAATAGAAGATACTGCATCCAGTGTACCAAAACCTTTCTTAGAGCCGTACGGATTTTGAGGGAAGATGTGATTAATCAGTCAATATATAAATTGGTATTTGATGAGCACAAAAAACTGGTTTTATTTTATCTGTTTAAAATAAATATCGATTTTCAAACACAAACTATACTAGAAAACTGAACTTCTTAAATATTCAGACTCGCAGGCCATAAACTGTTGGTATTTCGATAGCTTACAAAGGATCATCTTATTTTTAGATCTTTAAGGAAACTTGTCATATGAAAATCGACAATTATTCACAATTGTACTAACTACTGCACTTACCCACGGTTCATCTGGTTTAGCTTCCGCCGGCCGGTTTTTGAGAATATCTTTTAATGATTCTGGTTCACAACACAAGTACAAAATGATTCTAAGCCGTTGAGACCACAGGATATACACAAAGGCTCTACGTATAGTACCGTTGTTCCACACGTTCACTTGTTCACGGTCCCTGATGCTGTCTCTTTGTTCATAGCAGAGCGCATTCAGGGACAAGTGCGAATGTACCAATTATGAATTGTAAACATAAAAATAACTAAATTCAAATTATGACGCGGAATCAAAACATTATACACTTTAATACCAAACAATTAATGTAACGATAAAACACAATATTCATGCTGTGATGCAACCGTGTCTTGCACAAATCGTAACGGAATGATCGTCAAAATACTTTTGGATCGTCAGTCTTACTATATCATCTGACCACCTTCTCAACGATCTTCCTGCACTTCTTCCATTCTCTTTAAGACTGCAGTGCAGCATACGTATCGGCCATTCTTCCGAGGAATTCCACCCGATGTGTCCAGCTCACATTCATTTCGACATAGCGATTTTCTCGACAATATCTGTTTCTCTCGTTTGTTTTCTGACAGTGGAAATCTTTATATTTTACTTTACGATAACTCCCCTCCATGGATCTATATACAATTCCTAGTTATTTAGCAGATCGTTAATGTTCTTGTCATCATTACGTACATAAGTTCTCGGAGAATATATCTCTGTCAAAGACTTTTCCGTTAGGCATATAAAAATGTCTGGCATTTTTAGTTTTCAGCCACAGTTTCACAAACCACGGCAATATTTTTAGATTGGACCAGTACGGATTAGTTTCTTTACATTTTGAGCAGATGAAGTTCTTTCCAATTTAAGCACTATACTGCGAATAATTTTTCTGTTGGATAATTATGTGGACTAAAATGATCACGAATTCTGCGAAATTTGTTTATTACATAAGACATCTTTTCATAAAAACTTTTAACATCATATTTTATGTTGCTTTACGGTATATCGCTACAATACTAAAATTGTAGTGGCCCGACATATTTCAAACAAAAATGTTATTATTAAATAACGTTGTTATAGGATAGATAAAAGCTAAAAACAATATAGAGCCGCTTATTGAAAAACCCTTTAGTTGAAATTTGTTTTCAAAAAATAAACAGCAAAAAACTTTCTCATCTGACGTTGATTTATGTCAACTTCTTAGATAACTCAGAGGTAAAATGTTTCAAATTTAACAATATCATTTTATAGAAAAGAAAAACTAGTTAATTCCAGCTTAGGCAAAATTTAAACTAATACAATACCTTCTCTCATATAAAACAATAATACAGTTCTCGTAGGACTATCGAAATTGTCAATCCTTTTTGTGGATATTTTTATTTTGCACTAAATCATGAATTTGATATTCGCTTCAATGTATCAAGCTCGACATTGAACTTCATTGAAGATGTCTAGTGCCTTGACAACAATAAAAATTTTAAAAAATATGTAAGAGTGCAGACATTCCTCTTTTTTTCACAATACCCATTTTGCTATTTATGTAGTAACTTATAGAAAAAGGCACTTTTGTTAATAAATTGACATGTAGTGAAACTAAAAACTAGGAGAATTACAGCCACAACAACTAAATGGTTTAATGACGTTTCTTAAACTATTTGAATAAATGCTCACGCTGCGGTTTCAATCATATCTGGATAGAAATAATTTATTGTTTGGCATGGCTTTGCAAACAATAATAATAATTCTTACGGCTGCAGTGCTTATTCAATTTATTTATGAATCAAATGATTAAAATCATTACACTGTTGCCATACTTTAACGCGAGCGTTTGATCGAAATTATAGTAAACTTCCATTAAAAACTGTATGCCTTAGTCTTTAGAGGTAATGTTAATGAGATTTCTAGAATCCTACTTGCAAACAGGAAAATTCTGGTAGAAATTGGTATGACTTAATCAACTTACAAAATACAAAAATATGGAGTCACACAAGCAGGTCCATCAAAGAATTCCTCAGTAAAATTAACATATCGTCAGAAATAGAATCCGTTGTGTGCTCGGTGACTCACGGGAATTTTTTATTCACATTTGAAAAAGTATTGATAAATTATTGAATATTTCACCGGTAAGACCATCGATTATATGGTACTCTTTTCTAATTGCATCATTTAAACAACTGTTACATGATAAATGGGACCCAAGGTATATAGAATATACAAAATCATTTTTATATTTCTTAACTATTGTTGATTATGAATGAATTTATGTAATATTTTTCCCATAGGAATTTAACCTTTGAATATGAAATCAAACGAGATTATTTAATTAGTAAGAATTGTTGGATTGTTGTGATTCAGAGCAAGTGTAATATGTTAATCGGTATATCCGGGGAATAAAGTAGACGCACTTTAAAGAATTTCTAGTTTGTTGATATTACTTATAAACCTCTGTAATAATGACAAATATATATATATATATATATATATATATATATATATATATATATATATATATTTCTTCGACTTCAATAAAACATTTATTTGTTTTGTTTTTTTTTGGGATTATGGTCCATTAAAAATAACATCAAAATGTAATAATGTGGTTATATTTTCTAAATTGCACATTTTTTAAAGATTAACCTTTCAGTAATTTACTTCACCTTCGTCAGAATATACGGTGTGTAGCTTGAACAATAATTCACGAACAAACACTGTGTGTAAACCAAGTGAGTATTATATCATATTGGAAAGTGTAGATTTCATAAAATAACAAAATAAAGATGACCACATGTGTCATCTTGAAGTTAGAGTAGTACAACTAGTACTAAATAAATTACCGAAACGTTATTCTTTACAAAATTTATATATATATATATATATATATATATATATATATATATATATATATATATATATATATATATATATATATATATATATATATATATATACAGGTTGATTCAAAAATCGATCACGAAACTTAAGGGGATGATTCTACTTGACAAAATAAGGGTAGAGCTTCATATAATTTTTTTTCAAAATGTCATTCGTTTTCGAGTTACAAGCCGTCCAAGTTCAAGTTTTTATTTTTTGTTTTTTGAATTACTCGCTTACAGGAAAACCGATTTGACTAATATTTGAAAGATAGGCTAAGTCTTCTGCGCTTCATCATTTTAGTAACAATTCACATTGATTGTTTGCCGCTAGAGGGCACTTTACCTACATTGAAAATTGTTTTTTTGTCATAATTTTTTAGTGTTGACATCTACAGTAGTTTTTGGCATAATTTCTGAAAGACTGATGCCAGGCCTTTAAAAAAGGTGCTCTTTATTTACATCGCTAAACCCAACGGTTTAGACGTAAATCACCCTTAAAAATTAAGTGGTAAATTTACTTTTCTCATTTCATTACCACCAGCTACCAGGTAAATAGCTATCAAAGTATACTAGAGCTGTCAGTTTAACATCAAATAAATTCGCTTTTTAAACTATTTAATTTATAATCTTAAAATAACTAATAATGGCTAATCACCAATATTCAAATATCGAATATTGTGATATCCATTTTTGTTATGGAAAAGCAAATGGTAATGCAGAGTTGGCAAGAAGATATATGGAGAGTTATCCGGAAAGAAATATCCCTCATGCTCAAACATTTTCCAGTGTGCACAGGAGGCTTGCGGAATGTGGTTCCTTTAAAAGTTATAATGGAAATAGGGGAAGACCTAGAACTGCTAGAAACGTGCAACAAGAAGAAAGAGTGCTTGAAATTATTGAAGATAATCCAGGTATTAGTACTAGAAAAATTGGGAATGAAGTGCGGCTCTGTCAGGCTAGTTCATGGAGGATACTAAGAGAAGAACAACTCTACCCGTTTCATTCAAAAAAGGTGCAGGCTCTTTATGACGATGATCGGCCGAGACGGTTGGAAATGTGCACTCAGATCCTAGCTAAGTATGAACACGATAATCGATTAATTGGCGTCATATTATTCACTGACGAAGCTGGTTTCACTCGTGATGGCATAACAAATCTACACAACATCCACACATATGCTTACGAGAACCCAAACAATGTGGTAGAAACGAAACATCAGCGTAGATTTTCACTAAATGTGTGGGCAGGGATAATAGGAGATTACCTTATTGGTCCTCATTTCTTTGATGGCCCATTAACTGGTGACGTATACTTAGATTTTATCCAAAATCGTCTCCCATTGTATCTGGAAGATGTGCCATTGGAAGTAAGGGCCAACATGTGGATCCTCCAAGACGGAGCTCCGCCCCACTTTAGTATACGTGTCCGACAGTATTTGAATGCAACGTATCCTGAGCGATGGATAGGACGAAATGGACCATTGGCATGGGCAGCGAGGTCACCAGACCTTAATCCTATGGATTTTTTCTTTTGGGGTCATTTGAAACAATTGGTGTACGATATTCCAGTAATCAACGTCGAGGATCTTCGCTTCAGGATAATCGAAAAGTGCCAAATTATTAAAGAAACACCAGAAATTTTTCATCGAGTTAGGCGACATTTTTTGAAGAGTGTTAGGAAATGTATGGAAGAAAATGGGGGACATTTTGAGAATCTTTTTTAGTTTGTTTAGTACTGTTTCATTAATTTTTATCAATTAAATGTATATCGCAATAATCCATAATATGAATATTTACTGATTAGCCATTATTAGTTATTTTAAGATTATAAATTAAATAGTTTAAAAAGCGAATTTATTTGATGTTAAACTGACAGCTCTAGTATACTTTGATAGCTATTTACCTGGTAGCTGGTGGTAATGAAATGAGAAAAGTAAATTTACCACTTAATTTTTAAGGGTGATTTACGTCTAAACCGTTGGGTTTAGCGATGTAAATAAAGAGCACCTTTTTTAAAGGCCTGGCATCAGTCTTTCAGAAATTATGCCAAAAACTACTGTAGCTGTCAACACTAAAAAATTATGACAAAAAAACAATTTTCAATGTAGGTAAAGTGCCCTCTAGCGGCAAACAATCAATGTGAATTGTTACTAAAATGATGAAGCGCAGAAGACTTAGCCTATCTTTCAAATATTAGTCAAATCGGTTTTCCTGTAAGCGAGTAATTCAAAAAACAAAAAATAAAAACTTGAACTTGGACGGCTTGTAACTCGAAAACGAATGACATTTTGAAAAAAAATTATATGAAGCTCTACCCTTATTTTGTCAAGTAGAATCACCCCCTTAAGTTTCCTGATCGATTTTTGAATCACCCTGTATATATATATTTATTGGTCAAACCTCAAAAACAAAAGACCAAACTTGTTCTTATTAAGATCTATTAGTGGATGATTTTTAAGAAGTGTACTTTTTCTTTTACTCTCCTTACTATTATAAATGTCCTAGCAAATAATCTTTAAATAGACAATTCCATAATTGTGCAATACGCAAAGAACACTTATATCTCCATCTATCCGACTGTGAGCCACAATATCGTTATTAATAGGACAAACCAGCTCTGCAATGTAAAGGAGAGTAAATATAGAGCCAGAGCTATGAGAGACCAAACTTGCCAAAACACATTTTTTTGAGCCTAGAAGTCACAGTATTAATTTTAAACGAAACATATTTTTGTACAAAGGTTTGGATAATTGAAAGACTTTTAATTTAAGCCCTAATAGATTAAATTTTATCCATTAGTTATTGCAGAAAACTAAAAGAAAAATCTCGAAAATTGCCCGTTTTGCATGTGAAATAATTACTGCCAATATAATTTTTTCTTATTTTTTGTTACTTGACAGGAAATGAATAAAACTCATTGTTGATTATTTCGAAAACGTTATTAGTTGCCGAGATATCTTTATTCTTTTATCTCGAGATGCTTCTCGCAAAATCGCAAACATGGTATGGATTAACAAAGTTTTCAACTCGATTAAAAGTGCATTCTACTCTTCCAGGCTTCTGCTTTCATGTGGCAATAAATCGAAAATTAAATAAATAACCTATTATTTATAGCTTTAAACAATTGGGTATTTTTTTATAAACAATTAGAGCCACGGCATCTTCAGTCCGTCGTATAGCTTTCTGAGGATAGTATATCGAAAGCTGACTTCATTACAAGGTTTTTAAAGATAAAACAATGCTCTATGAGCAGTCAGAGCCGAGTTAGGATATTTTTTCAAGTTACTTTGTCAACAACAACTATGAAACGACTATAACGGTATTGGCTAGTAAACGGTTTGAATTTTTTTATATAATTTGTTTTATAGCAATAAAAACCTGTCCCTCGATTCCCCAGATTCACTAAGAAGGTTCAACTGTGACTCAATATTGTTGCCATGGATTAGCTCTTCTAGTTGACCAATTTTGTTTTGCTTATACTTATGACAATAGTTATAATTTATATCAAATACATATGTCAACAAAAATTCTTATACATATAGCAATATTAAGGTTAAAAATCTAGAGATAAAGCACTGGAATCGGTAGAAGGAATAATTGTTTCCCCAAAATAAAGAAAATTTTCCATTTTTACCGGTTTAGTAATAGAAGAAAATGATTTTTTATCCTTGTATTTTTAAGACACAAAACTTGTCAACTTAAACCGTCTATTGTCAACTTAGACGGGTTTTAAGTTGTAACATTTCTATGGGTAACGGTATTAACTGAGGCAACGGTTCCGCCAAATTTCTATATCGGTATCCTTTGTCGATTTTCGTATCCGAGAATTGTCTATCTGTTTTTGTTGCAGTTTTGGGTAAATAATATTGAATTTTGGCGATACATCGTTTGGAATAATTTTCCAGTGATTAGGACATGGTTTTAAAAACATCATGAAATATGCATTTTGACAAGTCTAGTACTGACATTTCGAGCGAATTCAGCTATTTTCTATGTGACTGGTCGATCTGGCAGAATTGTAGAATTGTTAAAAAGTATTATCAATGGTTTTGTGTGTTTTATTATTTAAATTTTAAATCAGGTACCTATATCCTATACTTTTTATTTTAGTTGTCGAGTCGAATAAATGATATTATTTTTATTATACGCGCGCCATCAACTAACCCCGATATTTGTCATTTGTTTCAGGGGGCAGCTTTTTTAAACCATATAACAATTTTTTTTTTAAATATATGCCAGCTTTTTAAACCAAATATGAGTAATGTTAAACTTTATCCAGCATTTAAAGCATTGAAATCATTTATTCAAGCTTTACTTCAGTTTCTGCGACCCATTATTGTGGTTTTGAAGCAGTTGAAGGCAGTTTTTCATTCGTTGTTTTTATGCGAGGTTTATCCCATGTCCCCGAAGCTTTGCCGTCCTTAATAGAATTAAGACGTACATCTCCGACATTAAATACGTTTTGTTGGCGAATGCGTTGTGTTTAATTCCTTTTTTGGCCACATATACCAAACTACTCACAAGCGGATATTAAAACATCCGATAGTTGTCCTGTTTCCACGTATACCATTAGACGAGACCATCTTTTAATGGCTGCAACCCAATAGCCAGCACTCACAAACAGATAAATAGCTGTATTGTTGGAATTTATAAGAAGAAACACAGAAACGTATTGTAAAGGAAATTAAGTATATTGAGTTTTATTTAGATAATCTGAAGAGTCAACTGTATTGTTTGAATTTGTAAGAAGAAACACAGAAACGTATTGTAAAGGAAATTAAGTATATTGAGTTTTATTTAGATAATCTGAAGAGTCTATCTGTAGAGACTAAGTCTTCCCGGAGTTACCATTTGATCAGTTTTAAGCTACAGATGGCGCCTGAAATTTGACCTTTTGGTAAGAGTAAATTCAGGAAGTGCTGTATATAACTGCCACGACAATAAAGGCCAGCTGACTCGGGCACTGTGAATTTTTCACAGAATGGAGCTTAAGATAATTACCTAATCCACTTTAATCACTTATAGACCATTCAATGAGTAAGTAATTAAGTAATAAGTGTTATAGTTAGGCTATATTAATTAATTAAAGAGTCATGGATATATTTTGATGCCGGTCTTTCCAGAAGTGCGAGAGAGAAGAATGAAGAGTAAAAAATATATTCTCCTCTCTTTATAATAAGGCCGCTCTACATTAGGAATGATTTTTCATATCAAAGGAAGCTTTTTTGTAAAAATAAAGAATTTCTAAGAAAAATGTCTTTCAATATTTAATATCGTTTGATTGGTTCCTTAATTATCCTTAATTATTATAAAGAAAGTGGCTATGATTTTTTGAAAAATAATCTGCACTTTGCTTCTACTGTTTGCAGAAAAATATTTTTTCGTGAAAGATCTTTATATTGAAACCCACTTTTGATATACCAAACTCAGAAATCCGTACGACTGATGGGCGATGCTGTAGCTCTATTTATTTATAAAAGTACTCTTAAAGCTAATAAAAAAAAGCGATAAATAAAGGTTTATTTACAGAATTTTCGACTTATTCTTATTACCATATAAAAGTTGAAGCCTCGAAGAGTTGAGTGCCTTTTCAATTGAGTTAAATACTTTGTTAATAAAAAGCATCTTTTATTTCGCAATGAGCATCTTACATTTTAGCAACTAAAAACAATTTCGAGATGATCAAAAAAAAAATTAATTCAGAATTTCAAGGACTTTCTTTCCAAAAAAAAAAAGAATAAGATATTTTGATTATTGGACATACAATGAGACGGCAATTTTCGATTTTTTTTTTTTAGTTTTTGCACTAAAAAATGAAATCTAATCTATGAGGAAGACCGGAAGACTTAGAAAGAGCTGAATGAAGTGCGGAGCACTCCAAAATATGGAAAAACTCCGGGTCCGACAGATGGCGACAGCGCTGTTTCGTCCTAATATGGGACTCATCAGGCCACCGCATTCCGTACAAACCATCATCTCGCCTTTGCACCCTATAAAGCTGAGTTTAAAATAAAAAAAAGCAAAGAAGACGACAAAGGCGACATCTCGATGGTCCACTTGATAATACAAGAACCACACAGATTAACAAAGTTCGTAAAAGAACCGTCATATGGTGGCGCGACGGTGAATTAAAACAGAAATATGTAAAATCGAGTACACGAAACGCGCTGCCCAAAGGATAGGGGTCGCATTTTTCGGTACTGGCAAGCAAGCCTACTGCTTATTTTAGCAGCCAAAGCCACGTGCCACACCAAACGATCCCACCATGAGATCAACGTTCAGCGTGTTTCAAAGCCAAACAAGTAAATAAATAAGTAGATAAGTTTTTGTCCGTGTAATTTAAAATAAAATAGAATAAAATATTGGCGAAGCGGACGTGAAAATTTGTCAATCTACATGATTCTCGTGTTAAAAAGTGCGGAGAACTCCAAAATATGGAAAAACTCCGGGTCCGACAGATGGCGACAGCGCTGTTTCGTCCTAATATGGGACTCGTCAGGCCACCGCATTCGGTACAAACCATCATCTCGCCTTTGCGTCGTATAAAGCTGAATTTAGAATCAAAAAACAGCAAACAAGACGACAAAGGCGACATCTCGATGGTCCACTTGATAATACAAGAACCACACAGATTAACAAAGTTCGGGCAGCGCGTTTCGTGTATTCGATTTTACATATTTCTGTTTTAATTCACCGTCGCGCCACCATATGACGGTTCTTTTACGAACTTTGTTAATCTGTGTGGTTCTTGTATTATCAAGTGGACCATCGAGATGTCGCCTTTGTCGTCTTGTTTGCTGTTTTTTGATTCTAAATTCAGCTTTATACGACGCAAAGGCGAGATGATGGCTTGTACCGAATGCGGTGGCCTGACGAGTCCCATATTAGGACGAAACAGCGCTGTCGCCATCTGTCGGACCCGGAGTTTTTCCATATTTTGAAGTGCTCCGCACTTTTTAACACGAGAATCATGTAGATTGACAAATTTTCACGTCCGCTTCGCCAATATTTTACTTTAAATTACACGGACAAAAACATCTACTTATTTATATATGTATATTATATATATATATATATATATATATATATATATATATATATATATATATATATATATATATATATATATATGTGTATATATGTATATATATATATATATATATATATATATATATATATATATATATATATGTATATAATGCCGTCATTTTAGAAACACACAACCAGGAGCGGATCAAGGGAGGCGGAGGGGGCAATTGCTCCCAAAAGCTTCAAATTTAGAAAAATTGACGCCTCCCGGCGACAGCTTATATATATACGCCCGGACTTCAAGTAGATTTAAGACGGCTTCTGTTTAAAGCTGGCTTAAAGAAACGCCTGTTTACGTCCCAAGGGCATGCGCAAGATAAAATTTTCTTAACAAAGTATTTTTGTTCTGCGAATTCTACCCAAATATTATATCTGGGAATTTCTTTTAATGCACTGTTTTGAGAAAATTATTTAATGAGGATTATAGGAGATTTTTTCTAAATCCGTTATATTTTTGCATTTGTTTTATATTATAAACTGGCATGAAACATTATCGTCTCCTGTTTCATACTTGGATAGCAGCAACAATCGGAAATTCTATAAAATGTTTCTTGTCTCCATAATTAAAATGCTAGGACTCCTTAGAATTTGTTAATTCTTAGAATTGCCAGACATGTTTTAGTTGGACTTATGAAAATACCGAATCAAAGACATGATATAGATTAAACAGAGTATTGTTTTTTAAATCGCTATAGATCAAATCATACTAGATATTAATGTGTTGTTTTAAGATATTGTGTAGAGTATTTATTGCTCTTGCTATTTACTCGCTACGTATTCCAAGAGGAAAATTGGGTATAAAACTCCCTTTATAAGAAGTTATGTATTGTTTTTGAATCTTGTAAACGTTTGGTTTGCACGTTGAATAGTCTAATCACTAGGCACAGAAAAGGCATGTTTATGACATTAATTCAGGAATGGATGGACCTATTCTGCGATATAAAGGAGGATAGAGAAGATTTCCCCATACGTTTGAAATTTGAGTATAAGAACTGAACTACAAGCGTCCAAAGTGACCATAACATAGTTTTTTGAACCTCGAAGCCAAGGTAATGATTTTAGACAAAATTGTTTTAATATATATAGATCTTTCAATTATCTGTAGCTTTGTAAGAGTAAACTAACGTCGACTTACTTTGCAATAAATAATCCCTAGAATATCTTAAAACAACACATCAATATCTACAATGGTTTGGTCTATAGCGACTTAAAAAATCGTTCAGATGCCAGCTTTTTGTAAACTCATTTTTCACAACTAATGAATATTTAACCGACTTGTTATTAAACTCTTTAAACTGTACTTTTGTTTTATTTTAATTTTTCATGAATTCATGTTTATGGTTTATTTTATCTTTTTGTCTTAACATATATTTCGATTTATTGATACTGTTAATACTTCGTAAAAAGTCGTCTTAAGAGTAAATATATAAATAAAAATATAAGCAATGCTAAATCAAAAAATTTGTATAACATTACCTAATAACTGAAAAGATTATTAGTTTCTGAAAAATTATATATCGGTAATTAAATAACTTTCATAAGTGTGCCACTGCCGAGGTGGAAGATTTTACACCTAAAAATGGTGACTAAAACTTCATTCCTGGAATGGGGGGTGTTAAAATTTTATTCTTTCTTTATTTTAACACCTCAAACTTAAAATTTTGTTTTATTTTTAATACTGGTTAAAAGCCACCCCTTCAGTGCCAGTTTATAAGATAAAAATGCAAAAATGTAACGGATTTAGAAAAATCTTCTTTAATTCTCGTGAAATAATTTCTCCAAAACAATGCAGAAGGAGAAAATCCCAGATATAATATTTGGGTAGAATTCAAAGAATAAAAATACTTTATGATTTCATTATTTATAAACCAATCATTAGTCGTTACTAGGTAGTTTGTTTTATTCTACGTTTAACGTTTGGGTTGTGTTTCTAAAAATTCAAAATAAATTCAAATAATACAGCAATGCACATATGGCACAATCGTTCTGAAGTTAGAAATAAAATAAACAGATGATTGCGCGCTTGTGTCAAATCTAGATCGTTTCTGGCTTGACTCAAATCCAAGTCGGCTTCATATACAATGTTGCCCGTTTACTTCGTCATTATTCAGCGACCTGTAGAAGGTGCTCGACATCAAGCGCCCTCAAAACAGTCGATATAAACGTATTGGATGTAAAAAAACGCTAACAATTCAACGTTCATAAGACCATTTTATATGATTTTTATGTGAAGAATCTCCATATCAATGATAGGTCCAAACATTATATAAAAATAATCTATTTTTACCTGATGATTTTCTTGTCTTATTACTCTCGTAATCAGACTTGTCGTCAGTCGTACCTTCATTAAAATTTTTCAGCAAGTCAGTCGTGGGTGAAACGCTCTTTTTCAGCAACGATTTCAGTGGTGTAGCATCAGGATGGTCTTTGTGACTTACACCTTCTGTTATTTCAGTGTCCAACACATCTGCGAAAGTAACGCTTTTTCTTTTCTTACTATTTGAAAGCGGATCATCTGGCAACATTTTACGACTTGCTTTGGTCGGTGTCCTAATTTCCGCCGTTTCATTATCTTCCTCGTGCAAGACAGTCAAGTTATCAAAATCCATTTTTAATATTTTAACTATCAATTCTTTCTTGTTTCCCAATATCAGTTTACTTTTATATTTAGGTTTAGTTATTCTTCCAGATGTAACCTAAAACAACATCAAATAATATGAGTAAAACTAATTTTAAATATTTGAAATGATAAAAAACTTTTTTTACCAGAATGAGAAACATCATGCCTAAGGCGTTTTTACTTTACGATGATATCGTATGCGACATCAATGTTACCTCGCTCAAAAAAATCTGTATTGACAAAATGAATTCTAAAATGTCAGTGTCTAAATTTTTCTCTCTATTTTTACGAATATGTCTTAAGCAAGACAAAAAATTTCGTTCGTGATTATTCACTGACCTATAGCTTGTGAAATCTTAACTATTTATTAGTGTCCCAGATTGCTTCAATGATTAAACTTATTACACTGCCAATAATTATCATGCAATAACAACATGAATCATAAGACTAGATTAGAGATCAAGAATAGGAATAAAATAGTTTTTTACTTAAATCACTTTCAAAAAAATATGAATTAAAACGTAAAAAAAATTAAGAATTGTTTTTTATTGCAATTAATTTATATACATTTCACATGTTCTTGGAAATACATTTAACGTTCATATACTGTGTATTTACTGTCGTCTGCCTAGCACAGATGTTTATTTATTTATCGAAAAACTTCAGTTTTTGCTCCTTAACTTCAATCATAACCAGCTATTATTGTTGGAGGACATTTTAATATAAATTATCATGATGTGAATAAAAATTAAGTTCGTTTACCAAAAAACTTCCTTCAATTTACAGATGCATTAAGTACGCACATTAATGCTTCTTCCCAGTCTTCCCAGTACAAGTTATACTACCAATTTTATTTCATATTCTGTTAAATGTTCTATTATACCAGCTGGTCTTTCATACCATGATACTGTGTTGTTTAACTTTAAAATTAATATAAGGTTGGAATTATCAAAAGGAGAAGGAGAGTACGATTCTGATAGTTAAGGCAAGTTATCAAAATTGTGTTACGACGTGGCCATCATTTTAACGATCCTTTCAATCACACTCATAAAATTTTATACAAAAATTTTAAAGTGGCTTTCCTTTCAAATTTCGAATTCTTTATAGGTTACCAGCACTGATCTCTACTATGGATCCCTACTCTTGTCGGCTGCTAAAGCCAAAAAATGGCAAACCATGGGCGAAAAAATGCGTTTCTGCACATCGGGCGGCAGTCATATTTTTGGATACTGGCCAGATGAGGGCATGCGCATAAGCGACTTCCTGTTATCGATCGGTTGTTTCGTAGTGCCATCCGTAAACAGCACAGTATCGGCTTAACTCTATTTTTGTGTTTATTTTTGCTTTGCAAGTTACGTGCGATTTAAACGGATTTATAGCATTTTAAGTGATTTATTTTATTTGTTCTTGTGTTTTTATTTAATATAATGGAATGTGTACATATTTTATTTGATTTATTTTCCTTTTTCTCTATAGGGTAAAAAATAGTGTTGCTTTACAACGTTTTTGGAGTTACGTTGTTTTCGTATAACATTAAATTTCCAAAACATGTAGTATGATATATTTCTGGCACTTTCCAAATGATTACCAACAGATAAACTGAATTTTTAAGCAGTCAATTCTTAAAAAAAATCAAAATTCGCACCAAACCATAGAATAGTTTATTCTATCATATGAAAAAAGTACATTCATCAATATGTCAAGAAATGGTATAATTTCTCCATCTATTACATTACTCACATAAATAAAAACTAACGATTCATTTCAAAATATATTTATTTGGCAATGCAAGTAAGTATAATTATGAATAAAAACATACTTCCTCATAATGAAGTTGGAATATTTTAAAACATACATATATAACTTACAATAATTATAATGTATTATTATTTGGTTATATACATAAAATACTTGAGTACAAGGTTTATATTGTAGCCATAATCGGCTATTGGCTCTATAATTTCTAAGCTCTGTTTGAATTATTTTTCCAAATTGCCAACGAATTTTTTCCAGTAACTAATTTGCACAATGGCCATATTCTTGCACAACTTCATCTACCTTATATTTAACCGATGTTTCCAACCAGCTCAAATGTTTTTTTTTGTTCTGCAGCCAATCTGATTTATAATTTTGTATGTTTGAAGATTGTGGACATGACGTTAAAAAGCGTCGTTCATTATTAATACTGGTTTTGGAAGTAAATTCAGATTAGTTATGTCTGTACTCATTTTATGAAATTGTCATGAATCATGTTGTCATGGAAATTCTCACTTTCAAATCGTCAAATAAAAAATTCATTAATATGTTAACAGAAGCAAAATATTACGAAATAAGTTAAGACAAATGTGAATTTCTTTTGTAGGTATATTTTTTTTATTCACCCCCAGCAATGACCTTGTTCACTTATTTTATTTGAAATAACATTTTTATCATTTTGTCGAAAAAATTAATGCGATAAGAAAATATATGCTCCGTTCACCATTACGGCAGAAAAATATTAGTATATAAAATTATTTTCAAATCCTGCATATCCGTTAAAAAACCCATTTCGTATCAATATTTTCTTAAAAAATTTAAAAAAAAGACAAGGAAAAGATAGTAATTATTTTTTCATAATTAGAGAATAAATTGCCGAACTTTAAAAATGTTAATTATTCACTCCCACCCCACAACATGAAAGTTAACGCACACAGACGGAAACAATAGATTAGAGAAATAGTAAGATACATTTTTTTCACAATTTTACTTTCACAGTATAAGAAATGACTAAACTAACTCCCATCGGTACACTGATCGGATTATTCCCTTCTGCTTCAGATATTATTTGTGCCCATATGATATAACTCCCAGAACAAGAAAGTTACATGAGACCGACTTCTTTACTAAAGATTGCAACTTTGATAACTTGCTTCATTTAGACACCATTTATGACTAATTGAACTAACTAAATAGATTTTCGAAGTTCGGTCCTGTCGATGGTCACCTGATCAATTTGTACTGCGCATGCCGACATCTGGTCTAGGATGTTTACATTTTATTGTCGTAAATTTGCCGTTTTTGGGATTAAGCTTTGCGGATCTATAAATATTTTATCTATGGTTACCAGAAAATATTTTATTGATAAAAGCTTCTTGATGATTTACTATAATAAATGAACACTGTACCAAGGTAACATTAGGGCAGCAAAGAATTTATGTTATAAAACAGAACAACATCTAATAACATGCAGAGGGAGATATGGCTGACAGTCAATGATCTATGTGACTGAAATCAGTTGTTGGTGTTTAATTGCTGCACACCTTGCCGGAATCCTAATAAAAACCTCAAAATTAAAACAAAGTCCTCATAATTGTTTGAATATAAGGCAGACGGTTTTCAAAACAAAAATACATGCCAATGTTAATATTTTTTGCAAAATAAAAAGTGGTATCTAAAAGAATCCTTGGATGTATGTCCTGGTACGAGTTAAAATCGCTGAGGCAGTGTAGTAACCTTTCTGTGATTTGTTTTTTTCTATTGTTATATTTTATTAGTTATTTTATACATGTATTTTTTGATGCCAAGAAATTATATGTATTTTTTGTTTCAATTTATTGAAAAATGACGTTGTGTTAGTATAATTTTGAAAAACAAATACAGTTGAAACGACTAGAATCTAAAGTTTAAGTGGATGAAAAACAGAAATTCAAAAACCATATACAAAACTTGTTAGGTAAGTTATCTTCTGGCTATTGTACCCTCAGAATTCTTTCCAACAAACTAGATTAAACAATAATTAGAAATTCATACTTTGTAGTACAGGAGACAGCGTTGCATTTTTGGTGGCATTTGCATACTGAACAGTTTCTAACTCTAATAGTGATCGTGAAACTATGCGGTTACCAAACGTTTCCTTCAATAAATCAATTGTGGCACGAGCTGTGTGACATGTTGCGCCGTCTTGTTGAAACCACAGCTCCTGCACATCATGGTTGTTCAATTGATCAACGAAAAAGTCAGTAATCATGGCTCTATAGCGGTCACCATTGACTGTAACGTTCTGACCAGCATCGTTTTTAAAGAAGTACGGACCAATGATTCCACCAGCCCATAAAGCACACCAAACAGTCAGTTTTTCTGGATGTAACGGTGTCTCAACATACACTTGAGGATTATCATCACTCCAAATACGGCAGTTTTGTTTATTGACGTATCCATTCAAACAAAAGTGAGCTTCATCGCTAAACAAAATTCGCTTATGAAAATCGGGATCAACGGCAATCTTGTTTTGGGCCCATTCACCGAATCTACGCCTTGCTAGGTGATCGTGTGGCTTCAATTCTTGCACGAGTTGGATTTTGTAAGCACGCAAACCAAGATCTTTCCGCAAAATCTTCCATAAAGTGAATGGACACATATCCAATTCCTGTGCACGATGGCGGATAGACTGATTCGGGTCTTCCTCTACGCTACGCTCTACAGCAGCAATAACTTCTTCTGTACGCACTATACGACGTCTCTGTGGATGCGTATTATCATTTAGAGTAAACGTGGTGCGAAAACGTTCCATAGTTAATCGAATTAATTGCTCTGATGAACGATTATGTTGACCGTAAAATGGACGTAGTGCGCGATACGTATTTCGAACAGAACCATGATTTTCAAAATAAATTTGCACAATTTGGAAGCGTTGTTCAGCCGTCAATCTATTCATGTTGAAATGCCAAACCAAACTAAACATAAATCACTTGACAGCTGACAAAATGGCTGCCAGTTAAAAAAGTGTTGCCAACTTAAAGTTTTATACCTCTATAAAAAAACACCCTTTATTACCTTAATACTAATTTTGATGTATCAAGATATTTGCAATTCTGCCAACACAAATTTTATTTGAATGTTCAGAATCACGTTAATTAATTTAAATAAAAAATATAACGTACTAGTGTAGAAATAAATGATTTTAACAATATCCCCTTCATTTAATATTTTCATTATATCGCACGTTAAAAATGTATACACAAATGAGACAAAATGTTGGTTTATATCTCGTTAAAATCTATTGGAGCATCAGATTCGTAGTGCCCTTTGGAACTGTCATACAAACTATCAGAAATATCAGGTTCTAGAATTTCTTCCCTATCACTCTTCTCTTTTTCTTCGCCGCCAATATCAGCTGTTTCTATCTCTTCGACATTTTCAAAAAAAAATTCAGCCAACGTTAAATTATAACGTCAGTACAGATTTCTTGTAAAAATAATTTTAAACACCTGTAGGGCTTCCAATGGTTTGTTATACTGATAATCGTTGGTGGGATTTAAAACAATATTTATCATCTCTCTCTTCCCACTCATAAGAGAAGAAGACATTGATATGTTTAATACACCAACAAGCCAAATTAAGGAAATATATATTGAGTCTTAATTTAAATATATGTGATACTTTATTGGGTGATATCTACGTTAGCTGTTGCTTTTTGCTTGTTTGTATGTATATGTATGTAAGAGTTTATTTACTATGTAGTTTGTAACTAGTGTAGTATTCCTTACTTTTGTTATATTTTTTTTGTTGTTTTTTCCTTTATATGTAATTACTGCTGTTTTGTAAGGTGTACCTAATAAATAAATAAATAATCTAAGGGTGACAAAGCCAATGGAACAGAGTCATAAGAATCACTTTACAGATTTGCAATGTATGATGTATATAAAATGTGTTGAGAATTTATTTTATTGCAGTAATGCGAGAATGATTAAAATTTTTATAGTTCAGTTTATAATTTTTGTGATAAAAAATAACTGGATTTGAGGATGGCGCATTTATAATCTTAAATAATAGCGCTGTGTTGCACTTTTCAATGGCTAGGCTTTTTAAAAAATCTATGCTCCCATCAAGAGGTAGTTTGTGACCACGAAATTTTTTTTTCTTATCACAAAGAGCGCCGGATTCTGGTTCGTATGATACTTCATTTGCTGCTTCATCTATTATGTCAGCTACTTCAATTGCCTCTTCATCTGATGCTTCGACTGCTATGTCATCTGATCACTTAGTTTGATCGCATACCATTTTACTTATTGCTTTACCTGACGTGTGTCTTGCTTCAGTGGCATCCATTAATGTGAATTAGTCACAGGTATTTGACGATCAATTAATAGAAGTACCATCATCTGTTACAGACGTATTTGTATACGCTTCAACATTCACATCTACATTTTTATCGCGTGTTGTAGCGCCTTTTTCCAAACTAGAAAAAACATTTTTTTCTTTTTAAAAATATTGAAACGTTTCTTCTTACTTTAATTAAGGTGAGATCGGTCATCATCAAATGTAATATTTTAATAATTTTTATTTGAAGACGAAAGGTTTTAATAGATTTAAAAAGAATTTTTTTGAAGCGTGCGCAGATAACGGTATTTCTATTAATTCATCGTCAAACACCTGTGACAAATCAACATTAAAGGATGCTACTGAAGCAGGCCACGCCAGATAAAGCAACAAATAAAGTAGCATACGATCACACAAAGTTGTAGATGAAATAACAGTTAAAGCATCAGACGGAGAAGCAGTTGAAATAGCAGATAAGGAAGTAGTTGACATAGTTGACGAAGTATCAGATGAAGCAGCAGATGAATCAGAATTCGGCGCTCCGAAAGAGTTAAATATCTATTGTGATAAAAAACGAAAAAAATTCGTGGTCACGAACAACCTCTACAAAACTTATACCATTGACGGGAGCATAAATATTTTTAAAAAACCTAGCCATTGAAAAGTGCAACACAGCGTTAGTATTTAAGAATATAAATGTACTATCCCCAAATTCAATTATTTTTTTTATCAAGAATTACAACACATCATATACATCGTACCTTGCAAATCTGTAAAGTGATGCTTACGACTATGTATTCTTTGGAATAAGAGTAGGAAGAAAGAGGTGATAGTGTTTCAAATGGTTTGACGGCAATCAAATGCCACCAACAATTACCAATATAACAAACCATTGGAAGACTTACAGGTACTTTTTAAAATTATTTTTACAATCTGTACTGACTTTATAACGTTGACATAATTTTTAATGGCGAAAAATGTCGAAAAGATAGAAACAGCTGATATTGGCGGAGAAGAATAGGAGGTGAGTGATACAGAAGATAACCTAGAATCTGATATTTGTGATAGTTTGGATGACAGCTTCGAAGAGCACTACAAATGTGATGATACAATAGATTTTATCGGGATATAAATATAAAATAAAACTTTTATATAATTCTTTTATACACTAATATCGAATACTAAAAATAAAAACTTATTCTAATTTAACCGATTTCATAGCTCCTACCGTTTCAGAGATAGCAATAGTGTCAGCACTTAAAATAGACCTCCATAAATTTCAAATTTAGCGCCAAGTTCAAAAAAGTTGTAAGCAATTAACTAAATCTACAATTATCAAATTAATTAATAAATAAAAAAATTTAATAATTTATTTGTTTTTTACTTTTTACTCTAATTTTCAAGCCAGTTTAATTTTTTTAAATAATATATTCAATTTCTTTTAGTCTCAATTAATCTTTAAAATGGATGCCCCTATTAATGTTACACAGATGAGTGAAAACAGTGTAAAAGAGTGAAAAGAGAGAGAAATTTTGTTTACACAAAATCAAGAAGTGATAACTCAGTAAGAGACAAAAATTCCAAAAGGTTTACCAACGAAAATTTTTCTCAGTTTTAACTATCTGACAAAAGAACAAGGGTGCAAATATTTTTACAGGACTTCCTTGTGAGTATCTCACATAATATTTGTCAAGTCGAATCAAAACTACTCATCAAATGTGTACAAAAAAGTTGGATCATCGATTTTTTTTGGGTTTTTAGCGTCCTCTATAATATACTGGAAACCCCATAAAAATATCTCACACCTATCAATAGTAATGAGTGAACATCTTCCCCCTAGTTAGAAAACTTTTTATGTTTTTAATTTCTTGGAAAAATTTTTCCTTGGACAATCAATCATTAAGGATATGCTGAAAATCATATCAAAATATCTCACTCGTATCAAAAATTATGCATAAAAAAACATTAACAAATATATACTTGTTGAATTGAAGGATACCCAAGCAGTATTTCTTTTGCATAATCATATAAAATAACATTACTGTTGAAAACCTTAAAAATAAATTTCAATTTAGATAATTTTTTCTACAATATTATAAGTATTACAAAATTTTATGTTACACTGAAAATAATTCTGGGATTAATACATTAGACCGATTCCATTCAAAATCATGTAGTGAAAATAGAAAAAAGTAAAATACTTTTTCAGTGAAATATATCATTCTAGAATCCAAAAAAGTGTACATGTATTTTGCCGTTTTGCGAGAAAACCATTTTAGCGAGATTGGGCTTAGAGCTTTGGTAAAGAAGAAAAATTAAAGTCTTTTTTTAATTCAAAATTGTATATTTTTATGACTAATTGGCGTAATTCAGTTTTCTCTTTTGATTAAGATCACATGAGTAATAAACTTTCAGAAAAAATTTTGCAGTGTCACTCAACGCTGTATCGTAATCAACACAAATTTGAAAACTATCCTATATAAAATACAGTATTTAAGATTTTCTAATCACTGTAACATAGTAGCGTATTCGACAAGTCGACTTGTAGAATAAATTTATTATGGGTAATAAAGCAAGTCTGTGCAGTGTGCAGGTATTCATAATACACAAATCATCCCGAGGGTAATCTCTCATCTCTTGAATGCATGTTGAAATTGTACAATAAATCGATTTCGTAAATACGTTGCTACTTGCAAATATTTGCTCATTTATTTTACTTTTTTGATAACTATATAATGAAGCATATAACAAGCAACCGTAATAAATTTTCTTGATTTTGTTCCGAGAAACAGCCACCATTTTGTTAATTTTGAAAATTTTTCGGTTTTCAAATTTTTGTCTTCAAGTTCATGACTCATATGACCTTAATCAAAAAAAAAATTGAATTGTGTTGATTAGTCATAAAAATATACAATTTTAAATAAAATACTTTCATTTCTCTTTACTCCAAAAGCTTTAAATTTAACTTTAAAATCTCGATGACTTCCTAGAAAATGGTTTCTTTCTCAAAAAGGCAGAATTCGTATTCACTTTCTTGCATTGTAGAAAAATACATTTCTCGGAGAAAGCGACTATTTTCATTGCATGATTTTAATCGGAATCAATCATTAACACATCTTCCATTAATCCAGAAGACGATTCTATCCAGTATTAAAAACACAATTTTATGGGCTACTTACCTTTTGAATCTTCATCTTACTTGGATTGATCTTCAGCCTAATCTTAAAGAAAGATTGTTTAGGATTGGGTACATCTCCTGAGGATTCAGTATCACTTAAACTGATAGATCTTTTTGGCTTTTCTCTTTTAGTCCCTTTGGGTGTCGACCCTGACTCCCCATAATCATTTGAGGAGATATTTGAGACATTTAACTTCACAAAGGCAACTTGTTTGACAAGTTTCTTATCCTTTTTAAACTCATCTACCTTAAACTTAGAGTGTATTAGTGGTGTCAAATGTCTTAAAGCCGTTTTTAGATTGTTAACATTCTTTGTGGCACTTGGAGGTGACCACTCAGATTCTTCATCTGATTCAAATTTATTTCTCGATGTACGTTCTTTTTGTGCTTTCCTACTAGTTTCTTCTTTTCTGGCTTCAGATCTTTTCCTCTCTCTAGCATAGCTACTCAGTTCTAGGTCGGGCTAAAATACATGGACATGCAATAAAAAACTTTGTTATTTTAAAAGTGAACTCTTGAATAAAAATATAACAAGGAAAATAATTTCGTGCAAGGATTCCCAATCTTTTTTTTTTACCGCGATTCCCTTTACAGGTTGTAAATTTTTTGCGACACCCTTTTTAACTCTGGAAGACATAAAAATTACTTTATTATTCGAAAAGAACTCCAAAGAATATAGAATCTTATTATTTTTTAGAAAACATAAAAGCTATAAACAAAACAATTAATAAGGATGAACTTGTTTTTCTGAGCTTACTTCTCAAATCGCGCCGCCCATTCGCTCGTTACGTTGCGTACAGGCGACCTGTGCGTATCGTCCCGCAACTCCATTTGGATAACGCCACGATGCCCCAGAGGGTCGCAACAAATAGTTAACTATATATATATATATATATATATATATATATATATATATATATATATATATATATATATATATATATATATATATATATATAAAGGGGCGGGACCTGTTTTACGTTGTAGAGGGGGGGGGGGGTTAAATAACGATCTTCTAGCATGTTTGCAACTCGAGATTTATAAAGTTTTCGGAGTTACCGGGGTTCAAACTGGCTAAAATAAAGTTTTTTTTTGCTATGGAAACCAAGGTATATATTTTGGAGAAAATAGTTCTGATTAAAAATTGTAGAGAATTAAAAGTTCTAAGCGGAAGCTTTTTTAATACCAAATCGAACGAGTTTTTGTATAAGTCAGTTGGTCAATTAGTTAACCAAGATATGTTAACTTGTTTGTCCCAAGACGCTAAATCTTTATTGTCATAACTTTTTTTTGACAAATTTTTAAGTCAATCAATTTGTAATTAAGAAAAAAAATATTTATTAACCTCTCATTTATTGCTTAGAAAAAGTGAGTAGTTATTTCGTAAACATTTAAAACTGCTGCATCCCTCTTACACTGTATGACTTTCTAACTCTTATAAATCGAAAACTGGTTTTGAAATGAAGATTTTGGTAAAAAAAATATCTATTTACCCATAGACCCGAGTTAGGTTTTTTTTTTAATTCGCATCCGCTTCGTTTATGATAATTAAGAAACGAATCCGATGGCATTGGATAGACCATGGACGTCTGGACATGGAATGTTTACAAAAACAAAACGCCACGAATGGGTCACAATCAGTAGTAATTTGCCAACTGTTTTGGAAAAAAATAAGGGAAAACAATATAATTTGTTAATACCCAATTTTTATGAAAAAAAAAATATTATTATGATAATATATTTCATATAATATTTATAAACAATTTATTGTTACAACAGTAAACTAATATCTTTAAAATAGTATGCTTTATAATGCTTCAGTTTAACTCCCAGAGAATTCAAGATTTCTAAGTAATGTGATAAACTATGAAATCTGGCAACCTCGCAAATTTCTTTTACGCTATCTTACGATCAAGGTTGAATCCGATCCATTCATAAAAATTTTGACATATGACATTTTTGTGGTTGACATTGTGTGTCTTGGATCGTTTTTTAATTTTTTGTAATTCCAAAAGTGTTTTTGTAAGTGACTAATTATTCATTAGTGACAAAATGGTCAATCAGTGCCAAGTTTGCCGAAAATTGGACTATTTATTTCCAAATTTAACTTTTCACAGGTAATGACATAATTTAGGTTAAGTTTGGTATCATAGGCGGGTAATTTGGGATTTTAGATTTTGTTATCAGTGATTTTTTATAGGTTTCCCAGTGATTCTAACCGCCGAGACCTTTGGATTAATATATTAGGACTACAAGATAAAATCTTGCCCAAACGATTTCTATTATCGATTTGATGGTGTTCGTGTTTTAAAGTGAGACCAACATAATAGAAGCCCACCATTTTCTATTATTTTTCATTAACATTTCCCTCGTAATATTACACCAAATAGTGCCGCTTTTCCTATCTTTTTACAATTTTTTCCTTAATTTTTGTTTTCCCTATTACTTGTAAAAGTGTAAAATTTTCATTTAACCAAATATTACAAAATCTGCAAAAAAAAGCTCATAAACGTTATAAATAAATATATGACTTGCCTAATAACTGCCATGTGTGAAAAGTGCAGAAATGAAACTTTAATTTCTGCAATGTTTATTTATTTTTATTCGATGTCCGATAGTTACATAGTCTCAGATTTGCTTTACACAAATTAGATAATGTCAGTCAGTAAGAAAAAAAAGAATATTTTATTGTACGTTATTCTGTTTTATGTATATAATTGTAATATGACCAACAAGTAATATATTTAATATTAGCATATAAAGGGTTTTCCAATAAGAGGTGTTATTTTGATATTCAAAGAAAAATGCCATTTTTTAAGATAAATGATCGGATATTTATTACATTATAAAGAGGAAGGTATGCCGTTAATGATGGAAAATAACATCAGCCAAATGACCACCACGACCATGCCTACAGGACCATATCCTTTTCATGAAATTTTCCATAACCAAATCGCAAAGTGGCTGCCCTATGTCCTCGATAGCCTCACGAATTCCATCTTTGAGGTCTTGAATCGACGCTGGGCTGTTGGCGTAGACCTTGTCTTTCACGTGGCCCCAAAGGAAGAAATCGCAAGGTGTCACATCACAAGATCTCGGTGGCCAATTGTGATCACCTCTTCGAGAGATAACACGGCCCGGAAACTTTTCCCGTAAAAGATCAATGGTTTCGTTGCTTGTGTGGCACGTAGCGCCGTCTTGTTGAAAGTAAACGTGGTCCAGATAAATACCATCCAATTCCGGCCATAAAAAATCATTAATCATCTCTCGATAGCGCAATCCATTCACCGTAACTGTTGCTCCAGCCTCATTTTCGAAAAAGTAAGGTCCAATGACCCCGCCGGACCATAAACCGCACCAAACAGTCACACGTTCAGGATAGAGAGGCTTTTCAACAATAACTCTTGGGTTTTCCGAGCCCCAGATGCGACAATTTTGTTTGTTGACGAAGCCACCGAGGTGGAAATGGGCCTCATCACTGAAGATGATTTTTCGATGGAATTCCGGATCATTTTCATGCATTTCAAGAACCCAATCAGCAAAGGCACGACGTTGTTGATGATCGGCCGGCTTGAGTTCTTGCGTTAACTGAACTTTATAAGCCTTAAGACCCAAATCTTTATGCAAAATACGGTGTAATGACGTTTGTGGAATCCCTAATTCCAAAGAACGACGAGGAATGGACAAACCTGGGTTTTCTTCAACACTTTCGGCTACAGCAGCAATATTCTTGGCTGTTCTTGAGCGACGTGCACGGGTTTTCTTCTTCACATAACTAACTTGTCCCAACAGCTCGAATTTTTTCACCAATTTCTTTATTGCGCTCCGACAAGGTGCTTCATGACGACCCAAAAATGTTCGAGTTTTACGAACCGTCTCTGCCAAAATTTCACCATTTTTATAGTGAATTTTAATAATTTCAATGCGTTGTTGAAGCGTGTATCGTTCCATCTTTATTTATGGCGTAGTTTCTACTTGTCAAACGTCAAAAACTTACAGCTTCAAAAGTGACATCTACCGAAATAGCGGGCTTTTCAAAATGACACCTCTTATTGGAAAACCCTTTACTTATTTTTATCCCACACATTTTTTTTTTTTTTTTTTATATATTCTCGGGTCCGTCCTAAAGCCGGATGCACTGCGACCAGAGTAGGCCTATTGTGCTCACCCTAGACATTATAGCCACTCTGTCAACCTAGCCCCCTGGCTCAATCTGTACAGTCCTGCTAAAGAGTGATTGAGTATTTCTTCCGGTTCCAGTTTTACTGACCCGAAAGTTTGTTGTCTAAATCTCACCAGTGACTCACAATCACATATGATATGCTTCACCGTTTCCTCGGCTTGTCCACACAGTCTGCAGCCGAGGTTTCCGTTATATAGATTCATTCTATTCAGATGTACTTTGACGGCCATGTGTCCCGTCATTATACCTGTAATAGTCCTTAATTGGTTTCTACTCATTTGTAGTAGTTTCTTTGCCAGTTTCGGGTCCGGATTCCCAATAAATAGCTTGCTGTGGTTTAAACCCTGTCTGGTCATCCAGTGGTTTTTATGTTCTCTTTTGATCCATTCTTTGACTGCTTCTCGTGCTGCACACCGCGGCACCCCAAAGGCCGGTTCTGGACCAATGTATTGAGATGCTGACCCTGCTCTAGCTAGTTCGTCAGCTTTTTCATTTCCATGTATGCCTTCGTGTCCTGGTACCCACTTTAACATAACTCTGTTGTCTTTTGTCAGAGTTTCCAGCTCGCTCTGACATTCCCACACCAGCCTCGATGATACCTTTTGGCCCTTGAGGGCCCTTAGGGCTGCCTGGCTGTCAGAGTAAATGAGGATTTGCTTCCCTTTGTAAGCTCTCCTATTTATCTCATCTGCGCACCGTAAGATTGCGTATATTTCTGCCTGGAACACTGTTGGGTACTTCCCAAGGGGAAGGGTTAGTTCCTTCCTCGGTTGTAACCCGTATATCCCAGCTCCAGTACCCTCACTAGTTTTTGAACCGTCAGTGTACCAGATACTTGCACCCGAGAATGTTTCCGGTCTTTCTCTTTTACTTGCCATTCGATCCTCTATTGTGACTTCAAACGGTATATTATAACGGTAGCTCGAGTTCATATGGTCCGTGTCCATTTCCAACTCTGGGCTCCTGATTTTTTTACATATGTTTTTATGTCCTGACATCGTCATTTGCGATTTTACTGCTGAGTGATTTAGTCGGTGGAGTCCCATTCTTGCCTCTGCCTGAATCACTATGTGTAGCGGAGGCAGATCCAGAATACACTCCATTGCCGAAGTGGGCGTTGATTTCATGGCCCCAGTAATACATAAACAGGCGACCCTTTGTATTCCACTCAGCTTTGTCATAGTTGCTCTCTGCATTACCTTGGGCCACCATACCAAGGCTGCGTAAGTGATGGCTGGTCTCACAACACTGGTGTATAACCAATGTACCATTTTCGGTGAGAGACCCCATGTTTTCCCACATAATCTTCTAACAGTCATAAGAGATGTTTCCGATTTTCTGGTTATGTTTTCCACTTGTCTGTTCCAGGTCAGCCTGGAGTCTAAAATCACCCCCAGATATTTTACTTCTCTGGCAAGTGGTATTGTGTTTCCTTGGAGGATGATGGGACCGAGATCCTCTATCCTTCTCCGTTTTGTAAAGGGAATTAGGACAGTCTTTTGGGGACTTATATTGAGTCCCTCCTGCCTTACCCATCTTTCTACAACTTCAAGAGCCCTCTGCATTCTTTCTCTTACTGTTGTATTAAATTTGCCTTGGGTTAAGATTACCAAGTCATCTGCATATCCCAGCACAGAGTGACCCTCCCCACTCAGGGTTCGCAGAAGCCCATCCATTACTAGGTTCCAAAGTAGTGGGGAGAGAACCCCCCCCACACATTTCCTTATCGGTATATTTTGTCATAAATATTTTAGGATACAAGAAATAGTGAAAATCAAGAAATACACTAATCATATTAAAATAAATAATTTCCGTTAGAAACACATGACAGATTATCGATTCGAGATATTAAAAATTTTCAACAATAGTACCGCCAAAACCTGATGGGCAAACAAATTTAATTGTTATTTCCTTTTGTAATATACAATTTTATTTTTATTAATTTGTTTTATTGTATTTCTTTAAATACCAATTTGTTATGATTGGAGTTTGGGGACTGTTAGTGAAACAGGTTTAACTGTAACAAGTCTTTCAGATTAATACCTAAATTGAAACAGTCTATCATATATATTCCAAATCATAATTGAAATTATATACAAATATTAACAGGTTATTTCTTGAAAATGAAGTTGTAAATACTCTATTTTCTCCTGAACACATACACCGTCGAATATATATTTTTTTAATATTTCCATTTTTGATTTGCTTCATTTGTTAACTTACAAAAAATATCTCCATTTTCTCGGTTTAGGAATTTTGTACAAGTGTTATTATTTTTACAAATAATTGGTATACTAATCAAACGTCAAAGTAGTCATATTTGCATACCACGACGTCGTTACATTTATTGTACTTCAATATTTGAGACATTAGAACTTTGGTAAGACTACTTTTTTACGATGTTCATGGCTGACGTTAAATTTCATATGCTAGTGTCTGTACGGCATAGACACGTTAGGAATAATAAAAATAGACAGCGAGTCCATAAAATTTAGAAAAAAAATTTCAATCACAGTAATATTCAAGAAACAAAATTTTTGCCACTTAACTACAATCCGGCAAAATATTACACAATTTTTTACTTTGGACTTGGATAATTCTTACATGGTACTGTGTTTTAAATAATAACTAGTGGCTTGGATAAAAAAGTTTATTTCAAATCATTAATGTCGTGAAAGATAAACGATATGAATATTACAATTATTTTTATATTGAATACTGATTTATGTTCAAGTACAACAACTTCCGTATCACGACATATAGATAGAGTAATTAACTATTTCTTATAAAAAAATATTTATTTCAATTCTGCAAATAAAAGCATCATAGAATATTAATTGATATTTTTATTCGTTTTAAAATTGTTACGCCGCTGGCGAATGATAGATTGTGAGCTATGACACCCCTCTAACCCCTGGCCTACAAACATGTTGGCGCTTATAAATTTCCTATTCATGAATGACTAGCCTGGTCCATTCTCTACTATGTCTATGGGATAGACGGAGAGTTATATTTTATGAAGACGCGATTTATTTTTCAAAACAGGTTAATTTATTTATTCCAAATTGCGTATAAAGTGGAGCATATTTTGAGTGACGCACCGGGAATAGTCGAGCGATGGATTCATGCCCGATGCAAAAACTGAAAACACAACTTCAAAAATTGCTATATTTTCGCGAAAATTCAACCGATTTTGGCGTTTTTTTTTTAAATCTGGGATGGCTTGAAAAATTGTTAACAACTGCCTTAGTTCTTCACGATAGAACGTATTTATACGGTTTTTCACATGCATTTTCAAAATTTTCGTAGTTTTGGTTGAAAAATCTGTTACTAGATTAAATTAATTATATCTGCTGTGTGTATCGATTTTTTTCAATACTTGATCATGTTTTGTATTATTTACTAACAAGCAGATATATTTTAAACGATGACTCATCAGTTTAAGATAGTACGACTGCCCTCGTCTGACCGTTACAACCTTAAACAGGCGAGAGAAAGGGAATAGTTAAGAGAACGAAGATAGATGCGTGTACGTATATTCATTGCTATATATGGAAAAGAAAGGTAAAAAGAAAAAAACAGAAAGAATAAGGATTTTATAACACACGCTTTAGTTACACGTTGTGTACCACAACTCGTGGATCATTTTTAAAACTTAGAATACTATATCGTCGGGCCAGTAGAATAAGTCTGATTTGAAAAAGTTAATTAAATTTTATGAGGAGCATGATTCATTCCCCGTTTCTGATAAAATTCATTCGATTGTTTCTAGCCTTATCGGAATACTCCTATCAATTGTCATAATTCTTATGAAATTGAGCTAAATATATTAAAGGACAATTTTCACAAAACGTTTGGTACTATAAAATTCATAAAAAATAAAATTTTACCCATAAGTGTTGTAAATAATAAATTAAAAACTAAGACTAAAATTCTAGTAATACCACCGTAGTTTATATTTCACCCCACTTGTTTCAATATTCGAGAAAATTCAGACATGAAATATTATCTAAGCTATGAATTGGCTCCATATCCTATATCTATCTTTGACGGCAATGGTATGACGAAAACAGATAATAGTTTGTAAATAATTTTAATGTAACTGATTAATGTCCTGTGCAGCCATGTTTTATGAATGTTGTCGATGGTTTTTTTTATTACATCAAATCACATAACAAGTGAATGAGTGTATGGCAAAGATTTTGTCAAAATACATAAATAATGTAAAAGGACACAAACAAAATTGGACGTCTTCGTCGGCAAAAAGGCTTGTTTGGGACGCGAGATCAAATTTAATGAAAATACTAAAATCACATTAAAACATGAATTTTTATCAAATGATAATAACAGAAAAATTTATCGAATTATTAATTAAAGATCTTCATTTAGCTGGTTTCCGAGCAAAACAAGCCGACGAAGACGCTGACATTTTAATTGTGCAAACTGCAATTGATACAGCTATGAATACCATGTCGTCGTGGTTGGCAACGATACCGAATTGTTGATAATTTTAAAGCAATTGGCAGAAGATTCAAAAATAATAAATTAACAACCGGTAAAAAACGGAATCAATATTTTAAATGTAACAGTTTCAGAAACCCTGATTTAAGATAAATAATTTCATTTTTATACATTTTTACTGGTTGCGACATCAAATCTTCTTATCTTTCTTTACTTTAATAGATCTCGCGAGATGTTTCAGTGACTCTTCTGCCAATTTTCCGACTAAAGTTGATAAAAATTTAGAAAAGTAAAACTGAGTTTTCACTAAATGGTCTCAAAGACAACCTATTTCAAAAATCGACACAGCTTCACAAATTACCACCAGTCGAAAGTGCAGTGACACAACATTGTCTAAGAACATTTTTGTAAAATTCAAGCCTGGTTCGGAAATCGCTTGGATCCAATCAATTATGGTTGAAAAACAAAAGAGAGTGGTTTTGAACCAATGCATTGAACCATTGTGATGATACCCCCACAGTTTTCAGAGAATATTTCGTTGCATTACAGTATTGAAACTGCTTGTTCGAAACAATGTGAGTGTCGTAAGCACGGCTTAAAATGTTCGAAAATATTAATGGCGATAGTTGCGAAAATGTCATCGACAAAAGATGCGATGAAAACAATAATAAAGACTGTTGTGACAATATTTTAAGAACTATTTTTTATGAAAAATGTAATGATGAGGAAATATGTGAATTATCTAAAAGGCGATAATTAAAATAAATATCCGAGTGACAAAGTTCAATCAGAGAATTATTTAACCCTTCATTATGTGAAAAAAAATATGTACAATTAATATTCCAAAATGTTATTTGAAACCTGTCCTATATAATTTATAATAAATATTATTATGCACCAAGTTAATATAGATCAACGAACTAAATATTTAAAAAAATCGACGCCCATAGCAAATATAATTATTTTTAAACTAGTAACGAATTTTCCAAACGAAACTTCGAAAATTTTGAAATGCATGTAGAAAACCGCATAAATACGTTCCATCGTGAAAAACTAATAATGAAGTTGTTAATAATTTTTCTTAGCTTTACTCGTTGTTCTAAGTTTACAATGATCAAAGTTTTTTGTTTCCAAATTTTTGGTTACCAATGAAAAAAAATATTTACATTGTCTGAAAAAATATCTTTAAACATCAAATTAAATTAACAAGTGCAACCTTAAGTCAACCAAGCTTGAAACCTTAAAAATACAAAAGAAAAAGATTGTTTTTATTTAAATGAATACTATAAAAATAGACATTTTGTTTTATTTTCAGGAGAAAACTATTATCCATCCCAATTCTAAAGCTTTATCCCCACCTATAATTTTTCTGTACAGTGTTTGTTGACTGAATATATAATACAAATTATAATGCCATAGGTGAAATAAAAATTACCAACTGATCTGCTTTACATCTTGAACCTTTTTAATGAATCTAGCTACAAACTTGCTAATATTTTAATAAAACTTAAATTTTATCATTTGCAAATTCTTTTAACTGATAGCAATGCATAGTTGTTTATCTAAGTACAAAGCTCATTTAAGAGCTCCTATACCACCTCTATTGTTCACTTAGCTTTGATATCCGCTTCTATACTTTAGACTAATCTAAACTCAGGTACTGGGTTTAAATTAGTATGCTACAACTGAGTTACCATCACTTTGACAATATTTCTATAACAATTAACTATATTTGAAATTAAATACTTACATATTTTTTAAAAAGGTTAGTTTTAAACTTCTCCAACAAATCTAAACATTTAATGCAATCCCAGCAGACTGAACAGCGGGAAGGTCTTTGTCTGGTCGTGACATTCTCCAATATTTTGTCAAAATGGGCCCACTCTGTGATAAACACTAAATGTTTTTCTGTGCAACACAGAGCACAACTAGTTCGACACTTAGAAAAGTCTTCTGTTATATTTTGCTTTAAATTTGCTACAGCAAGGATGTCATACAAACAGATGGGGCATACTTTAAGTAAAGTGTTAACTTCATCAAACTGAAAACAACAAAATTCCACAAGTCAATAATTTACTGGATATAATATTGACACTATATGTATAAAGTACATAAGTCTTATAGTTTTAAAACATCTATTAAAAGTTCCTTTTTTTGTATATAAATAAATTGGGTAATTATTTAGAATAGTGGAAACACGAATTTTTTGCTGACTTTTAGCATACCTCCTATTTTTGAGTCATACAACAAGAACCCAAAGTGTTTTTTTGAGGGTCTCGCATGCTTTTTCAAAAAAAAAATTCACTTTTACACAGAACTCATATTTTCCGGTCCCTACCTTTCAATTTTGCCTCTTCCAGTAAAATTCGCAAAAACAGTGCCATTTTTAATCATTTTTTTTTTTAACAAAATTTATATAAACAACCGCGAAAAAAAGTTAATTTTCCATAAAAACTAAGAAAACTGTCGGATTATCGTTTGGTCTTATTTTTAAGCGTGTTAACGATTTAGACCGAAACAGATCATTTAACATGCGGTATAGTCATGTTGACGTGGATTTTAATTTTCATTGGGATGGAAAACTTGGTAGTTAAATTGCAATTAACTGTGGTCATGCCAATATTGTAACATAAAATGTGGGTACACATACATAATCGGAACACCAAACGTAACAGATTATGTGACAAGCTATGTTGGTCCAAAAACCAAGATCAAACCTGAACTAAACTAGATTTTACAAAAAAAAGCTATTTCATTTAAGTCCCCTGCTTCCACACAGTTTTAGAGCCTCTAACGGTGATTTGTTTATTTGGTAACTACATTTTATCCAACTTATCTGAGTAATCGTCGTCAGGTAGTGCGTGTGAATGATTTTGTACCTTCTGAAATATCAGTGTCTTCAGGGGTCCCTCAGGGATCCCACGTCGGTCCATTATTGTTCAACTTATTCATTAATGATGTATCCATCTGCTTTAAGTCAAGCAAATTTTTACTCTTTGTGAACGACATGAAGGTGTCATAGGTATATTCATAATTAAACCCTTTATAACAAAATATTTCTAAAAATGATTGCAAACAGGACACTTATGGCCATCCTTAAATTCATTTAAAAAAAAATCGGCAATGGGGTTTTACAAGGAAAATTCCACACAAATTTTATATTGACGGGCTAGGTATATGCATATTAAAACCGTGAATAAAAAATATTTCTAAAAATTATGGCGGACGGAACACTAATGACCACCCTTAAAATCATTTAGAAAAAAAAATCGTCTATGGGGTTTTACATGTAAAATTCCACACAAGTTTTTTATTGACGGGCTAGGTATATTCATATTAAAACTGTTTATAACAAAATACTTTTAAAAATGATTGCGGACGGGACCCTTATGGCCAGCCTTAAATTCATTTAAAAAAATCGTTTATGGGGTTTCACAAGTAAAATTCCACACAAAATTTATTTTGACGGGCTTTCTGGCTGAACCTCTTAGAATATTGTTTAACCTTTCACTGAAAACCAATGTATTTCCCCAAATTTGGAAGGAGGCTACAATTTGCCCAGTTTTCAAGAAAGGCGATAACAGTGATGTAAAAAATTATAGACCTAAATCCCTATTGTCTTGTCCGGCAAAGATATTTGAATCTGTTTTATACAAATTTGTATATAATTTTGTTGAAAATAAAATATCAAATCGACAAAAATCTACGGCCACTAATTTATATGAAGTAACCCAATATATAGCTGAAAACCTTGATAAAAAGAACCAGGTTGACGTTGTTTATACAGATTTTGCCAAGGCCTTTGACAGGGTATCACATAACATTCTTATACAGAAATTACATGGAGAATTTGGCTTTCATGACAACCTTGTACATTTGTTGAAATCTTATTTGCAAAACAGACCACAAAGGGTGACTATTAGAGGCTACTATTCTGATTATTTCTTTGTTACATCAGGTATACGGCAGGGCTCTAACCTAGGTCCACTGCTCTTCCTGTTATTTATAAATAATCTGGTTGATGAAATTAACGCATCTAAAGCACTATTGGTTGCTGATGATCTTAAATTATATATAAAAGTTAATTATTACAATGACTGTCAGGTCCTTCAACAAAATTTGAACATACTATATCAATGGTCAATAAAACATAATTTACATTTTAATATTGACAAGTGTTTTGTTCTTAGTTTTAGTAGGAAAAAATATTATCTAAATCAAATTTATGAAATGAATGGGAGAGCACTGACTAGAGTTGATGAAATGCGGGATCTTGGAGTCACCTTTGACACTCGATTGACATTTAAAGATCATATATGTGATATAACTAGTAGGGCCTCTAAGATGTATGGGTATAGAGTTAGAAATTGTAAGGAGTTTAATTTTAAGTGTATTGAGTTGGTATATGTAGCCTATGTGAGGAATATTTTGGAATATTGTTCAATAATATGGAGTCCATGTTATGAAGATCATATTTACAAAATAGAAAAAATACAGCATAAATTCTTAAGATATATCTATTACAAAGAAACGGGCATATATCAAATGCATATACCAAAAATAGATATGAATAATCATAACATTAAAACACTTGAAAGTAGAAGGAAGGTATCATCTATCTGTTTTTTGTATAAATTGTTTAACGGTATGATAAATGCTCCTGACTTGTTAGCCTTAATTAACTTTTATGCTCCGCCATATAGAACCAGAAATCCACTTATTTTTTATGTTGATAATACGCATACTAACTACTACAATAATTCACCTGTTATGGTAATGTGTAGGTTATATAACCAAATACGATCAAGATTTGATTTTTGTGATATCAAATAGGCTTAGAGCATTGCTGTATGATATAATGTAAGTGATACAGTGGAATCTTAGTGTATAGCAATGTTTATATTCTTATTATTATTAATATTGATTTTTTTGACTAAGTCTCTTGTCCTACTCTGTAACTGGATGTAAATCTGTAGAGTTTGTAAATAAATAAATAAAATAAATAAATAAATGCTATATTTATGGACCAAATCGATTTTACAAACATTGGTAGTACACAAAGATTACAGGTCAACTATCAATCACAATTTATCACACATGTAAATCTATATAAAGCAATCTTTTTTAAAATTAAAATACAATAAATTGAAGATTTAAACTAGTTTTACAAAAATACAATAACAGTAAAAAAAAATATACTCAATCACAAACATATAATCCGACGACGCAGGAAACATTAGAGTCGTAATCATTACGGTATCTCTGAATTTAAGACATGAGTAAATTCAGTTTTCGTTTAAACGTTATCACTGTACCGCTGAATTCGTTATTAAAGGGGACATAAACGTTAAAATAAGGCATAATTGGATTCATAATATTGTATCTGACATCTGTTTGGCTCCTGTTAACCAAAAACCCTCGGTGAGACGAGTGCTTGGTGAAGGAACCCGATAATTTATAAGCGCCAAGAGACCAGAGCAGTATATAATATTTATAATTATCTTAAACCCTAAGAGTCTACTCAAGAAAATTCTGCGCTTTTCTACGCTCATGCTCAGAACTGACAATCGCTGCTGGTATGAAAAAAGACTTATTAATTCTTAGTTTCTACAATAATAAGTTTGCAAATTTTGACTCGAACCTGCTCCAAGTGCTTTATGTAAGTTCTTTGATATGCTGACCAGACTACACACCAATATTCTAAATGACTTCGAACAAGAGAATAATATGGGGATTTTGGGACTTCGGTGTTGGAAAACTCCCAGCAGCGTCTCATTATGAATCCAGCCATTTTAAAAGATTTTGATAAAACATAATTGATGTGATCTTTAAATCTTAATTCTGAATAAAAAATTATACCTAAACATTAAATAACTGTACTCGAGGGGTGGGAGTGTCTGAGAAAAAGTATGTGATATTGGCAATTTCTTCCTTGAGAACGAAATGATTTTACATTTAGAAATATTTAACTCCATTAAGTTTTGATTATACCAGTCACTTATTATACGAAGTTCAGATTAAAAAATTAAGCAGTCATTAATACTTACAACTCTTCGGAAAATTTTTAAGTCATCTGCATAGAGAATAAATTGGCAACCCCCAAATACATCCGTGAGGTCGTTGAGGAAAACAAGGAACAAAATGGATCCCAGATGTGAACCTTGAAGCACTTCTGAAGTTACCCTGATTTCATTGGAGAGAACATTGTTTATTCTAACTATTTGTAACTCGATAAACATGCCAATAAAGAACCGCCTACACCATATTTTTGTTTCATTAATACACAACAATCAATCAAATCGGATGGAATTCCACTCTTATAAGCATAAAATCTTAAGAATTGGAGTTCATATTTGGCTTGAATATTCTAGGGTAGATCTAACATAAGAGAATTAAAGTGTTTAAAACAAATGAAATCGTGAAAAATCATACAATGTTTTTTTAAGAAAACCCATAGTTTTTAAGGCCATATTCCTGATGTAACTTATGTAATCATTAAAATATAACTCTCTATTAAACAGAACGCCCAAATCCTTGATAACACTCACTTTCTTTAGTTCTTCATTGTTAATATTATAATCATAATCAATAATTATTTTTTTCCAGTAAAACTGCATTACTTTAAAATTTATCAACATTGAGTTCCATGTCATTCATATTGCACAAGTTATTAAATTATTTATGTCTAGTTGTACCTTTTTACAATCTTCAAGTAAGTTTTTAGTTTATTTATTTTTTTCATATGTATCTATCGATCGCCATCAGGTAATGTCGAGGTTTTTTTTGATAATCTTATTGAATTATTAGATGGTTTATACTGCCCAACCAAAACTTTTATAGTGGGTGGGGATTTCAACTTTCATTTCCATGATCCTGAAGACAGTAATGTACATTCACTGTTGCAATTACTGGTCAGTTATGGTTTAAATCCTCATATTATGGGGATTACCAGGGTAGCCCGGGATCAGTCCGGCTCTCAACTAGACAACATTTTTAGCAACATACAGAATGATAATATCGATTCGGAGATACTTATCAGCAATATTTCTGACCACTGGGGCCAGGTCTTGCAAATAAAGGTAAATAGGGAGTATCAGCAGACTTATACAAAAAAAAGATTTTTCAATAACCATAATTTATTACGTTTTAAGGACTACCTTATAAATGAGCCTTGGAGTGAGGTAGATCAAGTATACGGTGCTGACGAAAAATATGACACATTTTTTCGAATATTCTACTATTATTGTGACCTTTCTTTCCCAACCAGTACAAGTAGAATCAAATATCATAAAGCAAGCTGGGTAAATACCGAAATCCGTAACTATTCAAACTACATCAAAGACCTGTATGTGTGGTACAAGCAAACAAAAAGTCAAGCTGTGTATAGAACATATAGGTCAGAAAGAAAGATTTATCGGAAATACCTATCTGATTATCATAAAAATTTAAATGATAGTAGGATTATTAATTCCAAAAATAAAATTAAAACTGCCTGGAATATTCTTAAAACCGAATGCAATGAGATTAAAAAGAATTACGACATAACCCTAAAAATAGATGATCATATTCATAGTGACCCAAAAGATATTGCTGAACTATTTAGCAGACAGTTCAATGTACACAATAATTCAAATCTTAACCTTACGTTTCAAACTAAAGTTATTTATCCTACAATATTCTTATCACCAGTTAATTCCGATGAAATTTTTCGAACACTTATGAGTTTACCTAATAAATTTTCAGCGGGACTGGACGACGTGCCCGTATATGTTATAAAATTTGTTGCACACTGCATAAGTAATCCCTTAGCAAATATTGTTAATGAAAGTTTTGCCACACAGATCTTTCCTACTAATCTCAAGATGGCCAAAGTGATTCCTATATTTAAAAAAGGGGATCGCCAGTGCATCAAAAATTACAGACCAATCTCCCTGCTTCCAGCAGTGTCAAAGGTCTTTGAAAAAGTTATATATACTAGAATACTTGAACATCTAAACAGACTCAATATCCTGTGTAAAAATCAGTTCGGCTTTAGACCTAACAAATCTACTGAAATGGCAATATTTAACGCAATTTCTTATATAAACGAAAGAATTGACACAAATGATAAAGTGGCAGGCCTATATTTTGATTTGTCTAAGGCCTTTGACACTGTGGATCATAACTTGCTTTTGACAAAGCTTGGTGCGTATGGGGTCAGAGGTGTTGCTGCCAGTTTGCTGCAATCCTACTTATCAGATAGGCAGCAAACAGTCTGCTTTGCTAAAAATAATCATCATTACTTTTCAGATAGAACTAAATTGTTGCAGGGGTACCTCAGGGCTCCATCTTGGGACCCATATTATTCTTAATATATGTAAACAATCTGGGGGATGGATTGGCCGCGGATAGCGTTTGCCAGTTTGCTGATGACACATCAGTGATTCTGGCGGACGCTTCTATGGCAGGACTGTCTCAAAAGTGCACAAACTCTGCATTGAAAATGCAGCAGTGGTGTTCTGATAACGGCCTCACTCTAAACGTAGATAAAACCGGCCTCATTCTTTTCTCAAAGCATGCAATAAGGTCTGAGTCACTGCTTGTGTGGCTTGGGGGTAGATCTATACCTACTTTGGAACAGGTTAAGTTCTTGGGTGTTCATTTGGACCCCTCCTTCAACTGGGAACATCATATTTCAGCTCTTGGGGCTAGGCTTAGCAGTTTGTGTGGTGTAGTCCGAAGGCTTCGTGACGTGATCACTGCAGAGACTGTTAGGCTTTTCTACCTTGGGCAAATACAATCTCTTGTCTCTTATGGTATTTCCTTTTGGGGATCATCAAGAAAGGCTATTAATATATTTAAAATTCAAAAACGCATAATAAGATGCATCTTCCACCTACATCCAAGAGCTTCATGTCGACCATTTTTTACTCAGTTTAAGTTGCTTACTGTTCCCTCATTATACTTTAGATCTTTAGTCATGATTGTCAGAAGAAATACGGAATTATTTCCGCTGAATAGACAGTTCTATGGGGGAAACATGGTTATGACTACCAGAGGGGCGAATGACCTAAGGGTACCTTTCCATAACTCCACCTTCTATGAGAGAGGACCATACTATATGGCGATTAAAGCTGTAAGGATGTTACCAAGAGAAATCTGGCTTACCGAGTCGATTAATTGCTTTAAGAGACGCGTAAATGAATGGCTTTCTGATAGGTGCTTTTACTCTTTCAATTTTAATGAATAGTTTTTGTAATGTCAATATTTTTAATTTAATATTTTTTGTTTAGTGGGTTTTTGTCAAGCATTTGCTTTGTGTGTAAAAATTTTATTCCTTTTAAATTAGAATATCCTATTTTGAAAACTGTAAAACTTTGTTCAGTTTAAACTGACTTTCTTATTACTACTTTTTTAAATTATCTTGTATCTGTCTTTTTCTCATTTTGTTTTCCTTTGTGTAAAGTTCCTATCGAAATGTCGATTAGTTTTTATATTAACTGTAGTTAGATCGACATATTTACAATTTTTAATGTTAAACATTTCTTTCTCTGACGTTGCTTTGTTATGTGATCATAATTTTGTTGGCAAATAAAGGAAATTATTATTATTATTATTATTATTATTCACTACAATTGTACATTACAGGATTACCCGAATAGTACAGCAATCAAAAAATATTTATTCAAATACAGTACACTACAGAAAAACTATTCCAAATGGTACAAAAAAAACAACAAATGACATTGTAAATGCCACAAAGCTTACAAATAAAATCAAACAAATATAAACATAGTTATTGCAAAATAAAATGATATTAACAGTTATTAACACTTGTTACATAACAGGCACAAAATTATCACATATTATCCAAAATTAAGCGTTTGTTTTAATTTACACAAAGTCATACAAAACAAATCAATATGCTGAAAGTTTAAGTTGTAGTTCATTAAAAGGTTCTCCACAACATTGTTCTTGCCGTAATTAGTTCGGTGGGCTCTTATAGAGAAGAGTTGTACGCTTCTCGTATTTCTTTGAGGAACCCGAATTGATACCAAGCTAAGAATATCCTGACAATCTATAATATCATTAATTAGTTTGTATAAAAATATAAGCATAGCATTTTCTCTACGAGTTTTAAGAGACTTTAAACCACACAATAACAGTCTAGTGTTATAGTTGATGTTTCTGGATGGAAAACGGTGCTTAAAAAGTAGATACTTTAAAAATCTGTTTTGAACTTTTTCCAGACGATCTATGTAGCATTGATAAAACGGACTCCATATTACAGAGCCATACTCAAGCACACTGCGGACCAAAGAGCAGAACAATGTTGTAATGGCCTTAATATCTCTTATATATTTGGTGTTTCGCTTAATGAATCCTATCAACTTACAACCTTTTAAGACAATACTATTTATATGCTTATCGAACGATAGGTTGCTTTGAAAAATAACACCCAAATCCTTAAATTGAGTTACAGCATCGAGAGGGACATTATGTACATGATATTGAGAGAACAAAGGATTTGAGATTTTATAAAAACTTAACGATTTACATTTATTAACGTTTAAGGATAACAAATTTCTTTTACACCATTCCACTACACGATCTAGATCTGGTTGCAAATTTAAGGAACCACTTATAGTATTATAAAACTTTAGATCGTCTGCATATAGAAGAAAAGAGGATAACCGGAAACAAGTCCCAATGTCATTGATAAATAGAGAAAATAATACAGGTCCAAGATGAGATCCTTGTGGGATTCCAGATTTCACTGTTATGATTTTTGAGGTAACACCATTCATTCTAACAACTTGTGTCCTTCCCCTCAGGTATGATCCGAGCCATGACAGGTAAACACCGGACACACCCATCACAGATAACTTTTTTAACAATAGAGAGTGACAAACACTATCGAATGCCTTGCTTAAATCCGTGTAGATGACGTCAACCTGTTGTTTGTTTTCCACTGCGTTAACTACGTAGTTGTAAAAAGTGACTAGATTGGTAGTAGTTGATCTTCCTTTATAAAAGCCATGTTGCTGTTTGACTATTTTTCTTTTAAACGTTTCAAAAATTTCGTCCGTTATAATAGCTTCAAATAACTTGGGGAGGGCGGATATGATAGAAATGCCTCTGTAGTTGGCGATATTGGTTTTGTCTCCAGACTTAAAGATTGGAATCATAGAGGATTCTTTCCAAATTTTTGGGAATTGTCCAGTGTTAAAGGATAGCTGAAAAAGGTTACGTAGGGGAGCAACTAATGAGTTGCAGCAATGTTTGATAAAAGCATTAGGTATGCCGTCCAATCCGGCATTTTTGTGCACATCAAGACCTTTTATTTTGTTCAGAATTTCGTCCGTGGTAAAAGTGTGGTTGCAGAGGTTTGCAATGAATTCAACTTTTGACGTGTCAACCTGAGATAGATCTAAATTGGAGTGATCAGCGAAACAGGTTTGAAAATAGTCAGCGAAAGCATCGGCGACTGTTTTTGGTGTCGAAAACGATTTATCTTCATAATTCATTTCACAGGGAATTCCGGCATTCTTGTTTAAAGAATGTATATAAGACCAAAAATGTTTAATACTTTCCGGAATCATAAGTTCAGTTTTCGATGTGAAAAGCAAATAGTTGAGATCGATTTGCAGCTTACATTCTTTGCGCAGGAATGAATATTCATCATAATTCTCTTTACACTGGTTTCTTTTATATCTTCTGAGGGCCTTATTCTTCCTAGCTAAAAGCTTACGTAGATTATAATCGAACCAACTAGGATATTTGTTATCTTTTACAGTTCTAGAAGGCACAAACTGCTCTATCGCCCGATATATAATGTTGTAGAACTTACTGAGAGCTTCATTTACATCCATACTCGTTTTTAAGAAGGACCAGTCAGTATTTACAAAATAATTATTTAAGGCGGCATAATCTGCTCTTTGAAAGTCGTGTACTTTTATCGCATTGTCAAGCCTTAATTTTGGAATTTGAGTTTCAATTACAGTAAATTTGAAATGAAGCGGAGGGTGTAAAGGATCAATAGTGCTAACATGGTCACAACTTTGAACCGACGGTGCTTCTATTGCGTCATCTATTAGGATGTAGTCCAGGATCCTGTCCATATTGTTCTTAACATTGTTTATTTGCTGCAATTCAAGATAATGCATTCCATCTATCAGCGTCTCAGCTGCAGCCGGCCAAACATTTACAGGAGTATAATGACCTTCGTCAAGAGACCATGCAACATGAGGACAGTTAAAATCGCCAGCGATTATGAATTTGGCATTTGGGTATCGGTTTCTTAGACTTTCACATGTGCGTAGAAATGATTCGTAGCAATTTACGTTACTGTTGGGGGGAAAGTAGACACCACAGATTATTACATCTTTGCCTTTAACTTGAGCTTTTATCCATATGTCTTCGAAGAATATATTACGCTCTGTTGCTATTATGCAGGCCTGTATGTCGCTAAGCAGGGCAATGAGAACACCACCGCCACATTTTTCATTCAATTGGTCGTACGCCCTATCCAGTCTGAATACCTGGTAACGTTCGTCAAAGTATTCGTTATTTGAAAAATTATCGTTTAGCCAAGTTTCGGTAATTATTAAAGCATCGTAATCAGACGACATTATACTGTTCTTAAAATAATGAGATTTTGTGCGTAGACCTCTTACATTTTGGTAGTAACTATATAAATAATTAATTAATATAAACAATTAACACATAAATAATTTAAGAAAATAAAACTTATAACAGTAAACTAGAATCAGCTAAACAAAATACTCAATAGTAAAAAAGCATTCACAGTCAACAGCCCGATACGCTAGTTCTAAAAAACTTCAGGTCATCCACATATGAAAGCATGTAGCAATGCACTATAAGATTTAATGTCATTAACGTACAAATTAAATAACAAAGGCGACAAATGAGCACCTTGAGGGACACCAGATGTAACTTGTATTTCTTTTGACAAAATGTTATTGATCTTCACCACCTGAGATCTACCACTTAAATAATGGCTCAATCACCCAAGTAAATTCCCAAAAATACCAAATGCTTTAAGTTTTCTAATCAGAACGACATGAATTACTCTATCAAAGACCTTTTGAAAATCCATGTAAATACTGTCTACTTGACACTTCAATTTGAAAGAGGTCACAACTGACTATTCATACAAGGCTCAGTTCTTGGGCCGTTGTTGTTTCTTTTATATGTGAATGATATTAGTACATGTATTTCAAATGAGGGTACAGCTATTATTTTGTTTGCTGATGACACAACGGCACTCAAGAGAGCGGATGATTTGATAAATCTTAGTCGACAAATGGAGAGCACGCGGTCGGATATTCAGCAATGGTTTACTGCTAACAAATTAATTCTCAATGAGACCAAAACCCAGACAATGGATTTTTCACTGAGGGCTTTGAATCTAAGTGAATCGGCTGTAAGGTCTTGGGCGTATATCTAGACCCTAAACTGACATGGAAGCGACATGCTGAACATCTTATAAGTATTTTAAGCAGAAATACATTTATATAACGTAATCTGAAAAACCTAGTGTCTAATGATGTTCTTACGAAGGCTTACTATGGTCATATCCACTCACATCTTAGCTACGCTGTCCTGTGTTGGACATTCATCGCATGCTTCCAAGGTATTTGCCATACAAAGGCGTTGTATAAGGATCATGTCTGGTGTGGGGCTCAGAGAATGTTGTAGGGCCAGTTTTATCTCCCTTGGCATCCTTACTTTGCCATCTATTTATATCATGCATTGCCTTATGCATATCAAAAAGAATGCCAATAGGTATAACTGTAATAGTGATTACCACAACTATAACACGAGGAGCAGGAATTGTTTTACTTTAACTTAGAGTAGAACTGCTAGAACCAGGGATAGGGATCCACTATGGGCTGAAATTTTTTAATGTACTTCCTAATGTTGTTAAAAACCTCGGTACACAGCAGTTTAAGTCCAAAATGAAAAACTATCTGAAGATAAAAGCTTTCTACAGTATTGAAGAGTTTCTTTTAAATAATTTCAATGATTTAATATGACAGAGAAGCACAGATGATTCCCTCACTGTACTTATTTTGCTTGTAAACTTGACTTGTTTTTTTAATAATTTTAGACTGATTTGTTGTTGTCTACTTAATGTTTTACTATAATGTGTAGTATTATTTTGACTTGTGAAAATACTTTTTGTATGTATATCATGAATAAACATTATTTATTTATTTATTTATTATCAGTAAATTAGTGACAGTTGAGTTACCCTTCACTAAACCACAAAAATATCCCAAAAATGAAGAGTCAATTTACCATTTACAATCATTTCTAATTGTTCTATAGTTCAGGATCTTCATATGTATTTTAATGAAAGCGGCAAGTTGTAATGGAATAGGTCAGAAAATATACAAAAATAATAGATGAAGGTAAAAAAAAGTTAGGGTAATTATTTAGATTAAGTGAAATCTAGAAAAACGTATTTTCGACAAATTTTCAACATTTACTGCCTGAGGCTTTCCCCCATTTTTACTTACTTCCCTAGAAAGTACAGAAAATCAGTTAACTTTAGGTTTAAATTTTTGTACTAAACCGTCATAATTTTGTTAAAACCAATAATTTCACACTAACAGAAGCTTCTGTATTATATAAAATTTTTAAAATTTGCACCTTTTCAATTGGAAAAATAAAAATGACATAAAACCAATCAAAACAAAACGGCCCATCATATCTAATAGTGGCATCACTTGTTTGGAAATAGCGCTGTTGCTAGAGCATAAATGCAATTTCTGAAAAGGACCTGAGAAACATTTTTCCCTACTTTTACTTTTATATTATATACGATTTTGATTCCAAATAATTTTAAAAATAATACTTGTTCTTCTCTGTTCTCCACCTTTAATTTTGTATTAGGCATGATTTTCCCTACAAATACTAACAGTTTAAAGAAGATATTACTTTTGTCACTGTTAGCAGAAAGTGTTGAATGAAAACAAAATGCAAAAAGAAAGGTAGGAATAAAAATATTCCAACCACAAAAACATGTACCGTGATTTTTTTAAATACATGGAATGGGTTTTTTCCCTCTCTTTTAATGAGAATAAGGAAGAAAATAAATGCTGCCTATTTCTTCTATTGTTCTTGTTCCAAACAATACCTCCTTCCATCGAATTTATAATCCTAATTAATTTTTATACATTCTGGTCTTATAATTTTACCAACCATATTTTTTCGCTGCAGATACTAAACTACCCTTTTTCCCTACTAACTCAGACCTTTCGCAATTACTGCCCTCGATTCAAGAGTTTTAAGCTCAGGTGCATCAAACCCTGAGTAACTCGGAGCAAATCTAAATAAAGCGGTTAAAGTGTTAATTTGAATGCTAAATAACCTCCAAATTATTTTTTCTTGGAATTTGTGTTTTTAATATGCATAGCAAAACATATTGAGGACAAAGAGGTAAAAATATTATTATATTACTTATTTGTTTTGAGTTTTGTCTGGTGTCATGGCATTTTTGGCAATAAATATTTCGCAATTTGTTAAAAAAACTATGAATGTAAGTCCGATATCTTGTGAAATAATCTTATTTTTGTGTCTCCATTTCATTTATAAAATGTTTTTTACCCAAAAATAGCATCTAAAAATGATAACTGATAGCTGCTAGGGCTTTATACATCAAATATTTTTATTGGTGCTTGAGGGGTAAGGGGAAAGCAGATCTGACAAGCGCCGAGGTATAATGCTCTACTTGAATAAAGCAAGCGCTTCTTGCACCTGTACAGCTCCGAGCTGTTCATGCCAATGAATCAAGGGCAGTAATTGTAGTCTCTGCTAAACAATAATATTATTTAAATAATATATCTAGGTCAGTTTAGGTTAGTTTCAGTTTTCCATAGTAACAAAAACCAAGCTAAACCTGAACCAACCAAAAGTTTTGGTTGATTAAGATTAGTTTTATCTTTGTTATTGCCCATTACAAAAATTAAACTATATTGTTGACCGAGATGGAAAAATTTTATAATTATATCATGGAAGTATTTTATATCTCGCAACGAGTATTTCGTGTTTTCAGTAATACAATGATCGATGTTTACAAAATGTACTTTTGCTTCTTCCTTGAAAATATAATTTTTTCTAAACTTGCTTGATAAAACTTGGGCACTAATAGTTGAAATACATTACATACAATGCATAAATACGAAAGTTTGATATTTTCTTCAGAAATAAGTGCTTTATGAAGTAAAACGTGGTATTTTTTAGATTTCCCAGGAAAGTGAGGAAAAATAGTGGAAAATCAAAGCCAGAACCATGTTCTACATTTTCAAAATTGGGGAGTATTGAAATTTTTTAGAAAGAAATGTTCTCCTAGATTTGACTGAATACAAATGATTACCAAAGTTTTTGGGAAAACTATTTGCGACCGCCAAAAACAAATTCTGATTAGTGTTCTACACTGAAAATAGGGAGCATGTAAAACACTATCTAAAAATTTGGTGTTTCTACTATTCCGAATAATTAAAATAAATTGAAAAAACTTAATACTTTCGAAGTTCTTCAAGATAAAAAGAATATGATTAAATTTTCTTAATTGGAATTTTTAAATAGAATAAAATTATAATATAAAAAAAATAGGATCCACGATTTAATACACCATTTAATAATTTTTCATAAACTACTAGCAATTTGAATAAATATTAAGAGTATTAAATACCTTTCCATAATCAATTTGGTCAGCTAAAAAATCCTTTATGAGGGAAGTAATGCCTTCTGCTTTAGGTGGAACTATTATTTTAGTATTATTTGTGCATAACACACATACGCCCCGAGATAAATCCATTTTAACACTGTGGCTAATCAATCTCCAGCAAATTCGTCAATATTTTTCCAAAATTTTAGTGAAAATATTACTCATTACAAAAACCCGCGTAAAACCAATGCACAAATGCATCATACGCCATGACAGTCGTGGCTACAACGACATCGATGTGGAATTTTATTTCCAGTTTCAAATTACGAAAGTGACGTTTAGAGCCTTAGAGTGAGTCCACACGATAAGAAAAATCTGGGCGGCAGCGTAGCGTAATAAAACATATGTCAAATTTCAAGCATTGTGATTTGTTAGATTTAAAAAAAGACAAAGACCGAAGATTTCCCGCTTAAATTCGCCTTTTCCAAGGTCATTACGCCAAATGATGTTGAACTTTTCAGCGGACTGCTTTAAAAATGATGGAAACTGTTTATTTTCAATATTTTGTATGAAAACATAACCTATGTTTTTTTTTTTAAACTTTGTTGTTTTATTTATATATTTTATTTAGCGAGTTTTGAAATAATGGATATTTATGAATTATGTTAAATTGTTTTAATTTATTAAAAATGCTCGTTACCGAAGATCATTACTGCTTGGTCCTCAAAAAAAAAAGATTTTTGTTCGTTTTTTTATTAATTTTATAACAATTGCAATAATACAGGTGTTCGTTATATAAATTAAAGCTTATGAAATAAAGGCCATTATATAATACAATTTCTATTCAACGACAATCTCTGATATCGAGACGCTAATCCACAGACATGCCCTTAGCTATGGTTACCAGATCAAATAATGAGATTCCCTGACAATGTCCCTAACGTTTCTGTAAATATCCGGACATTTTATCTGAATGTTGTATGTTAAGGCAGTGAGATTTTCAAAATTTTTGCAATCAAAGCATCAAATGCCAATATCGAGTGAGTCTTCTCATTAATGGGAGCGTAGTGGACTAAGGGGAAACATAGACTGTCTATATTGTTATAAGCTTTGCCTTTCGCTGCCATCAATGTTATAACTTTGCTAGTTCTGCTTTTAGTTTATCACTGGTTTCGATGAATTCAAATAAATCTTCTAATATTACTTTTTTAATATTTTATTATAATGTTCACTAAATCATGAGGTAACAACAGTTTTTGTTCTTACTTACTAAATTAATGTTACTATTGTAGTGTTTTGATTTTAGTCATCTCGTCTCAATGTTCATGTCCTAGTTAAATTCTATTCTGTATCTAAATTACATATTTTACAGTCATAGGCGTACTAACACATATAACTTATAAATATTTATTTACATGATTACTGAAATGAAAAAGTGTGTATTTATGGGACAATGACAATATGAACAAAACTAATGGTCTCTGTAAAAAGTAAAGTTTTAGAGTTTCAGAGATTAGGGCATGCTTTTGTTTGAGCCTATTAGAACATAAATTTACTTAAGATATAACTGTTTCTTAAGGGAGTATTAAATATTAGACTATAATTATCTATTAATCCATAAGAGTAACTTAAAAATATATATATAGTAATTTAATAATTAATAATTTATAGTAATAGTTGGTCTACAACAATGTCTTCTGTTAAGGTTCTACTCTGGACACAATTTAACTTAAAGAACATATCATGTGAAGAATGTCATGAAATGGTTATAAAAGTCCAGCAATTGCCAAAAGAAACATCAAGCAATAAAAAGTATAAAACTAAATTTATTAATATACTAAATTAACAATTCACTCATTTTGTTAACGTTTAATCAATTTATTTTTTCTCACTAGAATGATTAATAAATATTTTTTTCATTACTTATATTTTCCTCTTTTAATTTCAAAAAAATACTGACAATTGCAGTTTTTTCCTGTTTCTTCCTAACAAGGGGCTAAAATTTCAGATATGTCAGGAAAATTCCTGTCGTCGGGTAACCCTACCCTTAGCAAATTTTATATAAACCTATTATAAACAATTAAAAAGTAAAAATTAACATTGATGGAAATTTAATAACAGAAATCCAGTTAGTGTCATACGTAATGTATTCTTCTAAAAACTACAAAAAATTGTAATTATTAAAACGATTGTTAAAATGACACTTTATATTGAAACTCTCGTCTTTGAACTCCTTGGCAATTCTTTACCAGGTAGAAGGGGCAAACTTCGGAAATAAAACTTGTTTTAAAGAGTCTCATATTATCGCACAAGTAACATGACTAATTTCAAAAACACTGTTTACCGACTCGGAATTCGCACTGTTGCTTTCACATGCTGATTTCATCAGCTAAATATCACAATGTTTTTTCAAACCTAGTAATAAGGGTATAGCTGTACACATTTCCATAGCGTGTTTCCTATTTTTGGACCAACAACAGCTTTTCAAACTCACCAAGAGTAACAGGAAGATATTTTTAAAAAATCAGGATCATTTTCTCGCATTTCTTGAATTAAATCATTAGTATGTCCAAGCCTTTCTCCAATGTTTTTCTCAAAAACAGACCGGACCTAGTAGCGACGACTTTTCCGTTTTTTTTTTAATAAAGAATATATTAATCATGTCCTTATCTTTTGTAATTTTTTCTTTAGTTTTCTTTTTCTACATAATAACATTGCTGCAATTATTTTTTTATTTTCTTTCACTTTAATTTATACATAAATAAATATTATCAAAAAATCAGAAAAAGGTTAGGTTACCACAAAAAAAACATACACAACACTTTACGACTACACGACTGCACGATAAAAGTTGCCCGTGTGGACGAGACATTTTTAACATAAATGGGCGTAATACGCCTACGTCGAAATTTTTCTTATCGTGTGGACTCACTCTTATTCTTTAAGTCAGTTAGAGTGAGTCCACACGATACCAAAAATTTCGGCGTAGGCGTATTACGCCCATTTATGTTAAAAATGTCTCGTCCACACGGGGAACTTTTATCGTGCAGTCGTAATGTTTTTTTTTTGTGGTAACCTAACTTTTTTCTGATTTTTTGATAATATTTATTTATGTATAAATTAAAATGAAAGAAAATAAAAAAAATAATTGCAGCAATGTTGTTATGTAGAAAAAGAAAAGTAAAGAAAAAATTACAAAAGATAAGGATATTATTAATATATTCTTTATTAAAAAAACGGAAAAGTCATCGCTACTAGGTCCGATCTGTTTTTGAGAAAAACATTGGAGAAAGGCTTGGACATACTAATGATTTAATTCAAGAAATGCGAGAAAGTGATCCTGATTTTTAAAAAATATTTTCTTGTTACTCTTGGTGAGTTTGAAAACCTGTTGTTGGGCCAATAAATAGGAAACACGCTATGGAAATGTGTACAGCTATACCCTTATTACAAGGTTTGAAAAAACATTGTGATATTTAGCTGATGAAATCAGCATGTGAAAGCAACAGTGCGAATTCCGAGTCGGTAAACAGTGTTTTTGAAATTAGTCATGTTACTTGTGCGATAATATGAGACTCTTTAAAGCACGTTTTATTTCCGAAGTTTGCCACTTCTACCTGGTAAAGAATTGCCAAAGAGTTCAAAGACGAGAGTTTTAATATAAAGTGTCATTTTAACAATCGTTTTAATAATTACAATTGTTTGTAGTTTTTAGAAGAATACATTACGTATAACACTAACTGTATTTCTGTTATTAAATTTCCATTAATGTTAATTTTTACTTTTTAATTGTTTATAATAGGTTTATATAAAATTTGCTAAGGGTAGGGTTACCAGACGACAGGAATTTTCCTGACATGTCTGAAATTTTAGCCCCTTGTTAGGAAGAAAGAGGAAAAAACTGCAATTGTCAGTATTTTTTTGAAATTAAAAGAGGAAAATATAAGTAATGAAAAAATATTTATTAATCATTCTAGTGAGAAAAAAAAAATTGATTAAACGTTACCAAAATGAGTGAATTGTTAATTTAGTATATTAATAAATTTAGTTTCATACTTTTTATTGTTTGATGTTTCTTTTGGCAATTGCTGGACTTTTATAACTATTTCATGACATTCTTCACATGATATGTTCTTTAAGTTAAATTGTGTCTAGAGTAGAACCTTAACAGGAGACATTGTTGTAAACCAACTATTACTACAAATTATTAATTATTAAATTAGTATATATATTTTTAAGTTACTCTTATGGATTAATAGATAATTATAGTCTAATATTTAATACTCCCTTAAGAAATAGTTATATCTTAAGTAAATTTATGTTCTAATAGGTTCAAACAAAAGCATGCCTTAATCTCCGAAACTCTAAAACTTTACTTTTTACAGAGACCATTAGTTTTGTTTATATTGTCATCGTCCCATAAATACACACTTTTTCATTTCATTAATCATGTAAATAAATAGTTATAAGTTATATTTGTTAGTACGCCTATGACTGTCAAATATATAATTTAGATTCAGAATAGAATGTAACTAGGACATGAACATTGAAACGAGAGGAACTAAAATCAAAAAACTACAATAGTAACATTAAATTAGTAAGTAAGAACAAAAACTGTTGTTACCTCATGATTTAGTGAACATTATAATAAAATATTAAAAAAGTAATATTAGAAGATTTATTTGAATTCATCGAACTAGCAAAGTTATAACATTGATGGCAGCGAAAGGCAAAGCTTATAACAATATAGACAGTCTGTCTCTCCTTAGTCCACTAGGCTCCCATTAATGAGAAGACTCACTCGATATTGGCATTTGATGCTTTGATTGCAAAAATTTTGAAAATCTCACTGCCTTAACATACACCATTCAGATAAAATGTCCGGATATTTACAGAAACGTTAGGGATATTGTCAGGAAAACTCATTATTTGATCTGGTAACCATAGCTAAGGGCATGTCTGTGGATTAGCGTCTCGATATCAGAGATTGTCGTTGAATAGAAATTGTATTATATAATGGCCTTTATTTCATAAGCTTTAATTTATATAATGAACACCTGTATTATTGCAATTGTTATAAAATTAATAAAAAAATGAACAAAAATCGTTTTTTTTTTTTTTGAGGACCAAGCAGTAATGATCTTCGGTAACAAGCATTTTTAATAAATTAAAACAATTTAACATAATTCATAAATATCTATTATTTCAAAACTCGCTAAATAAAATATATAAATAAAACAACAAAGTTTAAAAAAAAACATAGGTTATGTTTTCATACAAAATATTGAAAATAAACAGTTTCCACCATTTTGAAAGCAGTCCGCTGGAAAGTTAAACATGATTTGGCGTAATGACCTTGGAAAAGGCGGATTTAGGCGGGAAATCTTCGGTCTTTGTCTTTTTTTAAATCTAACAAATCACAATGCTTGAAATTTGACATATGTCTTATTACGCTACGCTGCCGCCGAAATTTTTGATATCGTGTGGACTCACTCTTATCAGTGGTTAAAGTGAGAGGAATATATACATAAATGTATATGGACAGAAATGAAAATTATAACTTCATGTCCTCTTAAACAGAATTACTTAAAAGTGACAAAAATGGAAGAACTGAAAATGACGATTCAAAGAATATGTCTTAAAATCAGATTCACTGGCCGTATTCTTATAGTAAGCAATAGAATAGAAAATGATAACTCAGAGAGCGGTTCACACGACAAGAAAAATCTGGACGTAAGAGTAGCGTAATAAGACATGGCAAATTTCAAGCATTGTGATTTGTTACATTTAAGAAAAGACAAAGACCGAAGATTTTCCGCCTAAATCCGCATTTTTCAAGGTCATTACGTAAAATAATAGGTATATTCTTTTGAGTAATTATCACTTTCAGTTCTGTCACTTGAAGTAATCATCATCACTTCGACCCAATGACAAGTAAATGCATATTCAAAAGAACATGAAGTTATCAGTTTCAATTTGTTCACTTTGATCAGTGATAATTTACTCAAAAGAATACAGCCAATGTTTAAACTTTCAGCGGATTGTTTTAAATATGGCGAAAATTGTTATTTTTAATATTTTTTATTAACATTTTTTTTCAGACGTTTGTAGTTTATTTTTTTTTATTTAACTAGTTTTGAGATAATGGATATTTATGAATTATATTAAATTGTTTTAATTTAATAAAAATGCTTGTTAGAGAAGATCATTACTACTTGGTCCTAAAAAAAAACAATTCTTGTATATTTTTTATTAATTATTTAACAATTGTAATAATGTAGTTGTTCGTTATTTAAATTAAAGAGTATTAAATAAAGGCTGTTATATAACTAAATTTCTATTCAACAACAATCTCTGATATCGAGACGCTATCCATAGACATGCCCTTTGCTATGGTTACCAGATCAAATAATGAGATTCCCTGACAATATCCCTGACTTTTTAATAAATATCTGGACATTTTGTCTGAATATTGTACGTTAAAGCAGTCAGATTTTCAAAATATTTGCAATCGAAGCACCAAGTGCGAATATCGAGCGAGTGTTCTCATTAATGTGAGTTTAGTGGACTAAAGAGAGTAACAGGTTGTCTATATTGTTATAAGCTTTGCTTTTCGTTGTCACCAATGTTATAGCTTTGCTGGTCCTGCTTTTGGCTTATCACTGGTTTCAATGAATTCAAATAAATCTTTTAATATCACTTTTAATATTTTATTGAAATATTCACTTAATCAGGAGGAAACAACAATTTTTCTTCTTACTTACTAATTTAATGTCACTATTGTAGTTTTTTAATTTTAGTTCCCCTCGTCTCTATGTTCATGTCCTAGCTATATTCTATTTTTGTATCAAAATTATTATTTTACACTCATAGGCGTACTAACAAATATAACTTATAACTATTTATTTACATGATTACTGAAACGAAAAAGTGTGTATTGATGAAACGATCAGACAATATGAACAAAGCTAATGGTTTCTGTAAAAAGTAAAGTTTTAGAGTTTCGGAGATTAAGGCATACTTTTGTTTGAGCCGATTTGAATATAAATTTACTTAAGATATAACTTCTTCTTAAGATATTAGACTATAATTATCTATTAATCCAGAAGAGTAACTGAAAAATATTTATATGTAGTAATTTAATCATTAATAATTTATAGTAACAGTCGGTTTATAACAACAAGGTTCTACTCTTGACACAATTTAATTAAAAGAACATATCATGTGAGTAATATCATGAAATGGTTATAAAAGAATAGCAATTGCCAAAAGAAACATCAAGTAATAAAAAATATGAAACAAAATTAAAAATTCACTAATTTGTTAACGTTTAATTAATTTATTTTTTCTTACTAGTATCATTAATAAATATTCTCTTATTACTTATATTTTCCTCTTTTAATTTCAAAAAAATACTGACAATTGCAGTTTTTTCCTGTTTCCAAAAATTTCAGACATGTCAGGAAAATTCCAATGATCTGGTAACCCTACTCTTAGCAAACTTTATATAACCTGTTATAAACAATTAAAAAGTAAAAATTAACATTGATGGAAATTTAATAACAGAAATCCAGTTAGTATCAAATGTAATGTATTCTTCTAAAAACTACAAACAATTGTAATTATTAAAACGATTGTTAATATTACACTGTTATATTGAAATTCTCGTTTTTGAACTCCTTGGCAATTTTTTACCAGGCAGAAGTAGTAAACTTTGGAAATCAAACTTCTTTTAAAGAGTCCCATATTACCGTACAGGTAACCTGAATAATTTCAGAAACACTGTTTACCGACTCGGAATTCGCACTGTTGCTTTCACATGCTGATTTCGTCAGCTAAATATCACAATGTTTTTTCAAACCTAGTAGTAAGGGTATAGCTGTACACATTTCCATATTTTGTTGCCTAATTATTGGCCCAACAACAGCGAAGAGCTCTTCACATTCACCAATAGGAACAGAAAAATATTTTTAAAAAATCAGGATCATTTTTTTCACATTTCTTGAATTAAATTATTAGCATGTCCAAGCCTTTCTCCAATGTTTTCCTCAAATACAGACCGGACCCAGTAGCGACGACTTTCCCGTTTTTTAAATAAAGAATATATCAATATTCTCCTTACATTTTGTAACTTTTTTTCTAGATTAAAATACTACCGCAATTAATGTTTTATTTTGTTTCATTTTAATTATTAGATAAAATATAAACAAAAATCCTAATAAAAGTTAGGTTAAGACAAAAAAATCACTCTTCTTACGACCGCATAACGAAATATCTCGTGTGGACGAGACATTTTTAACACAAAAGCCCGTAAGAGCCGTTTTACACACACAAGAATTATAGCCAAAATTTATCTCATAATTATGTTGAAAATTTTCATAAAACTAATTTGCTGTTTTACACATTAAAGAATTATTTTTAAAATTTTGTTGAAAATTTTCGGCATAAAAATATTGAACGTGTTCTATATTTTTATGACTAAAATGCAGAAAATGCGCGAAAATCAACGCAGAATAAAATTTGTGAATTGACCGCCCACGTTTGGTAATCAACCTAAACTAAATATTAACTCATTGTCTCTTGCACAAAATATCCCTTATCTTGTGGTTTCTTGATTATATATGTTCGGAAACTTTCATACTTATGACATTTTAAGGTTATCCCCAGAGCAAGTTAACTTTTTAACTGCTGGAACGTCACATGTGATGAAAATGCACATGAGCATCGACAAAATTATCACCAAAATTATAATCAAATTCCTTGTACGTATCACACAGAGTGGTATTTTATTTTAAAAATTATCTCCATAGAATTTTCGGCAAAAATTTGTTGAAAATTTTTGTTATAATTTTCGGAATAATTCTCGTGTGTGTAAAACGGCTCTAATACGCCTACGCCCAAATTTTTCTTGTTGTGTGGACTCACCCTAACTTTTGACGGTTAATTTGACGTGCCAAAACGTCACTTTCTCCAAAATGGTGCGGAGCATACTTCTGGGTACCTATTCTCGTTCTTGAGAGAAGGATCATCTTGATGGAAAGTGGGCGTGGTTTTCACGAAAAAGTACGAAAACGTATTCAGAATACGGTTTCTTACTTTTTCGTGAGAACCGCGGCCACTTTCCATCAAGATGATCGTTCTCTCGAGAACGAGAAAAGCTACCCAGAATACGGTTTCATACTTTTTCGTGAGAACCACGCCCACTTTCCATCAAGTGATCGTTCTCTCAAGAACGAGAATAGGTACCCAGACATTTTTCGTTTGACAGCTTCATTACAATCTGTCATCCATTTTATTTTAAGAAATCCGTGGAGGAGTATTAATTTACTATTCGGATCATAGACATAGTAGAAATCGGATTGTATGGTTATTTTATACGTATATTCGCATCGCAATTCCACTATTTCACGACCTTGTGAACCTACCTCTTGACATTGAAAACATAGGGCTATTCATTTGAGTATTATTACTTTCAGTTCTATCACTTGAAGTAATCATGATCACTTCGACCTAATGACAGGTAAATGCATATTCAAAAAGAACATGAAGTTATATCAGTTTCACTTTTTTCTCTTTGATCATTTGATAATTACTCTAAAGAATACAACCATATACACAGAAGGGATATTCTTTTCATTTATTTTCACTTTCAGTTCTATCACTTGAACTAATCATGATCACTTCGACCCAATGACAAGAAATCAGTTTCACTTTGTTCAATTGATAATTACTCAAAAAAATATAGCCAATTAGAGCCGTTTTACACACACAAGAATTATTCCGAAAATTATAACAAAAATTTTCAGCAAATTTTTGCCGAAAATTCTATGGAGATAATTTTTACAATAAAATATCACTCTGATACGTACAAGAAATCTGAATATAATTTTGGTCGTAATTTTGTCGGTGCTCATGCGCATTTTCATAACATGTGACGTTCAAGCAGTTAGATAATCTGGGAATAACCTTAAAATGTCATAAATATGAACGTTTCCAAACATATATAAGGGCTATTCTTTTGAGTTATTATCACATTCACTTCTATCACTTAAAGTAATCATGATCACTTCAGCCCAATGACAAGTAAATGCATATTCAAAAGAACATGAAGTTATCAGTTTCACTTTGTTCACTTTGATCAATTGATAATTACTCAAAAGAATATAGCCATAATCAAAAAACCACAAAATAAGAGATATTTTGTGCAAGAAACACTGAGTAAACATTGAGATTAGGTTGATTACCAAACGCGGGTTGCCAATTCACATATTTTATTCTGCGTCGATTTTTGCGCACTTTCTGCATTTTAGTCATAAAAATATAGAACACGTTCTATATTTTTATGCCGAAAATTTTCACCAAAATTTTGACAATAATTCTTTGATGTGTAAAACAGCAAATTAGTTTTATGAAAATTTTCAACATAATTATCAGATAAATTTTGACTATAATTCTTGCGTGTTCTTACTCTAAAGAATACAGCAAGAATTTCTTCTTGTCAAAATCCTGTAAGCCAAAGAAATGTCATTATTCCTTGAAAGTAAATAAACAACAAAACGCGAGAACATCGTTTTAATATTAAAATTTATATCTTTTAATGCAGTTTAAACAGAAATTACTATGAATAATATAAAAAAAGAAATTAATGTTCAAAGATTGCCTACAGACGCTGAAGAATTCGAATGGAATGGATGGACTTTCAAGTACACAAAGTCTCACATCTTGCATTCCTTGTGTACCTCATCTGAAAAATGTAAAAATCAGCCCGACGAACAATGCTTATTATGCTTGTAAGTTTTATTGCAAACTTGGAGCCTCAAGGAGGTATCATATCAATGCTGCAACAATCATTCATCTTCTTTTGAAGAGGAAGTCCCTCTTTGGGTTTCAAAACTTGATAACATTGATATTTTCGAATGATTTTTAATTATGTTTGATTTTGAGCAATAATAATTCACTTTCCACAATCTAAACTAATTTTGTATTTAAAAATGTAGTTTCTTTTTTTTTAAGTATAAAGGCTATATCTCTTATTTGTGGGCTCACCTACCCTTTTTTTTTAAATTAAATATTGGGTCAAAATTTACATTAACGTACGTCAATGAAATATCTAGAAAAACCATGTTTTTTTCCAGAAATTTTGATATTTACCCCCTATTTCAAGGTTGTAGAATATGGTTCTGACCTCGGTTTTCCATAATTTTTCTTCAGTTTTGCAAAAAACAGAAACTCACTTTACACTTTGGGTTCAATTTTTTGCAGTAAATCGTAAAAATTTTGTTATAACCAAAAATTCTACATTAATAGAACCTTCTGTGTTATATAAAAATTCATAAATTTGCACTTTTTTATCATAAAAGTCAAGAAAATTATCAAAAAAGAAAACAAAACAGCTCCCGCCATTAAATAGTGATGTAGTTCCTAAAACCCAAAAAATGAGCGGTGTTGCCAGATTGCATATGCGATATCTGAGAAATTTACATATATTCTTTTTTTTCTATTAAAACTGAAACAACCTGAAAAACATCCCTTCCTTTTGATATCCCTCCTTCATGTAATCTCTGCTGGAAAACGATATTTTTTTAATTAATAAATCTAGATGAGTTTAAGTTAATTTCAGTTTTTCAAATTAACTAAAACCGAGCTAAACCTGAACCAACCAAAACTATTGTTATATTGTTAACTGAAGTGGATAAATTTTATAGTTTATACCACAAAAACAAATTTAGGTTAATTCAGGATAGTTTCAGTTTTTCAAACCAACCAAAACCAAGCTAAACCTAAACTAATCAACAATTTTGGGTGGTTAAGATTAATTTTACCCTTTATACATTGCAAAACCAAGCTAAACCTGAACCAACCAAGAACTAACCAAAAATTTTGGGGAGTTTAAGATTAATTTTATACTTTTTTATATATTACGAAAATTAAACTATGTCGTTGACTGAAATGGATAAATTTAATAGTTTATACTTCGAAGTATAAATCTAAATCAGTTCGGGTTAGTTCAAGTTAGATTAAATTTTTCAAAATATCCAAAAACCAAGCTAAACCTGAACTAACCAAAGATTATGGGTGGGTAAGATTAATTTTACCCTTTTTAATACATTGCAAAAATTAAACTACGTTGTTGACTGAGATTAACAATTCTTATAGTTTATACCACGAAAGTATTTTACATCTTGCAACGTTGGAACAAATGGCAGTCATTGCCTTTATAGCAATGGTTCATGACGGCTATATTCTTTTGAGTAATTATCAATTGATCAAAGTGAAACTGATAACTTCATGTTATTTTGAATATGCATTTACTTGTCATTGGGCTAAAGTGATCATGATTACTTCAAGTGATAGAATTAAAAGTGATAATGACTCAAAAGAATAGCCCTGACGTCTCCAAAACGTATTTTTGGGTTTTCCTTGAAGATACAAGTTTTTCCAAATTTGTTTGTTAAAATTTGTGCAAAAATTGGTGAAACATATTACATACAATATGTTAGTTTAGAAATAAAAGTGCTTTGTAAAGTGACGCTTGGTGTTTTCTGAGTTTTCCAGGAAAATGAGGAAAAATAATGAAAAACCAAGAGCAAAATCGTGTTTTATGACCTCGAAATATGTATCGAAATTTTATCGAAAAAAACGTTATCCTAGATTTTTCATTGATGTATGTTAATGTAAATTTTTACTAAATAGGTAATGTATTGGTCCCCTAGAAGGGAGGTGACGACTAATTTATTTATTTATCGGAGAGAATCCTTAGGTATGTTAATCTCTTTATTTAAAGCAAAAAGATTGGTAGTTTTAGTTTGTTTAGAATAATTCTGAACAGCTAATGGTTATTATTTAGAATACTGGAAAAACCAAATTTTTAAGATTTTTTGCACACCCCTTTTTTGTAGTTGAAGAATACAAATCTGAAGTCTATTTTCTGATCTCCACCTTTAAATTTTGCCAATTCTATCAAAATACATGAACATGACACAACAATTCTTTAAAAGTTTTAACAAAATTAACATTAAAATTTGCACACAAACCTCTAGCAATGGTATTTATTCAGTATATATGTGTGAGGATAGAGTCAAACCGGAGAAGAGCTAGAAGATTTCCAACGCGCATGCTGTTGGAGGGCCTTACTATGTTACAATAATGTTGGAATGTTGTAAATATCCTGCTTGTTTAGACAGTAGAAGTATATGATTATTATTATTCATCATTATATTAGAAATACTTAAGGCCATTAATTTGATACCTCTTAGGGAAAGGAGAACATACATCGATATGCGCACCGCAAAATTTGCATGGTTAATAGATTGTCCAGAATTATTAGCCATGATAGACATAAATGTTCCACAGAGAGTTTTGAGAGAATTCAATCTGTTTGGTGTTCCTTATCACAGAACAAACTATGGTTTGTCATTATCTCTTACTCGTTTTTCAATTAAGGCGAATAAATTTGAAAATAATATTGATTTCTTTAATGATACATTGAATTCCTTGAGCTCAAAAATAAAGAATGCACTGTGATATATGTATCTAGTTGTTTTATCTATAGATGGTAACTTGTTTTTAGTGTATGTATTTTATATTTGCCCACCTTCTGTATACCTCTTTATTTTAACTTTTGTGTTTGTATGAGTATATTATACCCTATTTTATCTATATTGTATATCTTCAAGTTTATATAGTTTTGTATTTGACTAATTATCTAATTATTTGTTCAATGTTTTGTTGTATGTTTCTGTTCATGTGTGTGATACTAGAGATTTTTGTATTATACTTGTTTGTTGGTTTTTTTCTTTTGTAAATGGCTGGTCCGTCAATAAACAATTATTTATTTATTTATTATTTATTTATTAAAATGTAAATAGTCATGGGCTGAAGGTCTTCGGTCGGTGGCCCATTGGGGGCATATCTATTGTAATGAGTTCTCAATAAAGCACAATAAATAAATAAATAATAACAATAAAAAAAAATCAGAGAAATGTGAATTAAGAAAAACTGCCAGCTTATCGATTACAGATTTGCCTTCCATTTTGAAAGAAATATCTGCTACGATTTGTGATGAAAATTCGCCATTGTATAGTTGACGTGGTTTTTAAATTTCATTGTATCCAACTTAGTCAATAACACTTTCTAATAATAAATTAAAGTCAAATAAGCTTTTTTAGCAAAAGACATGGTCTCATTGACAAAGCAGTTTATAAATACAATATAACTCTAACAAAAGAACTTATAACTTTAACATTTAAAAATTGTTAACCACTCTAAGCCTGCTCATTTATTACAAGCGGAAAAAAAGTTATTTTGAGAAAACTATATTTTATTTGTCATGTTTAAGGGTGAAGATCTTACTATGGGGTATATATATATATATATATATATATATATATATATATATATATATATATATATATATATTAAATGAATGAAAAAGTGGTGGTGATGCTAGATCATCGATGCCGTCATGTAATCTGTCCGCATGGGAAGTGATGGACACCCCTCCACAGCGCTTTCCCAGACACCTGAGTAACCGCCTGTTCCAATTCCAAGATGTCTCAGGCAACTGAGATGATAAACAGTCTTCAGGGCTTTGTTCTCTATGTATAAGTGAAGAGGAGGCTGGTTCACCAGAACTTCCAGAGCCCTGGTGGGAGCAGTCCTCATCGCACTCAATATTCCCACACAAGCCATTTTCCGAACTTTGTCAAGTTGAAGAATGTGTTTGCGCTTTGTTGTATTACGCCACTATACAATAACGGCGTACGTTATCATGGGGCGGATCACCATAGTGTATATCATCTAGTAATTGCCCTGTAATTATCCATCAGTTCAGTATCTCCTTTCTTATGGCAAGGGATTATTTCGCCCTCTTTTAATTTACTGGAGAACCTACCTAAGCATTAAATTGTAAATATAACAAACCGGACCCTTAATATATTGCCAAATATATTCAATGCCAAAAAAGTGGCAAATCCTCATTATTGCAACAGGCTTTTCTATTTTTCAGTGTTTTGATAGCTGAGTATAGTTCCTCAGGACTGATCGCCGGTATATAAATGGAATTCACATTAGGAGTTGACACTGTACATTCCAAAAATGAATTATCTATATTTACTATTTGAGACTGTAAGGCGTTAGCAAAAAAGTTACAAAATGTATTACATATATCAGTAGGTCTCGTTAAATAAGATTATTAACTTTTATAGAAGTAAGATATTTATTGTTTTTTTATATAACCCAAATTTGTGTTACAACGTGCCATCGGGCTTGAGATATGTTTGAGGACGAAATTATATAGTTTTGTAGGGACTGTTTCTTAATAACTGCAATGTTATAGACAAAAATTTTCTTTGCTTCGCGATATCGCTCCAAAACTTCTGATGACTTGGAACTTTGAGTTAGCTAGTACAGGTTTTTCAATTCCTGACTATTTCTAACGACATTTGGATTAATCCATTTGCTTATGTTTGATTTATATTCATGTACCCTAAATAAAGTTAAATAGGTTGTCTTCCATAATGAAGGAAATGTACTGCAATTGATTGAATTATTGAATAACAGCCAAAGTGGTCTTGATAGGGAAAATGTACATTTTTTTTTAGTTATATGGGAGGCAGATTATCAGGTCCCATTCCTTTATTCAAATTTATTTTTTCTAGTTTATCGAAAATATCAGATATTTTAAAAGTATAAGAGCAAACATTAATGTCATTCAATGCGGTTTCAAAACCGCACGAAAAACTATATGAATTATCTTTAACATAAACTGATGCAAAATGTTCTGTGAATGAATGTAAAATATCACGGACATTAGAAAATTCGTTATTAGCAAATTTCATCAATTTAGGAATTTCACTTCTATCCTTCTTTAAATTAACATAGGTCCAAAAATTTTTGACATTAGATGTTATATCCTGTTAGATTTTATTGATATAGTTATTATAAGAGTTCTCAGACAATTGTTTATAGAGCTCTCTAAGCACATGAAATTTTTTATAATTAGCTGAAGTGGGATTTGTTTTATATAATTTGTGAAGTTTTTTCTTTTTAATAGTAGCAGTTTTTAATTCATGATTAAACCAAATAGGAAACCTTAAATCTGTTTTTACTCTATATTTTTATGTATAAACCCATTCAAATAGTAATTTACATCATAAAACCTGTCCACAGCTGAGTTAATGTCAACATTCAATAAATTATCCCAGTTTACATTCAAGAGAGCATTATTTAAAATAAAGTAATTATAGTTCTTAAAATCATACCTATATTCAGCAATATTATCTTGAACAAATTCAAGATTATCTAAATTAATATCTAACCTAAGAGCAGGATGGTGGATATCACAATTCGTTAAAATATCCTGGGCAGCCTGTATAACCAAGTCACACTTGTTAGTAAATACTAAATCAAGAAATACATTTCTGGCGTTAGGTAGATTATTATCCTGGGTAAGATTTGCAAAACATAAAGCCGCTATTAAACATTCATTAGCTGTTTGTAATTATATATTTCATCGTCATAAAGGCTAAAACTCGATATATTATAATCTCCCAAAATAAAAATGGAATCCCTGTCAAATAAGTTAGAAAAATGTTCAATATTGTTAGAATGTTCTACATTCTCATTTACATTTGAATGAGAGAAAAGTAAATTACACAAAATATAACTATATGTTATTAATTTGAATTTTTATCCAAACTTCATCACGACCTGGTGAATAATTTGGCATTTGAAGAGCATTGGCTCTAAACTTATTTTTAACTGCAATTAAAACACCTCCCCCTCAGCTTTTACCCGTAGCTATTGGATCTCTATCCTTCCAAAATACATTGAAATTACCAAGTCCTAATTCATTGCTATTGATTTCATCATTCAACCATGTATTATAACTGTATTATAATCTGACAAAGCAATATTCTGCGAAAATTCAAACAATTTGGTGCGTAAACCTCTTATAGGTTGTAATATGTGATAAACATGAGCTAGGTTGATGTATATTATCGTTGTGATTACTTAAAGCAGGCAAACTAATATCCATTTGGACGTCTGTAGTTACCTCGGTTGTTTCCAAATTGCCAATTTTTTTTTGGACGAAAATTTCGGGAATTACTGTTAGTAAATTAAATATATTATAAACCCTTATAAAATATTGATAACATAGATGAGTATTTTTTTGGTTCTTTTAATATGAAAATTATCCTCGTAAAATATGGGTACATTTCTCTTCGCCAACCAATGAACTCATTAAAATATCAGGATTCTTTAGATTCAAGATTCTTTATTAATGTCAGTGTACAAAAAAATTACTTACACGAGTCAAGAAAAAGTATTGGTATACAAATAACTGAAATATTAACAAAAAACTAGTGAAGTAACAGAAATAAAATTTAATCAACAAAGAGCAAATAACAAACACACATATACATGTACATTTAATTACGTTTAAAGTTGCGTATGATAAAAACAGGAAACAACACTATATTAACTGATTTATCTAAAAGTGGTAACCCATGAACTTCTCAAAAGAATAAACGGCATTTTGGAGTAATATTGGTTTTATTTTATTTTTGTAATTTATATAAGGTAGTTCTTGACTTTCAAACGTTAGTAGATGGTTGACCTCTCTAAAAGTGGTAACCCATGAACTCATCAAATGAATAAAAGGCACTTTGGAGTAATATTTGTTTTATTTTATTTTTGTAATTTATATAAGGTAGTTCTTGACTTTCAAAAGTTACTTTGTTAAAAAATTTAAGACCCCAATATCCCGGGCCATTCTGACACGTCACCAAACGTTAGTACATGGGAACTAATCTATCCCTAAATCTGGTGTTATAATCGTGAACCTATGAATGAGCCCCATAATTTATAAACACACAGTAAATTTTCAAATATATGCAGGGAAGGGGCAGTCAGTATAGGGAGAGCTCTAAAGGCTCCCCTATAGCAGTCTCTATAGTTCAGACCCCCCAAAACCCTGATAGTTCTTCTCTGTATTTTAAATACTCAGTCAGCACTAGGTGCATGTCTCCAAGTCAATATGGTATAGGACACAACAGGATGAAAAAGTTATTATTTATGTCATCATTAACGAATTCCCAATCACTTTAAGTCACCATGCCATGAAATCTAAGCATACCACCCCTAGTGAGAAGTCTGCAAACCTTTTTTTTCTGGGCAAACCTGTCACCGATCTCAACAGCAACCTCGATCGTTTGGCCCAAATGATCAGAGATACTTGCATCGATCACAGCAAACACATAATCCTCATTACAGAAGTTCACAAAAACATTGTCTAGACGTGCGTTTCCCCTGGTAGGTTCAGTTATTGTTTGCTTGAAGCCGAAGCTTTGCAGAAGATCACAAAGTTGTGGTGAGTGGTTCTGAGGAATATTCAAATGGACATTGAAGTCTCCTGTTAAAATATTTTTTGTCAGTACCAATCTTGGTTAATTACTCTTCCAATTCCGCAAGGAAAGTGTCAAAATGGTCCTCAGGCGATCTGTAAATCGTTCAAACACGAATATTACAACTAGTCAGACATACAGCACAACATTCGATATACTGTTCAATGTTAAAATTTCTAGTAACTTGGATGTTTTTACTAAGTTAATGTTTTCTAATGTATAAAGCAGCACTGTCTCTACAGATGATTGTTCTTACGAGGATACCTGCTAACTTTAATTTATCCATATTATAGTATTCTGCTTCCAATGAGTTCATGCAATGCTCAGACAAGGAAACATCATAATCTTTATCTGCCAAAAATGTTTCCCTTAGGCTAACCTTATTTTTAAATGATTGGACACTAAGATAAAGAATCCTCAATTTTCTAATGCTTGCCTTGAATGCTCCTCTGTTTTTTTTTTGTTTTCACCATTGATGGGCGTTGCAGATTCAGAAAATGGTTCACCACTACTCCCGTTGGCCAAAACTTGGTGGAGATGTATTTATCTCTGCTAAATAGAGGGACTGCCAATTTGAAGGAACTGGACATATTTTTTCTACCAGTTTTTATTTTTTCACAAATACAATTTTTCTATAAGTTGTGATTTTTCAGGAAATTTATTAGATTGTAACTTTTCATCTCGGGAGCCAGTCCTGAAACGAACAAGTAAGCCATTTTTCTGGCACGTTTAGCATTGACGTAGCCTCATTTGTGCCTCTCGAGGGTTCTGGTCGCATATTTTTATTTGGTGTGTTTTTTTTTCTTTTTATTTCGGTCCATTTTGCATTATTTTCATTGCGATAATGTTTAGCACCATCTATCAATTCTTCTGATCGAGGGCCGCTGAGACTGTAGATCTTTTGGTTTTCGAAAAACCTTTTTTCATACGTGCCGTCATCTAGCAGGGGTTCTTCAGACTGTAAATATATGTTGTTAGCATCCCTCTACCTAACTTACAAACAAAAACCATTGCAAAATAGTATAATCTTTACTTTATGGAAGACCATCCTAGAGTACTAACTATAAATATTAAGTGTATGGGAATATACAGGTTGCATCTAAGAATTATTTTCATATCTCTGTTAAAGAATATAATGACAATAAAACGAGGCTGTATTGTAGTTTTAAAAACCGTTATTTTTGCAAACAGTGATAAACGTTAGGCAATTCTTGAAAAGAAAAATAATTTTTTTATTATATTTTTTACACATGCACCAAACCAAGTAGAAGGAAGGCCAAATAGTCGGCTTTCCCCTTAGTTGAGTCTATGAAAAGTAAAGCTGTTCAAAAACTTCTCAATTTACATATTCCAATATTTAATTAGAGCTACGCCATTCATAGATATGATTCAAATCGTTCTGCAACAATGACAAACATATCTATGTGATTTTGTAGACAATTTCTAGATATCAAAACTCCCTAGTTTGCTTTGACATGAGAATTATTTATATAAACAAGTATAAGTTCAACTTTTTCAATAGGTTCAATAATTATCATCAACTATTTATTTTTTATAGATTTATTTATGGTCCATCCATCCGTAGTACATAAAACTGAACTATACAGTAAATACACATTCATAACTTAAAAATTCTTACGAAATTTACGCGAACGTTCGACGGGATATTTTTTATATTACCAATACTGAATATTTTATACCACAAAATATAAAGCATTTTTGATCACTTGTCAACAATCTAAAAAGATACTGAAACCTACCTAAGCAAATTAGATACAATATATAATATCAAATAGAAACCAAGTGAATTAAATTGGAAACAATGGTAAAATACTATGTAATTTGCAAGAATAAATAAAGTGTAAAGTTAATGCATCTCTTAAAAAAATAGAGGTGCGTAGTGGAATACCACACTTTGTTGTGACGCATAACTTCACATATTCATAGCAATTTTGGTTGTAAACAAATGTATGGTTTGAAATAGGCCGTCCTTATTAATCTAAAATCTTTTTGGTTCTGTTCTATCTAAACACAATTTCTACACCGAGGAAATATCAATAAAACAGCTTGATATATCCAATAAAGCTGCAGCAATAGTGTTGCTAGTATAATTTTTAAAAACTGCTCGACGTCTCTTACCTCATGACCTAAAAGAATATTCCAGTGCTTCTTAAATTCCGGTTATTTCCCAAAAGCACGAAAATTTTCCTACCTTCTACCTATTTTAAATATGGGAATAAGTGTGATGTGACAAACTATAGCGGAATTACAATTTAATTTGCCTCCACTAAATTTGATATCAATTCTAACCGAAAAAATTTTTGATACGAGTTTCGAACATTGCTCCCTATGCTTTACACGACATAGAGAGAGGGCGAATACAGAGAAATTCTATCTATCCAAAACGGTCTTTTATTCAAAGTTTATTATATATTGTACATTAAGAAAACAAAATTTTATAAGAATTTGAAGGTAATCTACTTTTTGGGAAAAATATATAAATATAACCATGCTAGAGACCGAAAATCATGGTTCTTGGGTTTAGACAGTGTCAAATTGGAATTATTATCCGACGTTTCGCCTACGATTCCACGAGGCATCTTCATGGATCTTTACTCATCTTTTCACTCACACATTCAGTGTTCAATCTCGTGGAAACGGAGATGAACTTATGCGACTTTAATATTGCTGTTCCATATTGTTGGGATCATATTCCACTCATTACTTTTACGGACCTTTATCAGTATTTATTTTATATGTATACGGACATTCTTCTTTAACTAACCTTGCAATTTATCAGAATTCTAGTCCCATCTACTGAACAAGGGCGTTAGGTTGATTTAGTGTACATCACTTTGTTTAGGACTTCTGACAGGTTTTACTACCTAGTTCTGCTCAAGAAGTTGTCTGAAATGGAATCCCGAGGATTTTTTTTTATACTGGATGAAATCGTATCTCTGTGAAGGACGTCGATGTGTGCAGTTTGCTAATAAGCTAGGAACAAGCGCTTTTTGGGGACATATGAGACCTGTTTTTTTTTTTAATTCTTTTCATAAATTTGCTTTGACTCTTCTCATGTCGATGATCTAAAATTTTACAGCAAAGTTAGTTCCTATCATAATCCCTTAAAACTGATCTAGATACTGGTGTTCTTCAAATCTCCTAAAAATCGACGTCTCCAAGTCTAATTATCTAATTCTTTATTCACACACAATAAAAGATTAGTCCGTCAAGCCCTTAGAATCAATTAATGATTTGTAATTTTCCCGAAAGATTTTCAATTCAGTGCGCGCGTAGAGAGCATTACGATCAAGAGTTTTAAAATGCTCCGTTTTATTAAGAGAAACTCGAAGAATATTACTGTTATAAAATCTCTCACTCCCTTGTTCGCAGTATTTTGGAATATTGATCAATTAAATGAACCCTAACTACGTGACCCACAACAGCGAACTTGTGAGAGCTCAAAATAAACTCACTAAATATCTGCTTTATAAGCACCATTTTCCTTTACACGGTCTAGTTTATGAGACGAGGCAGATGTTATGAGGTCTTAAAAGTCTAGAAGACAAAAGAAGAGAAGCTATATTTTTATTTTTGTCTAGAATATTCAGTAAGCCAATTGATAGTGATATGTTGCCAAATATGATTTCCCTGAAAGTCTCACTAAGGCAAACAAGACAGCAACAACTTTTTCAGGAAAGTCGCGATCACAACTACTGCTGGTCCACGTTTATAGACAGAATAATGGTTAACTTTTATACTACCGTGATATTTTTAATGCCTCCCTACCAAAAATTAAAAAAATCATAACTTTTAGTGATGTATTTTTTATTTTTTTATTTTGTTGAATGCATTTTTAACTGTTAGCGTTGTTTGTATATGAGTTTTGTCTACCTTGTCTTTATATTTTAGTTTTATCAGCCATTTAAAATTTGTTATTCCGTAGTGTCAATACAAATTTAACATTTATGCTTATAATTAAGTCATATTGTTTAATTTTTATGAAAACAATGTTAACGAAGCTGCAGTCCTAAATTATGCAGTGACCTGACTTAATGGAAAAATTTTTGGATTTACTTCAAAAGAAATTATTTATTAGCATTATTATATATAAACATCTTAAAAGTAGAATCATAAAGATATAGTCCTTTTTTAACTTTACAGAGCATTTTTGTCTAAATGTTTTATTCTTTTGATATTTTCTATAGTTAACATTTTTAAATAAGGGCCTGTGGTTCTTGATATTTTGATTATAGTATTTCGATTAGAATTTTTAAAAATGGAATAAAAAGGAACAGAATGCTATTCAAAAATATAGTTTTAACTTCTTAACAAAAAATAAAAGCACTAATTGAAAGCGCCAAAAAATGCTCTGATACTATGTTAAAATAAAATTGTAATATTGTTGCAAAAGATCATAAAAATAAAATAAAAACAAAAATGGAAGATTAAGAATTTACCCAAAGTTTTTCTTAGATCGCTATAGCCACTATCGATTCGTAGTACCCTATACAGTGTTCTTAATGTTAGATTTACCCCTCCATTAATTTTATATAAAACTTTACATGATTGATTTGTTATTCCTCAATTAACATCAACCGTTCCTCAAGTGATAGATACACTATTATTGAGAAAAAAAAGTTTATTTTAGGTATACAAATTGTTTGGAATTACCTCATCTACCGGAAATGGTATTCCCCAGAAATATTCTTACAATAATTCATCCGAGTGGATGCAAAATAGAATTCAACACACTAGATGCATTAAAAAAAGTTTGTAATGGGAAATTGCCAATTCAAGTAGCTTGTTCAGAGTCTTGGAAAGAATCTAGGTAAATATATTTATACTCTTTTTTTATGTTATACTTATTTTTAATTTTTCTTATTAAGTATTTTTTTTTATGTAAAGCTAGGTCCTAAGTTTTTTGAGGTTAGTAGTAGACTTAAAATTCACATGTAAACAGATCAGATAATTAATTTATACTCAGTTGAGCGCTATCTTAAAATATAGATTCAAACTTATGTATAACTTTAAATGTTTTTTCATTACTGAGTAAGCTTTAAAATGTATGGCAATTTGATGACAATTTATCCAAATCATCTAGTCAAGATACCTCCTTAGAAAAGTAACTATAATAGCCATATTCTTTTGTGTTATTGTCACTTTCAGTTGTATCCTTTGAAAGTATTTATGACACCTTCAGCCAAATAGCAACTAAATGGATAGTCAAAAAAACAATCGCTTGCACTTCTATCCCTTTCATCACTGATAATTGTCTCTGAAAAAATATGGCTAAAGTTAAGAATAAGAGAAGTGGCATCTATTAATTGTTAGTTTACTATGTTATACTCATTTTTATCAATTTCATGACTATTTTCTTATAAAATAAGTGCCAATGATTGATGTGAAAGTATGGTTTTTTCACCCCCAAGGATATCATCCCTTATTTTTTATAAGGTAAATTTAATATAAATGTTTGAAAATATTTTTCACGAATACCATAATTAACTCAAATTGGCATGTTTCGGGGTTTCCAAAAATAACCTAGTAAAAGAGGGTGAGTCACCCTCAAATACTTTTTTTTAATATCTCAAGTTCTAATTAAGATAACTCTACAAAACAACATGAAAATTATTTATTATTCAAAATGATATTAAACTGTGGTGATTACACCCCAAGGATATCATCCCTTATTTTTTATTAGGGTAAACCATATATTTACGCATGTAATTTACTTGTTAAAATAAGAAATTTAATGGAATTGTTTGAAAATATTTTTTCAAGAATACCAGAAGTCACTTGAGTTGTCATTTTTCGGGGTTTCTAAAAATAAACTAGTAAAGGAGACTGCGTCACCCCCAAATATCTTTCTTACATCTCAATTTCTAATTGAAATAACTTTACGAAACAAATTGGAAATTACTTGTTATTTGAAATGAAGTATAGTATTTTCACGCTCAAGGATATCATTCGAAGGATGTTATTTCATACATGTATAATTATTCATAAAATTGACAAATTTCAGTTGATATGAACGTTACGCAGTTTATTAACATCTTCTCTTTCAACTAATAGAAAAATACAAACTTATTTCATTGGTTAAGTATTCATGTATCATATCGACTTAAGAAAGTGCCCCCGGCCAGATTGCCTCCCAAATTTCTAAGAAACTGTTCTTCTTCACCAGCTAGACCACTATGGCTAATTTTTAATAATTCTTTAACTAGTGGAACATTCCCTAATGCCTGGAAAACTTCCTTTATGAGTCTAATTTTCAAAAATGCTGGTAAAAGAGATTGTGTGTCGAATTATGGAATCAATTGTAACTGACTTTCTTTATAGTACTTTTCAAAACATAATTATAACACTCCAGCATGGTTTTAGTAAGGGGAGGTCAATAGTAACAAATCTGCTAACATATACTGAATATTTAACAGAATCTTTGGAAGATGGTCAAGTTGTTGATTCCATTTACACAGATCTTTCAAAGGCTTTCGATAAATTGAATCATGAAGTTTTGATATGTAAATTGTCTAGATATGGTATAAAGAGCTCATTTTTCCAGTGGATGAAATCATATATCTCCGACAGGAATCAGATAGTTAAAATAAATAATTATTTTTCAAAACCAATAACTGTTACCTCTGGTGTACCGCAGGGGGCTCATCCTGCACCACTATTATTCAATATATATATATATATATATATATATATATATATATATATATATATATATATATATATATATATATATATATTATGATATAGGATCGTGTTTTTTTGCATTCAAATTATGTATTATATGCTGATGATTTAAAAATTTTTAAAATGATATGTAATGCTGATGATGTGTGCTATTTACACAACTACATTAATAGATTTTCTAGGTGGTGCAATGTAAACAAATTGGTTTTGAATGTTGAAAAATGTAAATATATACAATTTTCCAGGTCAACCAATTTTAAAGAGAATAACTATTGTTTGAACAATTATAAAATCGAGAGTGTTAAACTTATTCGGGATCTTGGGGTTCTTTTTGATAACAAACTTACTTTTGCTCAGAATGTTGATGCTTGCCGTAACAAGACTCTCCAGATGCCGGGTTTCATAATGAGAAATACTCATACCTCTCTTGTAAGACCACATTGGGAAAATTGTACCAGTGTGTGGAGTCCTTATTATCAGGACTAAATTAATACGCTTGATTCAGTCCAAAGGAAATTTTTACGTTATATAGCTTTTAAAAAGCATGTACCAAGGGAAAATATCAATTATAAAAGCTTGGAATTGGAGTTAAATTTGAATAGTATAACAGAACGCAGGGAAAATTAAGATATTGTGTTTTCTTACAAGATTCTGAATGGATTTATTAATAGCTCAGAACTTACTGAATTGGTTCAAATATATGTTCCTCCTAGACAACTGAGAGAATGTAAAGTATTCCAGTTGAGGCAACATCGAACAACGTATGAAGAAAATTCGCTAGTCAATCGTTTTATGAGAAATGGAAACGAGTTTAATAGGGATTTATTTGATATTTCTCTAAATAGATTAAGGTTTGTTTTAAAAAACTTTACAATTGATTGTCCGAATTTGTATATTTGTGATAAAACTAGATGTATCTTCTCTAAATTGTGATTGGTTAATTGTTTGTTTATTATTTGATTGTTCTTGTAATCTACATTTTAACTATAAACTGTGATTATTGTTATTTAGTACTTTTGTGCGAACGGGCTTGTCCCGTGTATGGATAAATAAATAAATAAATAAATGTCAGTAAACTATTATGTCATGACATATAGTGATTTTTAATTCTGTAACGTTCATTTAAATTAAAATTTTGCAATTTCAAGAATAATAATATATGTATGTATGAATTTTACAATTTTAAGAATAATAATATATGTATATCAGTTTTAAAAATAATTAGTTGAAAACGGGAGAACAAACAAACACCGAAGGGCTCTTTTCTAGAAATGATGGTATATTTTGATTTTTCCCATTTTGGTTGACGCACTATAATGCACTTAAATTAGAAAATTGTCTAATGATCTTCTTTAACGTAATAAGAGATGTAGAGATTATTAAATAAATAAAATTTTAAATTAAATCCATGCATACACTTATCTTTACTTATAGGTCCTCAGAACACTTAGAACAGAAAATAAAGCCATTTGATTGGACGTTTAGTACTGATTATAGAGGTACAATATCAAAAGATGTAATAATACAAAATACAGAAGAAAGGATAAATATGGAAATGTTAAAACAAAAAGAAAATATTTTATTTTATCACGAAATGATGTTATATGAAGATGAATTACATGATAATGGAATATCATCTTGTACTATCAAAATTGTAAGTATTTAGATACTGATTTCAAAGATTAAAATAAATTTATTTATAGTTTACTTTCAATTACTATAAATTTTCGATATACTGCCAAAGGTGACCAAATGAAATTTAGGCAGAAACATTTTTAGCGTCTAAAAAAAAATTTACATAAGAAATCATAATACATCGAAAAATTCATTAACATGGTTTATTAAAAGGGTTTTAATTTTTATAGAAAACCGTTATTTTAGACTTGGTTGGTCGCCTGTGATAACAATGACTTAACCGCCACACATTGCGGTACATTTAATTAGAGGTTTTGCCCTTTGTTATAAAGGGTGTTTTTTTATAGAGGTATAGAACTTTAAGTTTGCAACACTTTTTTAATTGGCGGCCATTTTGTCAGCTGTCAAGTGATTTATGTTTAGTTTGGTTTGGCATTTCAACATGAATAAACTGACGCCTGAACAACGCTTCCAAATTGTGCAAATTTGTTTTGAAAATCATGATTCTGTTCGAAATACGTATCGCGCACTACGTCCATTTTGCGGTCAACATAATCGTCCATCAGAGCAATTAATTCGATTAACTATGGTACGTTTTCGCACCACGTTTACTCTAAATGATAATACGCATCCACAGAGACGTCGTACAGTGCGTACAGAAGAAGTCATTGCTGCTGTAGAGCGTAGTATGGAGGAAGATCCGAATCAGTCTATCAGCCATCGCGCACAGGAATTGGATATGTGTCCATTCACTTTATGGAAGATTTTGCGGAAAGATCTTGGTTTGCGTGCTTACAAAATCCAACTCGTGCAAGAATTGAAGCCACACGATCACCTAGCAAGGCGTAGATTCGGTGAATGGGCCCAAAACAAGATTGCCGTTGATCCCGATTTTCATAAGCGAATTTTGTTTAGCGATGAAGCTCACTTTTGATTGAATGGTTACGTCAATAAACAAAACTGCCGTATTTGGAGTGATGATAATCCTCAAGTGTATGTTGAGACACCGTTACATCCAGAAAAACTGACTGTTTGGTGAGCTTTATGGGCTGGTGGAATCATTGGTCCGTACTTCTTTAAAAACGATGCTGGTCAGAAGGTTACAGTCAATGGTGACCGCTATAGAGCCATGATTACTGACTTTTTCGTTGATCAATTGAACAACCATGATGTGCAGGACCTGTGGTTTCAACAAGACGGCGCAACATGTCACACAGCTCGTGCCACAATTGATTTATTGAAGGAAACGTTTGGTAACCTCATAGTTTGACGTTTCGGACCCGTGAATTGGCCTCCAAGATCGTGCGACTTAACGCCGCTAGACTATTTTCTGTGGGGATATGTGAAGTCGCTAGTCTACACCGATAAGCCCGAAACGATTGATCACTTGTAGGACAACATTAGCCGCGTTATTGCCGATATATGGCCACAAATGTTGGAAAAAGTCATCGAAAATTGGACCTCCAGATTAGACTACGTCCGAGCCAGGCGTGGCGGTCATATGCCAGAAGTCATATTTAAATATTAATGCCAGAAGGTTATCTTTCGAATAAAGTAAATTTCATGTCAATTTTAAAATTCATCTTTGTTTTATTCCATTTAAAAGTTCTATACCTCTATAAAAAACACCCTTTATAATCTTTTTAAATGTGGTTATATAAAAACTGGAATAACTTCTTGCAAATCGTATCTATTAAGCCTCTTATTAATATATATATATATATATATATATATATATATATATATAAATAATGTCGAAGAAGATTTTTAGTAGGAACCGTCAAGGTCGTATTGTATAAAACTATACCCTGCAATTGAAAACCTTCTATTTACACATATAGTTATAATTTTTGAGCTTACAGGGCTATTCTGTAATGACTACCATTATTATAAGCAGATGTGAATCTCGTAACTTAATCATTCTTATAATGAATCAGTAATTAAAATAAATACATCATTATTATAGTGAAATTAATAGATGATGGTATTTTTTTATACAATTAGTGGTTACTGATTATAAATATTTACATACCCTGATACTTTGTTTTAAGTCTTCAATACATATCATAAATATATTTTTCTGTTATCGTCGCAGTAGTTTTGTAACAACACACCAGAATATCTCAGCCCTGTCACGAATGTCGTATGACGTTGTTTCAGTTCAGTACCTTGACTGTAGTTATACTAGTAAGCAGTGGCGTAGCTGAACGCTGACCGAGGGGACGACTGCTCCCAGACTTAAACTTTAAAGTTATTATATTGTTTCTCTTCCTAAAAAATAAGTAAGAACTAACTTTATATCTAATGCCTAAACGTAAAATTTTAATTACGGTTCAAAGTCTTTTATTGTTTCTCTTTCTACAAAGTAAGTTTTAGGGGGCGCAAAACTAAAATTTTGCTCAGGGCGCTTATGATCTTAGCTACGACCCTGCAAATCTTATAGTTATTCCGCTATTTACATGATTGATTTGATGATACTCTTGTTTTAAAGACTTTTTATTTATTTGTTAAACTGTTAAATAATGAACCATTATCTGTTGGCTTTAAATAATGATGAATTTACAAGAAAAAAAGCTTTTAACTTTTTTTTTTCAGAGGGTAAGGCATTTTTTAATTTTTTTGTTAAACTGTTAAATAATGAGCCATTATCATTTAGCATTAAGTAATGACTAATAATAATAAATTTACAAGAAAAAAAACCTTTTAACCATTTTTTTTTTCAGAGGGTAATGCCAAGTTCTTTCTTTATCCTTCTTCGCTTTTTCCTTAGAGTGGATGGTGTTATGGTTAGAGTAAATGATACCAGAGTATTTCACGATTTTACGAAAGATTTTGTTATAAGAGAATACACAAATAAGGAATGTGGAGTTAAAGATTTACAATTACCTTTAACAGTGTTTGGCGATCCTAATTTATTGTCTCCCCATATGCCCTTGAGAACTTCTATTATAGAGAAAATTACTTTTCCCAAAACAAAAGATTAGTTAATAATAATTTTTTTTCATTGTATATTGTATTTTTATGATTTTATTAATAAACCTAGTTTTAAGTTTAACTTTATATTTTTCTCTCCACTTTCCCAAAACTATAATTAAAACTTAATTAGGTTAATCAGACCAGAAAAGATTTTCACCAGTTTAGGAAATTTTGGAAAACTGATCAAGTTTATATATTATTTATAACAGTAAATAAATTTTATTTTATTTTGAATTTACCTTTTTCTGTTAGTTGAAAAATCTAAAAATGTAACAAATGTCCTCTAGCAAGAAATATATCAGAACTACCATATGAAAGAACGATTTGTAACGTTTCGTCATTTGCTGGCATCACTTTTCCTGTCCAAGATAAAAACTCATTAGGTCAAATGGACCATCATACGTAAATTAAAAAAAAAATGTTTTTCGAAATCTGAAATACGCATCCAAATCGGCTGAGATGTTTTGGAACCACAAGCATTTTAAAGTGATGTAGTCCAGTAATCATATGCAGAATATATTCCATATTCGGAAAGTTGCTTTCCAAGGCTGAATTCACATGAAATCTTTTGAAACTTGTTTTTCTACCCTTGAATAAAAAAGTTAACCTGTTTATTTCATGTGCTTTCCTCTATTTGTTTAAATAAACACAAGGAAACCATTTTTAAGAAAACAAATATAAAAAATGATGAACAGTTATAAAAATAATTTTCAATATTTTTAAATGGAGCCCAAAATGGGCAACCAACAGTTAACAATTGATTACTTTTAGTGGAAATTGTTATATTGTTCATATTAATTTGGTGAAACATATTTTAGTAATTGCTGAATACGATTACAAAGTTACATTTGTAACGTTTTAAAATGGCATCTTGAAATGACAACGAAAATGTAAACATTTTTTTTTCGTATTTCGTACAATATGAGGTACTTACAAAAAAGTACAATGTATATAAGTAAAAGCTCATATATATTTAAAACTGAATGTTTATATATTAAGTTTTAGAATTGTATTAGCGTTGTCAAACAAATTGTAGACTTTACTTCATTTATTCAGACATTCACTTAAATATGCACTCTCAAGAATAACCAGTATTATTCACACTAGTAAAACATCAACAAAAAACATACTCGTATCTTTGCAATTTGAAAAAAAAAACACCAAAAACGCGGCTAGTGAACCTCCAAAATAACGGTATATAATCAAATGATTGTTTGCTGTAACTGTTACCATAGGTTATATATTTATTAAGACGAGTATTTTAGCGTGTAGGTGATAGCTAAAATACTAATAAGCGTCCATATTAGAAACTACTTAAAATTTTTAAAATCTAACTATTCTAGCGCCTCGAAATACAGTGGCGATTTGAAACGTTATGGTAACATTCATCATATTAAGTTAAAACATTACTGTTTTGATTCAACTATCGATTATATTCTTCAATTGCTTATGTACTTGTTGTAAACATTACTCTTTTTACTAAACTGCATGTATCCACTGTGTAAATGGGTTGGAATAATTTTTGAGAATGCATAATTTTAAAGTTTAAAACCTAGGCTATAACATACAATGGGTGGCATTTGAAAAACTGAAAAGCGAGAAATTATTTTATTTTTCTATTCAGAATTACTTTTTTTTTAATTGTTCAAGAATACTTTATATACATTACTTTAAATTTGACTTATATTGTCAATGTACTTTCGTTCGCGAGGTGAGCGGATGCATTTCTGTAAAGACAGCGGAGCATGAGTAGGTGGATATCCATCCCGGAGTCAGTCATCGGTCAAGCGATCCCTAGCGTAAAAATGTCCCATAATTATACTAAATACTCACGGTCGAGATATCTCTAACCTGAACTATCCTCTGACCTATAAAACAATCGGTCTGGTGGTGAAGATATCCACCAATTATAGGTCTTTGGCGCCATCCTCTGCTTTAACGTGGTAAAGTGCCTGCTTGCATCAGGCAATTTATTACAGTAGTGAAACGGTAAGCCAGGGGTTATCTGCGCGTGTTATTTATTGGCTGCCAATTATATTTCCTGAAATGTATAATGGGAACTGGTTAATGAAACAGGCAGTTTTAAAACACCCTATATCCTGTATTCCATACTTTACAATCTGGCCTAAAACTAGCTTAACAACTTAAGATATAAAACAATAATCAAAATTAAATGGACGATATGGAGACAAGACTATGCTTATACAGTGATATTTATGACATTGTTCACGACGCTTCGTACAATTGAACGGCAAAGGTACGATAGACAGTAATTCGTCGCTGTCTTTCATAGCGCCTTGTACTAGAAATTCGCAACTCTATTCACGGAGCTTCGCACTAGTCGATTGGCGATGGTACGTTATATCTTGGCGGTAACCCGGCATCGATTGACGGTAGGCGACGGCAACGTCTTTGTACGCAGTGATGGACGATCACAGTTATGCGCCTTATGGCAACCCCGGTGAGCACCTGTCGATAAACACATTTTTGGTCACTACGGAACTAAACGAAACTGACGGCATCTAGTGCGCATGTGTTTAGGTGGAAGTAGGATAGAAGGAAAGGGGCACCATTGTTCGTCCTTATATGGGCTCGGCAGTGGCGGTAGGATGGAATAACATTGCCCTTCCTATCGGGTCCTCAGGAATGTCGATCAATAACAGTAGGATATTAGGAAAGGAACCGACACTGCCCGTTCTTTAAGGGTCCTCGACAGTGTTGAGAGGATGGAACAATATTGCCTGTTCTTATCGGGTCATCGGCAATGTCGACCAATACCGGTAGAATTTAACCAGAACGGTAATGTCAAAGCTTCAAATATTATTTTCCCGCAAGAACTATATTTTTCAGAACTCTTGTAAAGTTCCAATATTTATACCTGAAGCAGGGACGGATCCGGGGGAGGGATTGCCACCCCCCAAAGCTTCGAATTCAGAAAAAGTAGACTCGCCTTCTTGCTATATTAGGAACGTGAATGTCGCTGAATGCGAATGGCGGTAATTTGGATCGTTTCTTTGTTATTGTGACATCGCCCTCTCCCAAGACAAAGGCTGGATCCGCCCCTGACTGGAAGAAATAATATATGGGTGCATTCCACTAGGCGCTCACATCGTGCAAAATAGTCCTTCAGGCGCTCCACATGACGACTACGGTCGTGGCGAAAACGTCATTAATGACGTCATTATTCTCACTCACTCCGAGCTCACAATGACCCATCTAAAAAGGTGAGTCAAAGAGGACGTTGAGAATTTTAGCGCAGTTTTTTAAATTTAAAGATGGTGTTGAATCATAAACCGTATTCAGTTATTTCCAACACAATAACCATATTAATAATTTTGAAAAATAATAGCTTCCCTGATTAAACATAAGAATTAAAAAGTGTTAAAAAGGATTTGATTTTTAATCATTTTGAATTCAAGTAAATTTATAGAATGTAGTAATTATATAAAATTTACCTAAAATAACTTTTGAATTCTTCATCTGAATAACGATTAATAACATTTTCATAAACAATAATACGTAATTATTTTCAAATCCGCCATTTGTAATATTAAACTCAACGCGTAAGACGCCCACAATCCTTTCCACTTGAGTTTATTACTGGAATGCTCACAAGCTAATGAAACGGGAAAACCCGCGATCATGAGGGTGATTGTTGTAAGTGCTTAGTGAAACGCACCCTATGTGATTAAGCTTATAAAAAAAGAGTTTGTTGAAAAATGTTATTTCGGTTTTTGCCAAAATTATTTTTTTTGCTTTTTGCCTGTGATAGGCATATATTTCAATACTGCAATGTTTCGTTTAGAAGTAAAGATATTCAAATTTAAAGAAATTGCATGAATAGTAATATAAATAAAATCTAGTTTGCTTATCTTTACAGACGATATAATCTTTCATAATAATCACAGTCAAAATACTTTTTCCACTTTTCTAATCCTATTTGCAGTCAGTAAATTTCATATTCTTTGAAACGCTTTTAAATAGATATAATTCTATCGACCCTACCAAAATATGGTTTTAAAAAAAGCGCGTGCCACGTATTGGACACGCATCTTTAACCGGGCCACTGCTGATCCATTTTCAAGTGGAATTTTTGTTTAAACAAACTTTCCAGGCATTTTTCTTTGATTACCGCCAAAAATTCCTTTTGTATTTTCTGTTTTTGACGAGTAATTTATTTAAAAAAGTTTTTTTTTCGCATTTAAAAATATAAATGACTATATTTACTTCTTCCATTTTATGAGTTATTTGCATTCAAAACATTCTTATACTCGGCGAGATTTTAGACTAAAATAGAGATCGTCAAGTCTGTTAAAAACCATACTGTAAAACTATACAGTTTTACGCCTCACAACAAAGTGGTATTCCACCGCGCACCTCTTTTTCTTTTTTTGGAGATGCAGACTGTGTGTACTTTATTTATTCTTGTAAATTACACAGGATTTTACACACAATTCAATTAAATTTGTTTTTCAAAGACAGACCAATATCATAGTACTAAAAATCGTTTAAGATCAAAATTAAATCACCAGTGAAAAAAAAGTGCCAATATGCACAAATTGCAGTATAATGACTAACTATAATTCACAATTTAATTAAATCTGTTTTTTAAAGACAGACCAATATCATAGCACTAAAAATCGATTAAGATCAAAATTAAATCACCAGTGAAAAAAAGTGCCAATATTCACAACTTACAGTATAATGACTAATTATAATCAACAGTGTCAGATTGTCAGTTAATCTGGAGAAGTTATAATATTGGATAAACATTATAAATAGAAGTCAAAGAGTTATAGGTAAAATCAATTGTTTTTAAGCCAAAAAATTCTATACATTCCAGCAATTACGTTATTTAATATATTTTATTTAAATAAGAAGTCAATTGAAAATAAAGTTTCTTAAAATCCTATATAAAAACTTCACAGTTTCTTACAAATAGTGCGGATTTAGGTAGTTCATCATCTGGCTGTTACCATTCATAAGATATTAACCCCGTAATTCACTAACATGGTTTAATTTTAAAACCGATTCAGTTGACAGTAGAGGATTTTAGTTAACAAGAGCAACAATAAGTTAAGCAAATTTTGTATCTTAATAATACAAGACTAAAAAGTTTTTTATAGGTATTACCGAACCATCACAAATATAAAATTTTGTTCATTTTCAGGAGACAATTATTCCTCTCACCAATTCAAAGGTGTAATCCTTAATTTTCCTCTATAAATGTTTACTTTTTGACATTATATAATCCAAATTATAACAATATCATGAGCAAAACACAAATAACTACATTTGTTCTGGGATTTATATATAGGGCGGGAATTTGGAGAGGGTTTTTCTTGTCTATGCTCGTCTCTGTTGCAACCCAAAATATTTTTTCTTATATTAATTCATCATTTGGATGGTAGAGCAAAAAACTATTTGAGGTTATTTCAAAAAATTCTAATACTGGCTCTATTTTCGACCAAACTGGAAGGGTTATTAAATTTTGAAAAAACAGTCTTTAAAATCAAAGTTTTTATCATACCTCAGTAATAAAGAAAAAAGTTATCAGTTATTTCATATCTTATAAATATGTCATACGATTTGTTTGATAATCATTTGGAAGATACCTATGGAACTAATTAGGATTCAATCAAAAAAATACCCTTATATTTAGACTACTAATGTTTTTTTACTTATCGCTCACTGGTAAAAATAAGTAATTCTTTTGTCCTGAAAATACTGTCTTAGTAATTGTATTAATAATTTCACTAGATTTTAATTCTAAACTCTTATCATTTCTCGCATGGAACGGCACTGCTTTTCGCTGATGATTTAAAATTTTTTAAGTGCATTAGATCTTTGCAAGATTGCATTGATTTGCAGTCTGATTTGGATGCATTTAGCGTATGGTGTACTACTAATAGATTGTACCTTAACATTGGAAAGTGCAAGACAGTGCGGTTCTGTAGAAAGAAGACTTTAATTGAGTACAATTATACGATTAACGGTGTTTCTGTGGAATTGACCGATTCTATATCTGATGTTGGTGTAATATTGGATAGTCAGTTAACTTTTAAAGAGCATATACATAATATCACTAATAAGGGAATGAAATTAGTGGGGTTTGTTACACGAAATTTATCTGACTTCAACGATATTATTTGTCTTAAAAATGTTTATTGCAGTGTTGTGCGTTCTATATTAGAGTATGCCTCACCAATATGGTCACCTTTCTACAATGTACACAAATTGGAGCTAGAAAGGGTGCAGAAGCGCTTTTTTAGATTTGTAGCGTATAAACTAGGTGTTCCTAAAGAGAATATCAACTACCCTCATTTACTACTCCAATTAAATTTGAAGCCTCTTGAACATCGCAGGGAATACATTGACTTACTTTATCTATTTAAAATCGTTAATAGTATAATAAATTCTCCAGAACTACTAATGCGTATTGGTTTCAATGTGCCTCAGAGAAGTAGTCGATGGGTTGAAGTGTTCTCTGTGGATGTTCATACAACCAACTATTCCACCTATGCACCACTAAATAGAATGTGCACTTTAGCTAATGAATTATCCCGTGATCACGTTGATTTGGATATTTTTAACATGTCCTTAAATAGTTTTAAAGCGTAATCTATAGTCCAAATTTTTTACTTCTCATTGTTCTTTATGTAGTCTTAAATGTGAGCTTACTGTAGTTTACCGGATGCTTTGGATTTATTTGTTTATTGTTTTTTTTTATCTATTTGGAAACTTGTTTGTAGTTGTAAATTTTTAAATGGTTTGACCGTGAATAAAGCATTTATTTATTTTAGACCTTGAAAAATATTTGGTATTACACTGCATAGATGTTTTGTCCTTGGGTTTAATTACTGCTTTTCATTGACATTTGATCACGATTTTACTTTTTGGGGTACAGTGAAAAATTTGAGTATTCCTAAAAAGATCTTGGATTTGAATCAAGTCAGTTCAATAGTTTAAGAACTAGGTTGGCTGCAAATATACACTATGTTGATCAGACCCAGAAAGTATAAAAAATAGCCACCATTAACTGATTTAACAAAGCACAAATTTAGTAAATACTGTAGGTCATTCTCTATCGATGAATATGAAAAAATAAAACCCATTTTTAATAAATCTTTTTGTTAAAATTGTAAAATGGGACACAGAAAAGATCTATCTCAACTTATTGAAGATATTTTAAGTTAAACATAAATTTATGCGGTAACTAGCAACTATAGAGAAGGGTTGTGTACCAATAAAGATGTAAAGGATTGTAAAATTCCCAACCTTTCCATAAACAATTAACTTCCCCAAATTTCCCAGTATTTTTGTAAGTCAAAAATTTTTATATCAATTTCCATTGTCGTAACAATAAAATATTTGAGTTGCTAAAGGTTCTTACTAAGAAAAATAAAAAGACTGATTTTTTCTTATTTTATTAAAGTCATAAAAATAAACACTTAAGCAATAAATTCATAGGGAATAGGTGCTAAGCTGACTGAGCCATCTTTTCCACTGACAATGTGTGCAGGCCTTGGTTGTGCAGGCTGTCTCTTAAGTTGTACCTTAATTTTCTTTTCTTTGGCCTCACGACGGAGCTTCTCATTCTGCTTTACACGTTCCAAGAAATCTTGTCTGCACTTCGAGTGAGTTACATGCTCAATACGAATGTTAATTCTTTTAGGGATGATTTTGCCTCGGACTCTGAAAAACAGTGTAGAATGTAAAAAAAAAATTGCACAAAACACTATAGTGAACAAATAGTAATAAGATGTCAGTATTACGTCCCTTATAACTATATCATGTTATCCGAAAAGATAATCTAAATGAAGATTCATCATTAAAAAAAAAAATGAATTTTTATTTGAAAGGTATATTTTTCATCTTATTAAATGTCCAAAGATAGATTCACAGATATAAACATAAGTTTTTTCCAAATTCTGACACTAGTAGACATTTCACATCGTATAATCTAAAGCAGTTAAATTAACCACAATTTTGTGTTAAAAAAAAGTAATATTTAAATGTTTTCAAATTTAGGTTTTAAAAACAATAAAATAATGTTACTTACCTTTTGTTTACAATTACTCCCAAAGCGTGAGCAGTTACGTTAAAAACACGACCAGTTTTACCGTGGTATGCTTTATAAGGCATACCTTTTTGAACGGCACCATTACCCTTTATATCCACAATGTCTCCAGTTTTATAAACTTTCATGTAAGTAGATAAAGGGATCACTCCCCGCTTCTTGAATTTGCGGGAAAATAAATCCCTTGTACCACGACGGTAACCCTTCGAGTTCGTCATTTTTCACGATTTTCTGTAAAATAAAAATAAAATTAAGAACATCACAAGTTGTGATTTTGAGGTTAAATTGTCCACATGTTAGTAGCAAACCATATACGTTAATTTTAGATAAACATATGGAAAACAAGTATTTTCTAAAAAATATTAGATTTCTCAAAAACTCTCCGACACTATTTAACAAAATAATATGAAATGATTCTAAAAAAATATTGGAAAATACAAACCTGAAACCGTCTCCTAAACTCAAAGAAACAAAAAGGAAATGGCTGCCAAATGTCTTCTTCTTTTTTTCTCCAAAGAAATATTCTTTTGAAACATTAGCACTTTCAGTTATGTTGAACGTCAACTGATCATGATCATATTAAACATATTTATTAAAAAAATTAACAAAACATTGTCCCTGTTAATTAATGTTAAAAAAATACGCATAGAAAAGTAACAACAGGTTACAATCTCATAAATAGCGAAGTTGCGAAATAATTCTGATTGGTTCAATTTACCCTAATATTTTTATGATTGGATATGTTGTCATCATAGACGTAAGAGAAATTATTACTTAATGTAGACTGTGGATCTTATAGAAGAAAGTTGACTTACGCTTAGAAAGAGATAGAGCGTTTTCGAGAAGCAGGACTTCTCTTTCTAATTTCGGTTAGGTGATCCAATGATATTTGAAGTATGGTGCTTTGCTCCGCCATTAGAAATTATTCAGGAAACTTGCACCGCAATATGAGACTCTTTAAAACAAGTTATATTTCCAAAGTTTACCACTTCCATCTGGTAAAGAATTGCCACGGAGTTTGAAGACGAGAATTTCAATGTAATAGTGTAATTCTAACAATCATTTTAATAATTACAATTGTTTGTAGTTTTTAGAAGAATATGTTAAATATGTTACTAACTGGATTTCTGTTATTAAATTTCTATCAATGGTAATTGTTACATTTCAATTGTTTAAAATAGGTTTATATAAAGTTTGCTAAGGGCATGGCTTTGAATTAGCGTCTCGATATCAGAGACTGTCGTTGAATAGAAATTTTAATATATAACGGTCTTTATTACGTAATTTAATTAACAAACGACGTATTATTACAATTATTATATAATTTTAAAAAATGAAGAATTATTCTTTTTGGGACAAAGCTGTAATTATCTTTGGTAACCAGCATTTCCAATAAATTACATTAATTTAACATATTTCATAAATATCCATTGTCTCAAAACTCGCAAAATAAAAAACGTAAATAAGACAACAAACTTCTCAAAAAAATCATAGGACATGTTCATACAAAATACTGAAAATGAATCGTTTCCACCATATTTAAAGCAGTCCGCTGAAAAGTTTAACATTTTCTTGCGGAATGACCTTGGAAGAGGTGAATTTAGTCGGCAAATCTTCAGTCTTTGTCTTTTTTTAAATTTAACAAATCATAATGCTTAAAATTTGACATATGTTTTTTTACACGTCTTCTCTCCTGTGTCCGTATCCTCGAAAACGTGATGTGAAAGGTGATGTGCGCAGTGACCTTGGACACGGCGAATTTAGAAGGGATACTTTCTGTCTTTGTCTTTTAAAAATTTAACAAATCACAATGCAAGAAATTTGACATATGTCTTATTACGTTACGCTTACGCTCCTCAGTTTCCCTGCCGTCTGGACTCACCCTCAAAAATGAGAATAGGCAGGTTTGTTCCAACCCGCGTCAGAAACAGTTTCTGACCGTCAGGATTCTGCGCATTAACTTAAATAAAATGCGAAATAAGTTAAAGCGCCGAATCCTGACGGTCAGAAACTGTTTCTGATGCGGGTTGGAACAAACCTGGCATTTGATGACTTTTCTGTCATATGTCAATATTTGTGGTTAGAACAAAACATTTGTTTACTTTTATTAGATCAAATTATAGACTTTATTAAAAATTGCTTCAATATGGACAGGTTTAGACAAATGGAAGATGAAATGAGCAGGTATGATGTAGATTTCCTTTATGATACCCAAACCTCAGTTAATTTTATTTTAGGTTTGAGGCAGAAATATCGGGGCAAGCAATGATGAATGGTTATGGCCCTACATATATACCAGGCTTTGGTAATATACCTCCACCTCCACAACCTCCGATGTTAATTCCTCATCAAGTGGGTAAGAAAATGTACGTGGCCCATCCTGTTATTACGGCACAACCAGCAGTGGTGTCCGCGAAGCCTACTATTTATCATGGTAAGTGTTATATTTATTTCTGAATTCTAAAGTGGTTATTAAAAATATTAGTTAATTTCGTAATTATTCAAAATACTGGAAACATTTCATTTTTGTAAACCCCTTGTTTTGGGGTGTAGGGCATGCATCTGAAGTTTTATTTTGATAATTGCCCATAATTTTCTCGAAAAAAATACTCTACTTTTATGCTGAGTTTTTTTTGCTCTAAAATTGTGTTTTAAATTAAGGATGTAATTATTTCTGGAGTAGTATTAACAGAAATAAAATATATTAGAATGACAATGAGGAGAAATGTTTTGAATTTTGATTGGTGTGAGTGTCATATCTCTAGTTATTTACTGGTAGAACCCTTATTTAGGAGAAAATTTTTCTACTACAGAAAAATATATCATATATATATATATATATATATATATATATATATATATATATATATATATATATATATATATATATATATATATATATATATATATATTTATTCTCCCTTAAGCAATTATGAGTTGAAACAGTATATAGGTATGTATAGGCTTGTAGAAAATATTGTGATAGAGTTTGACTAGCCTCCCTTTGATCTCTGTAGGACAACATTTTTTAATTAGCTAAAAATCATTTTCTCTTATTTCTAAGCTGGCAAAAATAGAATATTTTATTTTGTAGGTTTTTATTTTTAATGTTCATGTATATGCATTTGTTTGTTGACATATGTGATACAAATTAAAACAATATCATAAACAAAACTGGCCAACTAGAAGATCTAACTTCCTTGGCAACAGATCAGGTCTAAGTCTTAATAAAACCTTCTTAGTGAATCTGGATGTTTAACTTTACTAAAAGGAGCTTATAATATTGACCTGTTTAATGTAGATATACTTCTTAAAATAAAATGCGATTATTTACTTTGATAATTGTGAACTATGTCATTTAAAATATTCTGTTCTTGGTGATAAAAGAAAGCAAAAATAGCCTATTTTACTGAAAGTTCCATCAAGTAATTATAAAAAGTTCATAGTTGATTTCTGCTTTTTAAACTGAGGATGTACCTATGTATTTCTTTTTTCGGAGCAACTTAAAAGTTTGATGCACTCTATTCTTGAATGGATATTAGTCGACGTTCATCACTGTTCGTAATTTATTGTGATCTTAGTAGTTGGTCACTATTTTGACATTTTTAGTGGCAAAATAGCATAAAATGTACTTTTAAATACGTTTTTATGAAATGATATAAATCTAGTCAATTGAAATTTGTATAAATGTGCAAATGTTAACTTGAAATTACCTAATTTTAAACTATGTTAGACTAAAGGACTTTTAGTCTATAAATAAATAATTTATTGACAATTTATATATAATTTAGAAAACCTATAACAATTTTTTTATGTTCTTAGCACATCCTCAAAAACCAAGCTCTCAGCAAACACCTGCTCCTGCTTCAGTTGCTCAGCAATCACCGCAAGTAGATTTTTTGGCACTTCAAAATGAAGTTGAAAGAAAACTAAAGAAATTGAAAAATGAAAAAGTTAGTGCTGAACTGGCTATTTCACAAGGTAAGCATAAGTAGATTTCTATATATATGTTCTCAGCCTTTTAAAGAAGCAATTTACAGGTTGTGATTGTTAATTAATTGCTAGTATATTATGGTTTAGGAAAATGTTTCTTTAGCTAGATTATGGTGTTCTATCTGTTATTTTGAGTTTTTTTTTATATTAACTATAACCAGTATTGTAGCATTTTTATTCATGTGTAGCAGCATAAATTAATAATCATGTAGATTCTAGCGATGCGGTTTAAATTGTAATTAGTGTGATTAGCTTCGTTCCTGAATGTCCAATCTCTCAAAACTTAGAGCGTTGCCATTTTTCTGCCATCTTTTTTTTGTCTACTTAAATGCTGATTTGAGTATACTTGATTTCTCTTGATCTTAAAACTTTACATTTATCATGGCAATCATCGAAATGGCTGGCATAGATTGTAGGCAAATAAGCGAAACGAAATTTCTTCAAATTCTGCATTGTGTCTCTTTAGGAAGTTAACCCTCCTTTAAGATATAGAAATTCTTAAGGAAGAATATTACATATTCTTCAATTGCAAATTGGTAATTTAATTATATATACTTATTATTATTATGTTTGTTATAGCCCACAAATTTCCTGTTATTTAATGAATTCTTTTAATTCTTATAGGGGATTTTTAAAAACTTTAATGCTTAAAAGTTCATTTTAATTTTTATTTCAGGATATCGTGAATTTTGTTTGTAATGATTTATTTAATAGAATCAACTAAAGTTATAATTTCAGTATTTTTTATTTCAAATTTGACTACTAATACCATTTTAAACCGCTCATCTCAATTTAGTGGTTTAACATAATAAAAGATCATACTGAGAATTGAGTTAAGCACCAGTATATGCACTCCTTACACCACACAACCTGCTCACTGATGAAAAGCTGCCATTCGCTGGCCTAGTTACCATAGTTCTTTGATTTTTCAAATAAAATTTTCTATTTAAAAAAAAAACTACCAAATGCTTCACAGTTTGGTAGAAGCTAAATTTTAAATCTGTGTTTCAGTTAGGAAATACGTTGAAAAAATTGAATATTGATTCCAAAGCGTAAAAAATGTTATTTTTCATTCAGGAGATGTTTAAAATTGAATTTTTGACATCTATACTATTTTTATACAAAATTGGATTGGAATAATAAATAAATCTATTAATAATATAATATATAAGGTGGCCTATTTCAGTTATTGAAGTTAACAGTAAGTTCTGGTTTATATGGAACAAAATATGAAATATGAAAAATATATTATTTTTGGCGTGTAAGCATAATTTTTTTTTCTTTTAATAACTGTATTAAGCCAGGAATATGCCATTTTATTGATCTTTACCTTTAAGTTAGTGAAGAAAATTAAAAATATAGTAGGATAAAATGACAAAGAAAAAGTTTACAGTATACCAAAAAACATATCCACTCCAACAAGTTTGATATAAATTATGCTTTTTAGGTAAAGCAAGTAGTGCTCTCCAATCATTTGGTCCAGAAGATTATAAACGAAAAGGATCAAAGAATAGAAAACTTATACGAACAGCAGGTGGGCAAACCTGGGAGGATCCATCTTTGGCAGACTGGACAGACGATGATTTTAGGTAAGTGCTAATATGTCCTGCAAAAGGAATATTTGACCAAAAAGGAAACCATGTTCTCTGTTATTCCAATTAATATAAATATTGCAAAAGGAATATTCTACCAAAAAGGAGACCAAGTTGTCTGTTATTCCAATTCGCTTTAGTGATATAAGAATTTAGATCTAAATCGATTTCAAGCTCTGGTTCAAAAGAAAGTTAAAGTTTTGCAATTTGAACTCATAAAAACGTAGATTTGTCGTAACTTATTAATACAATTCAGTTCTAACAAATATACATAAAAAATATCTGCCTGCTTTCACTTGACAAGTTTTCAGTTTTGATAAGTTGGAGTTTTTGTTCATATACAGGGTGATTCAAAAATCGATCACGAAACTTAAGGGGGTGATTCTACTTGACAAAATAAGGGTAGAGCTTCATATAATTTTTTTTCAAAATGTCATTCGTTTTCGAGTTACAAGCCGTCCAAGTTCAAGTTTTTATTTTTTGTTTTTTGAATTACTCGCTTACAGGAAAACCGATTTGACTAATATTTGAAAGATAGGCTAAGTCTTCTGCGCTTCATCATTTTAGGAACAATTCACATTGATTGTTTGCCGCTAGAGGGCACTTTACCTACATTGAAAATTGTTTTTTTGTCATAATTTTTTAGTGTTGACAGCTACAGTAGTTTTTGGCATAATTTCTGAAAGACTGATGCCAGGCCTTTAAAAAAGGTGCTCTTTATTTACATCGCTAAACCCAACGGTTTAGACGTAAATCACCCTTAAAAATTAAGTGGTAAATTTACTTTTCTCATTTCATTACCACCAGCTACCAGGTAAATAGCTATCAAAGTATACTAGAGCTGTCAGTTTAACATCAAATAAATTCGCTTTTTAAACTATTTAATTTATAATCTTAAAATAACTAATAATGGCTAATCACCAATATTCAAATATCGAATATTGTGATATCCATTTTTGTTATGGAAAAGCAAATGGTAATGCAGAGTTGGCAAGAAGATATTATATGGAGAGTTATCCGGAAAGAAATATCCCTCATGCTCAAACATTTTCCAGTGTGCACAGGAGGCTTGCGGAATGTGGTTCCTTTAAAAGTTATAATGGAAATAGGGGAAGACCTAGAACTGCTAGAAACGTGCAACAAGAAGAAAGAGTGCTTGAAATTATTGAAGATAATCCAGGTATTAGTACTAGAAAAATTGGGAATGAAGTGCGGCTCTGTCAGGCTAGTTCATGGAGGATACTAAGAGAAGAACAACTCTACCCGTTTCATTCAAAAAAGGTGCAGGCTCTTTATGACGATGATCGGCCGAGACGGTTGGAAATATGCAATCAGATCCTAGCTAAGTATGAACACGATAATCGATTAATTGGCGTCATATTATTCACTGACGAAGCTGGTTTCACTCGTGATGGCATAACAAATCTACACAACATCCACACATATGCTTACGAGAACCCAAACAATGTGGTAGAAACGAAACATCAGCGTAGATTTTCATTAAATGTGTGGGCAGGGATAATAGGAGATTACCTTATTGGTCCTCATTTCTTTGATGGCCCATTAACTGGTGACGTATACTTAGATTTTATCCAAAATCGTCTCCCATTGTATCTGGAAGATGTGCCATTGGAAGTAAGGGCCAACATGTGGATCCTCCAAGACGGAGCTCCGCCCCACTTTAGTATACGTGTCCGACAGTATTTGAATGCAACGTATCCTGAGCGATGGATAGGACGAAGTGGACCATTGGCATGGGCAGCGAGGTCACCAGACCTTAATCCTATGGATTTTTTCTTTTGGGGTCATTTGAAACAATTGGTGTACGATATTCCAGTAATCAACGTCGAGGATCTTCGCTTCAGGATAATCGAAAAGTGCCAAATTATTAAAGAAACACCAGAAATTTTTCATCGAGTTAGGCGACATTTTTTGAAGAGTGTTAGGAAATGTATGGAAGAAAATGGGGGACATTTTGAGAATCTTTTTTAGTTTGTTTAGTACTGTTTCATTAATTTTTATCAATTAAATGTAAAGGGTTTTCCAATAAGAGGTGTTATTTTGATATTCAAAGAAAAATGCCATTTTTTAAGATAAATGATCGGATATTTATTACATTATAAACAGGAAGGTATGCCGTTAATGATGGAAAATAACATCAGCCACCACGACCATGCCTACAGGACCATATCCTTTTCATGAAATTTTCCATAACCAAATCGCAAAGTGGCTGCCCTATGTCCTCGATAGCCTCACGAATTCCATCTTTGAGGTCTTGAATGGACGCTGGGCTGTTGGCGTAGACCTTGTCTTTCACGTGGCCCCAAAGGAAGAAATCGCAAGGTGTCACATCACAAGATCTCGGTGGCCAATTGTGATCACCTCTTCGAGAGATAACACGGCCCGGAAACTTTTCCCGTAAAAGATCAATGGTTTCGTTGCTTGTGTGGCACGTAGCGCCGTCTTGTTGAAAGTAAACGTGGTCCAGATAAATACCATCCAATTCCGGCCATAAAAAATCATTAATCATCTCTCGATAGCGTAATCCATTCACCGTAACTGTTGCTCCAGCCTCATTTTCGAAAAAGTAAGGTCCAATGACCCCGCCGGACCATAAACCGCACCAAACAGTCACACGTTCAGGATAGAGAGGCTTTTCAACAATAACTCTTGGGTTTTCCGAGCCCCAGATGCGACAATTTTGTTTGTTGACGAAGCCACCGAGGTGGAAATGGGCCTCATCACTGAAGATGATTTTTCGATGGAATTCCGGATCATTTTCATGCATTTCAAGAACCCAATCAGCAAAGGCACGACGTTGTTGATGATCGGCCGGCTTGAGTTCTTGCGTTAACTGAACTTTATAAGCCTTAAGACCCAAATCTTTATGCAAAATACGGTGTAATGACGTTTGTGGAATCCCTAATTCCAAAGAACGACGAGGAATGGACAAACCTGGGTTTTCTTCAACACTTTCGGCTACAGCAGCAATATTCTCGGCTGTTCTTGAGCGACGTGCACGGGTTTTCTTCTTCACATAACTAACTTGTCCCAACAGCTCGAATTTTTTCACCAATTTCTTTATTGCGCTCCGACAAGGTGCTTCATGACGACCCAAAAATGTTCGAGTTTTACGAACCGTCTCTGCCAAATTTTCACCATTTTTATAGTGAATTTTAATAATTTCAATGCGTTGTTGAAGCGTGTATCGTTCCATCTTTATTTATGGCGTAGTTTCTACTTGTCAAACGTCAAAAACTTACAGCTTCAAAAGTGACATCTACCGAAATAGCGGGCTTTTCAAAATGACACCTCTTATTGGAAAACCCTTTATATCGCAATAATCCATAATATGAATATTTACTGATTAGCCATTATTAGTTATTTTAAGATTATAAATTAAATAGTTTAAAAAGCGAATTTATTTGATGTTAAACTGACAGCTCTAGTATACTTTGATAGCTATTTACCTGGTAGCTGGTGGTAATGAAATGAGAAAAGTAAATTTACCACTTAATTTTTAAGGGTGATTTACGTCTAAACCGTTGGGTTTAGCGATGTAAATAAAGAGCACCTTTTTTAAAGGCCTGGCATCAGTCTTTCAGAAATTATGCCAAAAACTACTGTAGCTGTCAACACTAAAAAATTATGACAAAAAAACAATTTTCAATGTAGGTAAAGTGCCCTCTAGCGGCAAACAATCAATGTGAATTGTTACTAAAATGATGAAGCGCAGAAGACTTAGCCTATCTTTCAAATATTAGTCAAATCGGTTTTCCTGTAAGCGAGTAATTCAAAAAACAAAAAATAAAAACTTGAACTTGGACGGCTTGTAACTCGAAAACGAATGACATTTTGAAAAAAAATTATATGAAGCTCTACCCTTATTTTGTCAAGTAGAATCACCCCCTTAAGTTTCGTGATCGATTTTTGAATCACCCTGTATATTAGGACTGTATTGTTATTAATAAATCTTGATAAAAGTATTTAGGAGTTCAAATCGCGAAATTTTTAAAAAATACTTTTTATTTTTGGAACAGGGCTTGGTATCAATTCTTATTTCAATTTTTTGCCCCTGAAATGAACCGGAATAGTGGAGAATTTTTCTCCTTTTTCACATTTTTCTTTTTAACCCTTCAGCATGGAAGTTAACATCTAGAAACCCACATGTTTTGTTTATTTACAATATCTGAGTTTAATGATAGGAACCGCTTATGTGGGGATAGTCAGCTCATATGGAAATTGCATTTAAAAAATGTAGAGAGGAAACTAACCTCAACCTACATTGCAATTTTTATTCAAAAAAATATTCTAACAACAAAAAAACTGGTTAATGTCTACTATGCTTTGGTCTATAGTCGTTTAAAGTAAACAATATTATGTTAGGGTCAGGTCACTGATCTAAATTCTGTCTTTGTTTTGCAAAAAAAAAAATATTAGAAACGTATTTTCATTAAGCATCAGTAATTTGTAAGAATAAATCAATTCTAGCTGTTTCTGGTATCCTATTCAGAGTGATGCTTATATATGTCGGAAAGTATATGAAATTTTCTTTATGCTGATATATATCCATAATTATGAAGCACCAAAATAATGGCGACGTTTTAATGTTTAATTTTGAATCAACTTTTTATAAATAGGGTCCGTGTTGCTTTAGTAGCTAAGTTTATAATAAACTTCCTAATCTCATTAGGAGTCAGTGTTTAAAACGGGCTGTTTAGAACCCTGCTTCTAACACGGGGAGGACATACACAGGTTTTTCCATAGGTTATTGTAATAGTTTTTCTTTAGTTATGTTTTTCGAAGGACTATCAAAGTTTATAAATAAAAGAGCATCACAGCCGATTTCCTTGGTATTTATTAACAACAGTAAAAAGAAGAATTATAAATTTACAGTATTTCTCTTGAAACTATATAATACGCCAATGCACTACTTTTTTACTTTACATTTATTGTTTCACTTTACTTTTATTCCATCAAATCTACAAGAGAGGGAGAGATTTTACTAATACAGGATTGCACACACCGTGCCTTTATTTCCAGAGATTTACAACGAGCGTTTTCTTTTTCAACTTGAGAGAGCGAGATATTTCTTTTCTTTTTTACGTGAGCTGAGAGAGTTCTTATTACAAGAGCTGAGTACTTTCTGACCCTTTTTAGATGAGTAGAAGATATCTCTTTTTAATTCGTATTCACGTCCTTTTCTATCTTAAAAGCACCCGATGGCTGATAAACTGCCAATCACAATTTTTCCTGACGATGCCGAAAGTAGCGGTTTATCTCTCGGTTTAATTCCACCGGTGTTCCGCCTTTCCTGCGGCACGGATCAAAGATCTAGCTATCTTGAAAGCAATAAAAAATTAAAATATGATATTTCAACTTATTTAAAGGAATAAGCAACTTTTAAAAAGATTTTAGAATAACATTTTCTTGTGAATGTTATAGAGAGTTTTGGCATGACCAGATTTGATTATTAAATTCAATTAGTGGAATTATCTACTGACCCCGTTGTGAACGTTTTCACAACAGTCAGCATATTTTCTGTGCTTTCAAAAAATCTTTGTGGTGTTATCTTCTTACAAAATCATTTTATACAATTAATGAATATTTAACTGTCTGATGTTAAACTCTTAAAAATGTATTTTCTGTTTTTATTTTAATTTGTTCTTGTGTTGATATATGTTGGTGATTTAGAATAGAATAATGATTTATTACCAAATTTACATTACAGAGTATTACAAACAGATTCATCAGAAAAATAATCTGACGCTGCATCCTGCTAATTAAAAACACTCAAATACAAAAAACACATCAATCCAGCAAATTTACACTTTTTATTTTGTCAAAAAAATCCTCAATTATGTATGGTTCTATATTATAAAGTAACATGAAAATCTTTTTCCTAAATAAACCTAAACTATGTATTTGCTTGAATTTTGCAGATAAGAAATTAAAAATTTTTATTATCATGAATCTAGCACTCTTTTCTGTTTAGTCTGTGAAAAGGTACTTGAAGAATCCTATTTACGGCCCTAGTATTCTGTGAATGTAGAAATTTGCAATCCTCAAAATAGTGTTTATTTTTTACCACATATGTTAAACACTCGTATATATATATATATATATATATATATATATATATATATATATATATATATATATATATATATATATATATATATATATACACATATATATAAATTGCTAACACAGTTAGTATAGAATTATTTTTAAAATGACCACGACAAGAGTCCTGAATGCCTATTTTTATTGTTCGTAAGATTTTTTTCGTCCAAGCTATAGGTAAAAATTAGTGTTGTTATTGACGTAAACTCCGAGATGAATGAAATCTACCCAGGGGTGTTGGGGGCAATGTAAGATCAAACCCTACATAAAATGTAGCAGCAAAAAATAGGTTGGGGCCAAGAGGAAGTGGGTCAAAGTTGGCTAAAACAGGTTTTTTTGAATCTACAAGTCAAGGGATGCCTTTTGGAAAAAAAACTTTCAAATAAAAGTTGTAGAGATTTTAAAAACCTACAATTCGAGCTTCTGTGTGCTCATTTTTTAAATTTGTTATTGCAAAAATGCCAAAAAACCCTTAAAATCGGCAATTTTTTGCATTACTCCAAATTAACTTTTTTTTTGCATTTTTTTATTTTAAATGGAAGCCCTCGTCATTTTGAACAGAATGTTATTTTATAATAGTAAATCAGATAACTTGTTGCTGAAATATTGCTATTTGTTTATTCCAAGACGGAAAATGTTGATTGCTATAACTTTTTTTTGGGTGAACATTTTGACCTCCACAAAGGCTGAATCTCTTTGTGAAGGCTTAAGTTTTTATATCTTGTTAGAGGCAAACGAAAACTTAATTTTCAACCATTTAAATATCGCTCTAAAAAAGGGGTTGTGCTATATATATATATATATATATATATATATATATATATATATATATATATATATATATAGCTGCTTCAGGGATACCACAGGGCTCCAACTTCGGTTCGCTCCTATTTATTATTTTTAGTGATAGTTTATCAAAAATAATTAATAACAATAATGTTCTTCTGTTTGCTGATGACCTAGAACTATATTCCGTGGTAAGGAACGTAACCGATTGTATACAACTTCAGGAAGATTTAAAGAGAATTGTTGAATGGTCTTATGTAAACAAACTCAGATTTAATGTTTCTAAATGTTTTGTACTTAGCTTTAGTAGAAAAAAGAACATCTTACGTTTTAATTATGTAATGGAGAATTCAATTTTAGAACGGGTTGGAGAAATGCGGTATCTTGGAGTCATATTTGATTCCCAACTTTCTTTTAAATCACATTTTTGTAATATAACAAAAAAAGCATCTAGTAAGGATTAAGTAGAGATTTCAGTGACGTAAACTGTATAAGACAACTGTATATATCTTATGTTGGGAGCATTTTAGAGTATGCTAATTTAATATGGAGTCTGTACTATAATACTCATAAATATGCTATTGAAAGAGTTCAAAATAAATGTTTAAGGTATCTTTATTACAGGAAAACAGGTGCATATGACTTAACTGTAAGCAAAGATGAGCTTAGATGTAAATATAATTTGTTAAGTTTGGAAAAGCGTAGGAATATAGCATCTGTTATTTTTTTGTATAAAATAATTCACAATAGAATTGACGATATGAATCTTCTCGCTCAGGTGAATTTTAATATCCCTACATATAGGACAAGAAATGCATTGACTTTTTATTTAAAAAACCATTGTACCAATTATTGTACTAACGCTCCAGTCAATATGATTTGTAAATTAGCTAATGAAGTTCAAACTGAAGTATATATTTTTAGAATAAGTTATAAACAACTAAAACGTAAGCTAATGGAAATAATGTAATTCATTTTTCTTTATTCCACTATCTTTTGCGTGTGTGTGTATGTATGTGTCTGATGGTGTGTATGTTTGTGTGAACGTGTAACTCTATAATTAGGTATCTAATGTATCTGAAGAGTTTGTGTTGAATAAATAAATAAATAAATATTCATAATTTTTCGAACTACCCTAGATTAAAAAAAACTCCGAAATTGGCCCATTCGTTGCTGAAATACAGCGAATTTTTCTCGCGCACGGGAGAGCTCTATTTCTTTATAAAAAACACCCATTTTTTTAAAGAGATATTTAAGGGGTCAAAAACTAATTTTTTCATTTGCTTCTAACAAGATATGAAAGTTTAGGCCTTCACGAAGAGATTGAACGTTTGTGGAGGTTAAAATGTTCACTCAAAAAAAAGTTATAACAATTAACATTTTGCATCTTGGGATAAACAATTAGCAATATCTCAGCAACAAATTATCCGATTTACTATTATAAAATATCACTTTATTCAGAAAGACAAGGATTTCCCTTTAAAAGCAAAAAAAGTGCGAAAAGAGTTAATTTTGCAATAAATAATTGATATGAAAGAAATGGCCGATTTTGAGGGTTTTTTGGCATTTTTGCAATAACAAATTAACAAAAATGATCGTACAAAAGCTCAAATTGTAGGTTTTAAAATATTTTTTTCAAAATGTATTTCTTGTCTTGTAGATTTAAAAAATCTGTTTTAGTCAACTTTGAACACCCCTCTTGGCCTCAGTCTCTTTTTTGCTGTTACATTTTACGTAGGGTTTGTTCTTACATTGACCCCAATACTCCTGGGTAGATCCCATCCATCTCGGAATTTATGTCACTATTTTTACCTGTGGCTTGGACTATTTATGTATGACCAATATACGTTGGATATTTGTTGAGCCCCACATAATTTTTCTGTATTTCAAAATAGGAAATATATATGACTATAGTACGGTGTTTTTACTTCTTCGGTGCTCTCATGTCTCAATAAAACTCTGATGGCGGAGCAATCAGTATTTAATATAGATAATCTATCAATATGTACTCTATAATTTAGATGTTATCTAGATGTACCCAAGCATTTTACAGTTTGTGGCAAATTCAATGTCAAAGGAATTATATATTACCTTGTCAGATGTATCCAAGTTGGAGATGGAAGTTTTAAAAACCATTAAGTGAGTTTTTTTAATATTCAGTTTCAGTCTACGGGCAATCAAAGATTCGTTAATATTCTCAAGATTTTCGAGAATAGTATTTTTGAGTGTACCTCTGTCTGAGGTTGTTATTAAATATATATATATATATATATATATATATATATATATATATATATATATATATATATATATATATATATATATATATATATATATATATATATATATATCTGCATAGTTTATACACTTGCTCAGCTTACACTCATTAGATATGCTATTAACATAAATAATGAATAAAATGGGACCTAACGGAGGCACTCCTGTTGTTACTTTTAGCTCTGTCGACTCCACCCTGGCACCACCAGCATTAGTTACCACATTCTGTAAACGATATTTTAACTAGGAAACCATTTATGCAAATTGCCACCGATACCGTACATTTTATTCAGCAAAATACGGTGGTTTAAGCAATCAGAAGGTTCTTGATAGGTCAAGGAGGATTCCGCAAGTCGCTTCACCCTCATTCAGATCATCATATATTAAGTTGGCAAATTCATATAGGGCAGTATCTGTAAATACGACCTTTGAGAAATCCATGTTGGAATTTGGAAAATAACTTTTGAGAAGTAAAATAAAATCAAGAAGTCTCTTGGCTATAGCTGCCTCTAAGATCTTAGAGAATGCCGATAATAAAGTTATTGGGCGATAATTTGCCACATCCTTCCGTATGATCCAGTAGTATTATCTAGGCAAGTTTGGGAACATTCAGTGACTCTTGTGGGTTTGTCAATCAATGTTATAAATCTGAAAGAATTAATTAAATCATATAGTCGTTCCCTGTCCTTAGAAGGCTGCAAAAAGTTTATATTAAAATCACTTAATAAAATAAACAGTGAACATTAAGACATTCTCTTAGATAAAATAGATACACTGATAGAAACAATTCTACACTACCACTAGGTGGCCTATCAATAGAAATAATTACAAAATTCTTGTTGCTCACATTTGGTTCAATTCCTGCACATTCCATTTCAATCACTATCGAGAGTTCATTTATATCTTTTGGCTCACTGGCTGTTGTGCACTCTTGAACATATTTGCAAACGCCACCATGATGATCTGACTCTCGACATGTTGCCGATATCAAAGCATAATTGTTTAATTTCAACACTTGAATTTCGTCTTTAGATAACCAACGCTCGTTTACTTCAAAAACAGAGGGACATACTTTATCAAGTTCAACTTCTAATTGGTTGGTATAATTATAAAGTGAACGAACATTTTTATGCAGAACACTTAGTTCTGCTTTTGTCTTGTTTGCAGTAATTCCTAATTTGCCAGTTTTCGTGTTGCGAGCGATAGTTTCCCCATTCAGCGATACATCAAAGCCATCATTATCTCCAGGTGCCCTTATCCCAGAAGTACATGGAGTCTTTACTTGTCAATAGTATTTAAGTCAGTTTTGCTATGGTCGATGCTGATTTCTAAAAATTTGTTGGCTTCTGATAGGGTCTAATAATAGTAGCAAATTTTGGTTCATGTTCTTGAATTGCCTTCTACTGGGTGTGGGGTATGGTATCTTCAAAAGCTGCTGTTGGTTCAGACAGAATAGAAAGTTTTTGCACTGCCAAAACTCGAGTGTTATTTTTCTGTAGATAACTTTTAATCTGATCCTCATTTGTATTCGGAACTAATTGAAATATAAAAATTTCTCTCCATCTTTCCACTAGTGAAATATTACAATTTTGTTTTCAGCCTAGATTCATTTTATTTTTTGTTTTTTTTAATAAGTAACTTTCTGAAATCTCTTATCTTCCATAAGTGGGGTCTGGGGTCCATCAGTCAAGTTTATATCACTTGCTATAACTTCTCTCCGACAGGCTCCATAATATGACCGCTGTTCTGGAATGGACTTCTTTTGCTTTGTCGCGTTGAAATTTCTGAGATGAATTTTCAATATTGGCTGCCTTGTTTTTATTACTTGATGGACTTTTGTCGATGTTTCGCTCTTTACCACACCGGAATTTATTTTTGTTTAAGAAGCCATTGAATTTTTTCTGCCAATATTAGTATTTGATTCTGTAAAATTTTTTTCTTTTGTAATTCACAGACTAATTCAAATGGTAAATTATTCACATCCTGGTTGACCTTTACAGTTTCAGTATTTGTTTCTTTTTCTTCTATAGTATAAGTTAATGCTTGGATTTACCTAACTTCTTTGTTGATACAGTTGCATTGTGCAAATCCTTTGCTGCCACTCACTACCTTACACCCTGTTATTCTTAGGGCACACGCACTATTAAAACAGTCCTTACAGATACGACACCTTACACCAGATTGTACACCACTTTTACGATACAAACAATCCTTTTGTTCAGGAGCAAGTTGACCTGATTTGCTTTGGTCAGCAATTTACTTTTAATGCTTCTTGAATGCCGTTTTCTAAAACACAAAATTTTCATAAATTTAGTTTTTAAAAAGGTTGTTAAACTCTAAACAACGATAAATTTTAATAATTTATTTCCCTTCCGGGTATATTTTTCGTTTTATTAGCAAATTTGCTTGATGTAAGTTTTGCTATAAATCTCCCTCGATTTTTAGTAAACGTTAGTGTACTCATGTGATTGTTTCGTTTTAGATTTTTTATTCTTATTTGACATATTATATAAAATGGAATTTGTATGATTTATTGCCGTTAATAAACCATAAAAATAAAATCGAGAAGGTACAGGTCCGTTTCTTGAAATTTGTTGCTTTTAAGCAAGATCTGCCATTCAGTGTAATACGGGATTATATGAGCTTGTTATCATTATATATTAGACGCATCTATCTTGACCTAATATTATTTTATAAGATCATAAACTCTATGGTTGATGCTCCTGAATTGTTGGGGGTTGTTGGATTCGCTGTACCTCAGAGGGTGCTTCGGGTCCATAGTCTTTTTAATGAACCATACCATAGGACAAACTATGCGTTTAACACCCCAATGTGCAGAATGAGTAGGGAAATGAATTCACTGCCTAGGAATGTTGGCCCATTTATACTCTCTCTGAACTCATTTAAGGGTTGTATTAAAGATTTTTTAAGTAATTGAATTTTATACATAATAGACTGTAGTGACAACATTATTGTTTTAGTTAATTGTTATTCTTTTAGTACTGATGTGACTTGTGATATTTTGTGATTGTTTCGTTTCAGATTTTTTAATTCTTATTTGACGTATTATATAAAATGGAATTTGTACAATTTATTGCCGTTAATAAACCATCATAGATGATCATATTTTATACATAATAAGCGGAACTATTAAACTTGGTAAATTTTATATTATTTAGTAGTAATCTATTCTTTGGCATTTATTATGGATTTTAACAATTATGTCTTTCATCTTTTTCAGAATATTTTGTGGCGATTTAGGTAATGATGTTACTGATGAATTGTTAACACGAACATTCAACAAATTTCCGTCTTTTCAAAAAGCTAAAGTAATCAGAGATAAACGGACAAACAAGAGCAAAGGCTATGGATTTGTTAGTTTTAAGGAACCTGCTGATTTCACTAAAGCTATGAAGGAAATGAATGGTGAGTACAAGATCTTTTTAATTTTTGAAAAAATATTGAAAATTACATTTCCAAGGATAGTGAACTAAATACTGCACAACTAAATTTTTATTTCAATAAGAAGATTCTATTAAAACTGAATATTTATGCTTTGAGAATATATTGTGTTTTTAGAGTTAATCTCATAATAAAAGATTAAATTCTCAGTAATTGAGAGAATTAATTGCAATAGCACTTTTTTTTTAAGGAAGTTCAATTGCTGCCCGTGTTAAATAAAAAATATTAGATCATAATGAATATCAATTTTTTTAAAATAGTTTGTCCAAATCTGTACTATGGCGGATTTTCGATTACTGTGTAAATTTTTGAAAATTCAGTTTTCAAAAATCTCAAAAATTTGGTGTCATGGGAAATCAGGGTTTCGAAACTTTCCATTGAATTATTCGACCATTTTTCAATTAGACGATGTTGAAAAAAATTGAAAATTAGCTTTTTATCACATACAGGTTTCTTTTTTTTGCAATAAAATAATTAGCTTGCCGCGGGGTTTACTGAAATATCAATTAACAGAAATGACATAAAATTCAAAATCAACCTGCATTGAAATTATACATTATACATTCAATATGGAAACTTCGATCCATTGATATTTTGAAGTAATGCAAATTAATTGATTATTGTGATTATATATATATATATATATATATATATATATATATATATATATATATATATATATATATATATATATATATATATATACTTACCAAAAGCCAATCTGAAGTTAATGTTGCAACATTTATGATGTGTATTTGTATGAACTAAACTTGTATTATTGCATTTTATGTATTTTACATGAAAAACATTTACTAACCCTAAAATTTCCTCGTTAACGACTTATCTTAAAGATATTGGTAAATCATGTGGAGAGGAGTTCCTGGAATGAGATATGCCAAGGAACATATAACTGGGCCTCGCGTATGGCTTACTAGAGAGCTTCTTTCCTTGGGAAGGAAAGAGCTGCGAATTGTGGTGGAATTGTTGACAGGACATTGTCATCCGAGGGACCATCTTCATAAGATTGGTATCGTAGACGACCTGACGTGCAGATGGTGTCTGAGAAGGATGAAACTGATGACATGTTCTCAGAGAGTCCAGCCCTCAACGGACTGCGATAGTTACATTTCGAAGATACAATTTTGTTACTGGTAGTGGTTGGAGAAGATCAATTAACGAGGTTGCTTCGATTCGCAAAGGCGATCGGCCTTGAATGACCAGCAGCTATGTAAAGGACCCAATGAGGTCTAGGCATCTATAATCAAGTATTACCACCTTTTTGTTTATTCATTCATTGGTAAATCACAATTTTTACACCTCAAATTATCGGCAATATATTTAATTTCTATCACTCGGTTATTGATATGAACGTACACATCTTGTGGAGTGAAATTTTCTTTTAATTTACGTATTTTGAATTAACTATATTCTGACGCCATTGTTTATGTTTGACTTACACATTTACCACCATCTTTGCCACTAGTTATTCGAATAAACATTTTACTATTTTGTAACTATATTTATTATGAAAGAGTAAGTCTAACCTTATTCTTGGAGATAAACCGAAACATTAAAAACTCAATGTTGCCAATTCACACATTAGTTATGACCAGCTGATTTAAATGGGTCAAATGAAGTTCCGTATTTAATTATTTTTTTTTTATATTTTCTATTTCAATGATAAATGCCTTGTAAACTATTTATTTCTGAACTATGTAATTTTTTATTGGTATTTTAATTTAATTTGTCAAATATTGGGTACTACACTTCATTTGACTCACGTGGTAGCGAATGGACCTCCTTAATAATTTCACGGGGAAAAATATTTTTATAAAGATACGTGTCGTTTCATTTGTAAGCTAAAATAAATTACTGCCTTGTTCTATTTAGTGTCTAAGACATTTTTTTTTACTTGAAACCCTGTAATCTGAAAAAAATATACACTTAAAGATAATAGGTGTGCAATCAGACTTAGAATTGTAAAATTATTGTCATTTAAAATTTGTATCGGTATTTAAAACTGTAGATTTTAATATCACTATAAATTTCAGGTCGATATGTTGGTAGTCGTCCAATCAAACTGCGAAAAAGCACGTGGAGAACCAGATGCATAGACGTAGTGAAGAAAAAAGAAAAAGAAAAGGCAGCATTGATTAGTCTGTTAACATCTGGAGGCGGAAAGTAAAAGAGTTAGGTATATTTCGGGTATTCAAATTGATTCTTAGATAATTCAGTATAAATATATTTTATGACGCCAGAAAAAAAGTTATGGTTTTATGTGCAGCATGTGATATTTGAGTTTTCCTTTTATTGTATATTTAGCTCAAGAAGCATAAACTAAGTTGATCGTTAAATTCGTTCTTATTGCTCTGGTCAAATAGGTGATGTAACTGTGCTTGCTGGATAGGAATGCATGAACAATTTAATTTTTTTTACTAAATAGTTGTTTTTAGACCTAAATGGAGGGGTAGGAGTTTCTTAAGAAAGTCGGTTCCAATAACCCTTAATTTATAAAGCTGATGATATGTATGTAAAAAAAAAACTAAAAGTGATCTAGCTTTATAAATTAGGGTTAAATGGGATTGATTTTTGTTAGGAAACCACCATCTTTCCATTGCTAGTTTTTTTCCTGTAAACATCAAGAAACTACTTGAGAAAAATCTAATTTAAACCTGTTTCTAATTATAACTTAAATATATGTCTTTTTTAACCTGCTTGACTAAAGATCCATTTAAACAAAACTAAAAATTAAACACATAAGTTATAGTGTTTTACCTTGCCCTCATCTGGCTTATTGTTCTTGAGCTGACTTAAGGATTTATATGTAATGTTAAATTGTCTGAGGTTTTTGTAAAAAACGATTGATACTTGGTCTTGTAAAAATTGCTTAAAATATTTTCACTTTTAAGTGCTGAAGAAATGCCTCAAATTATTGCATTAATGCCTTTTGAATTTTTATATCGTTTTGGTTTTTCACTCTTGCTGATATATTTATGCTCTTTTTTCTTGTAAATAGATTAGAATATAAGAAGTAACTTTAAAATTTGTCATAAGATGTTAAAACGTTTGTAAAATAAATAAGTTAAAATCTAGTTAGACTTTTATTTACATTCAATTTAGATGTTTCAATACTGTTACTGGTATTTGTTAATTTGTATTCTGAAAGTATTGTAAGTAAAACTGTTATAAAACAATACCTGAATATCGAAAAAAATAAGAAAATGATAGATGGATTTATAGTTTAAATCTAATCAAAAATTATTTATTTCCAACAATTTATATAAATAGCAATTTATCTTAATAAGCAAATAATTAATTTTATAGACTTGTACCTATATCTTGCTAATAACTAACTTGAACTAATATAAAATAAACTATTGTAAGTATAAATATTAAATATTATAGCAGACAGAATTTGCCTATTTTAATAAACTTTTTCTATATATTGTCGCAAATAGTCATGCCCACATGTGACTAGCGATCTGATTTTTGACCACCGTTTAAAGCGATTTGGATGTTTCGTCCCGATACCGGTGGTGGACTCATCAGTGGGATCCACCGGTATCGTTCCCAGACATCCTATTTGTCATGCTTTCTACAAAACTTGGATTCCTATATTGCCAAGTTTTGTCGGCAGCCGACGGTAAGATGGTTGTTTTACAACATCCCCCCCCCTCCAAGGCGTCTGCTTAACTGACTTGACTACGATAGGAAGTCCAAGCCGTAGGAAAGAACATGCCTGAGAAAGAATGTAAAATGAACATCCTCGGTGGTCTTCCAATGGTCGGGTCGGGTTTGATGAAAGCCCTCAGCGGTTTCTGACGCTTTTGTCTTATATCCACATTTGTGGTTTTGAACCTTTGTCCTACGTCATTTGCGGTTTTGAACGTTTGTCATATATCCGCTGTCCCTGCTCTCGGGCGCCATGTCGCAAATAGTCATGTCCCTGATGTTAAGGACATGTGATTAGCGATCTGAGTTTTGACTACCGTTTAAAGCGATTTGGATGTTCCGTCCCGATACCGGTGGTGGACTCATCAGTGGGATCCATCGGTGTCTTTCCCAGACATCCTATTTGTCATGCTTTCTACAAAACTTGGATTCCTATATAGCCAAGTTTTGTCGGCAGCCGACGGTAAGATGGTTGTTTCACAATTATATATATATATATATATATATATATATCATTTTTTTTTTATTTTGTCTTTTCTTGGGTTTAGGTTCTATATTTAATAAATACATAAAACTATTGACGCTTCGCCCTTTATTCAAGGCATTTTCAAAATTTTTACACACATAAAAAACATATTTAACATTTTTAAAAAACAAACAAGACACTTAAACAATAGTCAAAACTTTAAAATTTTTTAAAAATACTTAATTTTACCGGTACGCACCTTGACATTTTGCTGTTTTGTTTCTGAATAAAATTTAAATTTTACATCGTTTACTGAGGATACGTGGAATGCGAATGTGTTTTATTTTTTTAATATTTTTTATATTTTACAATGCATAAAAAAACAAATAAGGTATATGTCTGGTTTTATGTTTAAAGGGATATTCCATTTTTGATTCTTATTTGACTGGATCGAATACTTAATATTTTTGTTTAAATTAGGTTTGCATAAATGTGGCTCAAATTTCCCATATCTGTTCTGTCGTTAACAGTGTTTTTATCTTTTTTAATTTCAATCATTTCCTTTATCTGTAATTTTTGGTAATTCATACCTTTGTTTTTTATAATGGTACTGTTATAATCAAAAGTGTGTTTTTCGTCCTGTGTATGTTTGTTTAACGCTGTTGAGGCGTTTTTTGTATATTTATGGCCATTTAATCTGTTCTTCAGTAATTGGCTCGTCATGCCTATATATTTTTTGGGACAATTTGTGCAAGGGATCGAATATATTATATTTGATTTATTCATTAGAGGAGTTTTACTTTTTAAACTTGTGAACAATGTATTTAATTTATTATGTGACCTGTGGCATACGATGATATGCTTTTTTAAAATGTATTTTATTTTTTCTGACAGCTCACTAATGTACGGTAATGCCACATATTTTTGTTGTTTATGTTCTATGTTTTTTGTTTTTACGTTATTATAAAACTTATATGTTCGTTTATTAATTATTTTGGTGATAGTCTTTTCGTTGAAACTATTATTTATTAGTGTCTCTTTTACTTTTTGCAATATTTTTGGTCGGAATTCTGGAGATGTTAGAGAGATAGCACGATCAGATAGACCGATTATAACGCTATTTTTTTGTGTTTGAATGATTAGAGAAATAGTTTAGATATCTACCTGACCAAGTTGGTTTGGTGTACCATTCAGTTAAAATTTCCCATTTTTCTGCTAAAATAGTGTGGACAAGTTGATTTGGTATGTTTGTATACAAAGATATAACATCTAGCGAAATGAGTCTGTAATTTTCAGGTAGGTTTACTTTATCAATAAGTTTTTTAAAGGCGAATGAATCTTTAATAAAAAAATCGTTTTTGCCTGTAATATTTGAAATACAATCTGATAAGAATTTTGATAAACTATAGAATGGCGATTGTATACAAGAAACAATAGGTCTTAGTGGTATATTTTGTTTATGTAATTTTGGTAGGCCGTATATTTTTGGTGGAATAGCATTGTGAATGGTTAGCCTTTTTGCATCTTTTTCAGTTAGTTCTTTTACATTGAGCAATTTTTTTATGAAGGTATTATTTTTTTTTGATATAAGTTCGTTGGAACACTCTTAATATTTTTAAATGTATTTTCATCCTTTAGTAAGTTGTTCATTTTTGTCTCGTAATCTGCCTTGTTCATACTTACTGTTTTATTGCTTTTATCAGGCCTTTGAACAATGATTTGAGGATTGTCTTTGATAAATTTTTTTGTTCGATTCAATTTCTTTTTTAAATTTTTTTGGAGGCTGTTACTTTTTATTGTTTGGTGTCTTATTTTGATTTTATGATTAGTTAAAACATTTGTTACTTCAGCTCTAATTGTGTCTTTCTTGTCGTCTGACTCATTGCTAATAACAGATTCAATTGAGGCTATATATTCGGTTATTGGAATATCTTTTTCTTTTGTAACATCTAATGAGAAATTTGGACCATATGATAAAACTTCATTAACTTCGGACGGTATCGGGGTATCAGATATATTTTCGATCCATTTGGACCTGTCGTTGTTTGTTTCTTTACAGATTTCACGCTTTTTAAATAATTGGTTTAATTTTTTTTGGTGTCTTTTTTTAATTTTTTTATGGAATTCCTCAAACTTTTTATTTTCTAACGATAAGAATCTATCTAATATATCATTTGTTTACAAACATACCAAATCAACTTGTCCACACTATTTTAGCAGAAAAATGGGAAATTTAAAAAAAACATACATCGCTATCAAAAAATAATTTTATGGATGCTGTTGACCTCGTTCTTAATACAAATTACTTTCAGTACGAAAATACCTTTTACAAACAAGTCGATGGATGTGCTATGGGATCACCAATTTCATCTACCATTGCTCAGCTAGTAATGGAATATTTAGAGGAAAAAGTTTTAGAAAAATTAAATTTTAACATAATATTTTTTAAACGTTTTGTCGATGATTGCATAACAGCCGTACCACAAAATAAAATAAATGAAATTCTCCAAGAGTTTAACAGTTTCAACGAGAAATTACAGTTCACGTCCGAAATAGAGAATAATAATAAAATAAATTTTCTAGATATGACACTTATACGCAGAAAAAACAAAAATTTTAACTGAATGGTACACCAAACCAACTTGGTCAGGTAGATATCTAAACTATTTCTCTAATCATTCAAACACTCAAAAAAATAGCGTTATAATCGGTCTATCTGATCGTGCTATCTCCCTAACATCTCCAGAATTCCGACCAAAAATACTGCAAAAAGTAAAAGAGACACTAATAAAAAATAATAATTTCAACGAAAAGACTATCACTAAAATAATTGATAAACGAACATATAAGTTTTATAATAACGTAAAAACAAAAAACATAGAACATAAACAACAAAAATATGTGGCATTACCGTGCACTAGTGAGCTGTCAGAAAAAATAAAATACATTTTAAAAAAGCATGATATCATCGTATGCCACAGGTCACATAATAAATTAAATACATTGTTCACAAGTTTAAAAAGTAAAACTGCTCTAATGAATAAATCAAATATAATATATTCGATCCCTTGCACAAATTGTCCCAAAAAATATATAGGCATGACGAGCCAATTACTGAAGAACAGATTAAATGGCCATAAATATACAAAAAACGCCTCAACAGCGTTAAACAAACATACACAGGACGAAAAACACACTTTTGATTATAACAGTACCATTATAAAAAACCAAGGTATGAATTACCAAAAATTACAGATAAATGAAATGATTGAAATTAAAAAAGATAAAAACACTGTTAACGACAGAACAGATATGGAAAATTTGAGCCACATTTACGCAAACCTAATTTTAAACAAAAATATTAAGTATTCGATCCAGTCAAATAAGAATCAAAAATGGAATATCCTTTTAAACATAAAACCAAACAATTTAAAGTTATGTAGTAGATACCTTAGTTTGTTGACTAATCTATGTGCATTTTCCAATTTAAAGATTTATCCATATATATTCCCAAATTACACTCAAGGAACTAAACACACTCGTACCCATTTATTCATTTTTTTAGTTAGAATCGAGTATAGTGGTAAGTGCTTAGAATATATTGAAAATAGGATGTAGTAAGTCTTACTGACATTTATTGTAAAATGTTTACTATTAAAATAATGAATAATTTTTGCCATTTTTTTTTTTCGACTTTTGTCTTTAGCTTATTCCAGTTTGCAATATCGTCAGCAGAACTCACCATTTCCATCTATATCTACATCATAAGGGTCATGCAAATATAAATTAAACAGTAAAGGTCCCAGTAATGTACCTTTTGGTATACCAAATTCAATTATTTTTATGTCATTGTAAATATCTTGAATATTAATTTTTTGCGTTCAGTTTATAAGATACGATTTTAATAGATCATATGGACGGACTATCCCTGACACCCACATTTTCGAGAATACGTAGCAACTGTACCTGATCGATCCTGTTAAACGCTTTGGCAAGGTCAACAAAAACAGCCATAGCTTGCTCGTCATTAGTCATAGGTTTATACAAATTCGTTGTTAGACAAATCATGGCATCATCTGTCGACATCCACTCTCTGATCTGCCTTTAACCATCTTAGAAAGGTCTTGCGTGACATGAGCTTAAGTCTGGATATAAGAATACCTGTCGAGCTATGTTATCTACTTTGCTATATGGCGTGGAGGCTTGGATTCTGAAGAAGGCTTCAATGAAATGATTGAAAGCCTTTGAAGTGTGGTGTTATAGGTGTATTCTTGGCATATCTTGGATGTACCACATCTCAAATCTAACAATAACGGAAAGAATGCGAAAAGAACCAGACATAGAGACTACTATTAAAGATAGAAAGATGGCATATTTAGGACACGTAATGCGCAACGACAGGTTGCTTCAACAGTCACCAGGGTAAGATTGAGGGCAGAAGTAGCCAGGACCATCGCAGGACACCTTGGCTAAAAAACGTCGGAGAGTGGACTGGAATGACCACAGTCGAAATATTTAAGTCAGTAGTCAACATAATCGTGTAGTGAAATGTGATGGCCAATATCCACCGTGGATGGGCAGTTTAAGAAGAAGATAAGTTTAAAAATACGGACATTGATAAGAATTCTACAAATAAATACAAATAGAAGTCACCCAGCTTACGATTTAGCGCTTGTCACCGCAAGGGATATAGGGGCAGAGATCTCGACTTTAAGTGAATTACATGCGGTACAATCTATAGTTGCTAGTGCTCGCTTAACGGAGATATAACGGACCTAGAGAGAATATTGGACAGCATCGAGAGTCAAATGGGTCAAGCAGTGAGAAATCAATTTTGGTTGGCGACTTTAATCCAAATTTTTGCAATGGGGCATGCAAACGATGGACAGAAGGGGGTTGTTTTAACAGAATGGGTGGCTGCAAATGATCTAATTATTAATCAGGACATGAAACCAAGGTTTCGAAGGCAAGATATCGGCTCTATTTTAGATCTGATCGTGGTAACAAGCCACATCAGTACCTATGTTAAACATTTGAAGGTTAGCGGTGAGGAGTCTCTTAGCGATCATAAATACATAGTTTTTGATGTTGAGGAAATCAGCGTTTCACAGATTAATAGTCAGAAAGGCAATGGCTAACAAGTGAGGAAGTTAGATAAGAAGAGATTGCGTGAAACACTAGTTGCAATTGGTGTGGATAGAAGTACAGAGTTTCCACGAACCTTTTCATATATACTGGTTTACCTTAGTGATCAAACTATGTCCAGACGAAAGGTTGTAACAATAACAAGAAAACCTGTACATTGGAGGACGGGAGAGATTGCCTTACTGCGAGCTGACTGCATTTTTAGAAGGAGTTATTTCAGAAATGTTAGAAAACATGTTGCCCAAGTTAACCAAAACATATGGGGAGAATACAAAGAAAGTAAATTAAATCTAAGAAATGCAATAGAAACTGCTAAACAGGCCAAGTGGAGGGCCCTTTGCGACTAAATAGACTGTGATATTTTTGGGTATGGATAGAAGATAGTGATGAAACATCTGAAGGGATATTCCCCACGACTAATGCTAATGATGGACACCATGAAGGAAGTGCTAAAACCGTTGTTTCCGGTCCACCCCAATGTGATATTTGACTGTGATAAAAAAGCTAATTTTAGGAATTTCACTTACAGGAATTATAGAAAGTCTGTGATAAAATAAAGAATGCGAAGCACCAGGACCAGGGTATATTCCAGCCGAAATTATTAAATACGTGGCATGTGATAAATCAACATACACATTGGAAGTGTATAATAGAACTCAAGGGGACTTTTCCTGGGTGGACTAAACTAGAAAGAATAGGAGGATTGTTGAACAGACAATTTGGCTTCCGTAAGGGACGGTCAACGGTGGACGCAGTAAGGGCCGCTATGGAGATCAGAAGAGGAGCTGCATCATTCTCAGCACTTCAATTGAACAGTAAATAAAACGGAGAAGATCCCGAATATTGGGGGTCTCAGGGCATTAAAAGGAGAATTTTGGCATATATAGTGCAGTTTCAGCTATTGTATTAAGCACTGACTTGCTATGCATCAATCAAAAATAAAAAACTGAGCCTGAAACCTACCCGACTCCAATGACTAATGTTTGTTAGAATGTGCAGCGCATACAGAACTATATCGCGGACGGAGTAGGAATTATAGCAGGAATTCCACCCATTGAATTCCTAGCTAAAGAAAGACTTAAATCCTACATCGACGAGAACAATGAAGCGGCCAGAGCTCGTTTATTAATAAAATGGCAGGAAAGGTGGGATAATGCTTCTCATATACCTGGAGATTGAGGCCAGATATCCAGAAATGGCTGAATAGACCATATGGGAAAGTTGTCAGAGTACGGGCGCTTCAAGAAATATTTATATGATAGAGAAAGAGTCGAAACGAGCGAGTGTGACAACTGCGAACATATTGATGATGTGTAACATACCTTGTTTGTTTGCCAAAAATGGAATAGATACCGGGAAATGTATTTTGGTCGAAAAGGCAGGCATTTTGATATGTCAAATATGATGGGTAGCCTGACAGAGAGCGAAGAGGGCTGGAAACCTCGTATGCTTTTATTGAACATATAGTAGAAAATAAAGAAAAACGCCAAAGAGAGAAATGATACCTAGTATGATATTAACGTATATGTGATAAATACTATACTTAGAATTAGAATGTATTCCTTATTTTTAAGACTATCGTAAACAATTGGGTATTTAATGCATTTTATTATTTGAATATATCAAGTACTCGGCATAGTGGTTTCTAAATTTTTTTGCCTCCTTCTACCGAATGGAAATAGTATTATTTGGAAAAATAACCGATAATCCTGATAAACAAGTAATAACTTTGAAAGTAAATGATTATTTAGGGTGGCCTCTAGTCGACCACTTCGTAACTCGCTAATGTTTTCATAAAAATTTCCATACCTGTAGAGAAAAGCCCTTTACGCTTACAATCAAGATTAACACTAGGTTACCAGACGGTACTCGGTACCTCTGTATATGTTTGTTTTGTTGTTGTTGAATGTCATTTCTGATGATATATGAATATTTAATTTGTCATAAATTCATTTATTTATCAATCTTTAAAAAAGTGCTGTCTCTATTTAATAATGGACCGCAAATCAACTATAAGCATCAGTGGTCTAATGTTGGAAGAAAATTTTATTAGGAGGGAGAAACGGAGAAAATTGGAGACTCAGCGAGAAATTGAGAAAATGCGCGCAGAGCTTCCGGTGTATGATCTCAATGATATACGGCAGTAAGTTGTTTTTTTTATTAATAAGTAATAATTTTAACAATCTCAATTTTTATTTATAAGACCAGTAAATAAAGATTTTCTCGGAAGTAGTGCGCTCTGTAATTTTTTAATTTGCATTTTTTTTTTCGTATTTCAATTTGTCTTGTTGAAACTTTGCAAAGCTTAAACAAAAAATTAAACTCAATGTCAAATACATATTTTTAAATTTATGGTAAAAGTTGTTACTCTTTTTACTTAAACTAACAATAAAGCACAAATTGTAGCTTTCATAATTTAATTTAGTGTAATAACATGTGTAACTTCAATTGTGTGAAACTGGATCTGTTTTTTTTTATTTTCTTAAATATTTCAGTTACTTTCAACTAATGTAAATAATTATCATCATCCCCCGTCCCCTAGTTTTTGGCATTAGGCTGATCAGTCATGCAGCCAGTCTTAAAAGTTATCCCTCCCTTACTAATAAATCGATAGTGCAGAGAATACAAACTTAGATTTGCAGTTCACTAAATTTAATTTTGATAGATCTTGATGAATGAATGAATCCTTTTTTGATAAGCTATACAACTGTACAATACTATTGTTTATATATAGAATGGTCACCACAACTATTTTAAAAGCATATCTAGTCGCTATCAGCCACTTTGTCAACCAGAAAAATAAATATAATAAAAAAACACATACATAGTAAGTAAAATAAAAACAATCCAATAACAATAACAAAATGTAAATTAACAAAATGACAAAAATTGCACTTTTACAAATTGAAATTATTAAAATAAGATCCAACACTAAAAAAATTAAAGGAGGAAAAAGGACAAGACACGTTAGCAAAATTTCAAATATTTACATTACTGTATTATATACAGAAAGTGCATCACATATTGTTAAAAAGCGGCAATGCCGTATCTATAAATTCATTTAACGAGTAGTTTTCGCAAGATACAAGAAAGTTCCTGATCTTCGATCATACCCTATAGATTTAAATAATAATAGATTTATTTGAAGGCTGTATATGGTTGGTGGAGGAGAGGCTTCTTTGATGTTTGACAGACAAACATGTTTACTTATCTTTTGTTTCAGTTTAATTGCTTGACTCAATTTTAAGTGTTAGAAATTACTATAAATGCGATGTTTACAATTAATATTAACAAAAAGAGGATTTGAAAACTTATTTTTATTGGTAAATATTGTTTACATATTGAAAATAACAATAACAATAATTTAGGCAACCATATATTCATATCAGAATTGACGTACCAATTATCATGTGATACTCGTTTAAATAATGCAATTAGAAAAGGATAGTATAAAATCGGTATGTGTGTACCAAGAAATGAAATATCTACTGTTTATCAATACATTTTCAAATATAAATAAAAAAATTATTACGTTATTCAGCGTTCAAACAACCGGGTCCTAATTCTGACGTTATGCTAATTCTAGAGGGGTATGTTCGAAGTTCCTGAGAATTCTTCTAAACTTAATGAGAGGATATTCTATAACTCTCTATTTTAAAATTTTCTAATTTATTCAAAATTATATATTATTATAAATAAATACAAATAATTATACATAATTATATATAACTATAAATTTTTAAATAGTATTTTATGTAATTTTATATGAGACACCAGGCGCAGTTCAAGGGGGGGACGGGGGGATCGCCCCTCCATGAGCTTTGAGATCAGGAGAATAGACCTGATTCAGCTTCTTATACTTGGAATGTGTGTATGCTGCTGGCATCTCCCACCCCCCGTCGATAAATTGTTTTTTTTCTTGCGATCTTCCCCCAAGAGCTTTGAGTTCAGGAAAATAAACCCGATTCTGTCTTTTATACTAGAAATGTGTATGCTGCTGGTATCTCCGCACCGTCGTCGACTTGTTTTTTCTTGCGATCGCCCCCCCCCCCCCAAGAGCCTCGAATTCAGAAAAATAGACCCGACTAGAAATGGGAATGTTGCTGGCGGCCCCTCCCTATCGACAACTTGCTTTCGCTTGCCATACTGTACTTTTGTGATATCACCCCCCCCCCCCCCCAAATAGAGAGGCTGAATACGCCCCTGTGAGGCATTAGATATGATTACATTAAATTATAAAAAAATAAATATTAGTATATCAATATATATATATATATATATATATATATATATATATAATTTTATATAATTAAATATAGTATTATATAATTTTTTTCCGGGATCTCATTTTGTTTTAAAGTAGCAATGGCGTATCGTTAAATTCATTGAACGAGTAGTTTCAAAGATACAGGAAAGTGTCTGACAAATCTTTTAAGGTTAATGAGGGAACATTCTCTAACTCTTATCGGCATATAGTTATACCAAACCTTACCCAAGTGGTAAAGTGAGTGTCTGGATAACGAGCTATGTGACTTTGGAACTGCCAGATCATTCCTGCGTCTTGTGGTATAGTTGTGGATGTCCTGACATCTTATGTGCTCCTGACCAGGAATACAAATCAATGTCACATACCAAAGGGCATAAATGGTAAGGATTTTTAAGGCTTTGAACAATTATTAACAGTGAAATTTCGAATCTTCATTACATATTATTCTTATTGTTCTTTTCGACAGTAAAAACAGTAAGTTTAATCGATCACCACCAGTATATTCCCAGAAAACAAGATCATTTCTTAGATAGGATTCAGAAAGTGAATAATAAACATCCAGTGAAATATAAATACAATTTAGTTGTTCAGTCAAGCCTTCAATGCAAATATACTCATTGATAGCTTCTTAGCGACACCACTGACGTGCGCTTCCCATTTTAGCTGCCTGTCAATGGACACTTCCAAAAATTTATAGTCAGAGATTCTACCTATGAGTTGCCCAACTATACTAATCTGAAAGTTCTGCCTTGAAAATATCATGCATTTTATTTTAGAAAAACTAAGGGATAATCTATTACTTGCAAACCAATTGTTTATAATGAATGTTTTTATTTTTAACCAACAGCTTAATTTCTTTAAATATTTGATTAGCTCTACGATCCGAAATTTTATTTACAATTTCCCATGTTCGTTTTTTAGAATTTTTGGCTTTTTTAATTTCTGCATGGTAAGATGTATTTTTCGCTTCACCTGTTACATTACGTATGACTTTTTATACGTTCTGAAGTAAGAAAGAAACGTAAAATTTTTAGTAAATTTAATATCTAGGATAGCGACCTTTTATTTTTACATGAAATTTTTATGCCAGGTGTAATCAAGGAAGTTGGAAGGGGTAAAAGGAAGGAGAATACCCTAAATTAAATTTGGTTCCTCATGTAACTCTGTACTCCCCTCAATGTGGCTATGCTGCACTTGCGCAGTAGGTCAAGGGACAGGACTGGATTTGAGAAACCTCTTATTTATGTTGTTATATTGAAAAATTACAATTTAAAGTTCAAGTTGTAAAATGATTAATGAAATAAACACTGCCTTAAAAGAAATTTAAACATAATTATAAATAAAATCTTATCTTATCTACAATATTAAAAAGGATCTGACCATAGGGATTAACTAGATGTTACTCCTCTTTTATGTTATTATTAAGTAAAGCGTTTTCCATGTACGTTCTAAACTTTAAAATAATTAATTTCTGATAAAAAAAATGAAATGAAAAAAATGATAAAAACTATACACTAGCCCAAACAAAACTTTTAAATCCTCGATCTATTAAAAGATCTTCAGTATAATCTTACATATTGATGTAATACAAAAAACGTAGGTACTTACCGAAAATAATGAATTTCCGGGATCGAACCACGCGATTTACAAAACAATACCATACACTGATACATTGTTATAAATTAAAGTCTATACAAGTGTCTTGACAACATACACAAATATAAATTCCGAAATTTAACTAATGATACTGCACCGCACAACAAAGAAAATAAGCATCGAGGACGATGGCAAACAACCGCATTAAACATGAAGAATACGCCGGGATGCCGATCGTGTAGCAAACCCAGCACTGGTTTCCCGTTCTCACATTGCTAACTTCATGCAACAAATTTACTACGAAATTTCTTTTTGCGCTTGCTCCACATAGCCAGTCGATGTCATTTTATGACATTTATTTTCTGCATAGTGGAACACTTTTTTACGCATTTAGCCTATTTTTGTAGTTTTCCTATCCCTTTCAAGTTCCTTGGGTGTAATATAATTTTTGGAATTAAAGTTTATCTTGAAAGTTTTATATGGAAAAGATGAATTATGAATTTCAATAATTTTTTCAAAAAATTAAAAAGTAACTATTGGGCTCTCTAGGAATGAAAAATCTGTAACATTTAATAACTGATTCCAGGATATCGACCGGAGTTTCCTGCATTGACGACGCAATTGCAATGTTTTATCTAGTTTTAAGCATTGCTTTTGATATGAATGTTCGCAGATCTAAAGTTCATAACCAAGGGCTACAATTAATTTAATAAAAAATATTAATACAAAACATATAGACGTACTCAATTGCTAACACACAAACACAAATACAAACAGATAGATTACACTTATTTTATTCAGTTAACATTAAATGCTATCCTAAAAATGTATAGATTTTCTGACCTTACATTATGTTCCAATGATGGAAATAATTCTTGATAAAAGTAATCTGAAATTGCTAATTTGTTCGCTGATTTATTTCATACAAGGAAGTTTTCACTAGGCACTGATTCTACGATACATAATAGCTCATATTTTTTCCTTATTACTAATTTAAATATTTCAAATATAAATATTGACATTTTTATGGCTGATGAAGAGCTTGTAGAACTTGATTAAGGTAAAGGTGCTGGGTCTAACGAAATTCTACCAGTTTTTAAAAAGAATTGTAGCCCAATTGTGAAGATTCATCTCAGTTATCTCTATTAGTTCGCTTTAAATTTGAGACAGTTTCTCACGATATGGAAAGTCGCTTACGTCACAGCAATCCATAAGGGTGGTGATAGACAAGAATTAGTAACTATTGTCCAATATCTTGACTTGACTGCATGACCAATGTTTTCGAATTAATAATTGTAACAATTATTATTAAATTTCCATAGCTTTTCATTACATCAATATGGTTTTTTTGCCAGACTGTTAGTGTGAAACAAACAGGTGACTGTACTCTAACTCAGGGGTTTCCAAAGCGTGCGCCGTGGCGCCCTGAAGTACTGTGAAGAGTAAACAGGGACGTCGTAAAGCGCTCCTGTTTTCTCTTATACGGAATCTAAATTTACTTATATTCACCAGTGCAAAATAGACAGTTTAAATCGCGTACACTGCATAAATCGTTCGTTGCTTAGGTAACGTCGACCGTCATTCATTCAATGTTGTTACGGTGGATCAGTTCCCCGTAACACGGAGTTTGGGTTAGGTTTGGCAAAGCCGAATTCGGTGCTGGCCGGGCGCGAGAGAGAGCGGGTTATATTCCGGAAGCCAGCATTCGACCGTCGACGGGAATTTTCGCGAACGCTCATTGGTAGTATTACCAAGTTAGTTTATTTATTGTAAGCGTATGCAGTTGATTTGTGAAGATAAATAAAAATAATAATAAAGTGTTCTTAGTACTGAAAGTAGTGATACAGAGTGTTGTGATTTGCGAACACAGGATAGATACTGTTACATTGTAACGGTTACAATATCTATTTAAATTTATGTACGTAAGCTCTCGACATGATTAATATTATGGTAGGAAAACTAATTACATGGGTACCTTCATCAATCATAACTATTAGTCGAGGAATCCATCATATAGCTGAGGATCTCAAGGACCAATTAATAGAGAAAATGGAAGGCAAGGAATTTGGCCTGCAACAGATAACAATATTGCTGAGCCCAGAACAAAACCAAGTTATGTTTAGGGTTGCCAGAGCCAGACCTTTTACTTCCAGGATATTACTGAGATACTGGTTGCAAAATATGTATGAGGCTACTGACAGTAATAAAGATTGACATCTTATTTGTTACGTATGCTTTCTGGATGATAATATTATTTTTGTAGACCCTCTTTTCAGCAAAAGCATCACTGAAGGCGCAAAGGCTCAAGACTTGTTTGAAATTCTTGACAAGTTTATAACAAAAAATAATTTAGATTGTGAAAAATATCTGGCTGCCATGGAGGATTGCAAGCGTTTATTCGCAGTAAATCACCACACACATCATCCATAGGGAAGTATTTGCGTCGAAGTCGATGAGCTGTGAATTGAATTTGGTATTGGAACATATCAGAGACGTAGTAAACTACATAAAAACTAGGCCGCTAAAAGCCAAACTATTCAAAAAAACTTTGCAGACGTGGGAACTGAACACACAATCTTGCTATATCACACTTTTAGGGAAGAGGAAGGTCGTGCAAACTCCAAACTCGGTTTACAGAACTATAGTTTTTACTAAAACTGGCATATTTGTTCGATATATTTGAGAATGCCTTGAATCTGTCTCTGTAAAGCAATAACATGAACATCTTGACACTATTGGAGAATATTGCCGCATTTAGGAGGAAACTGCAATTGGGGATAAGAAAAATTAATAAGGATGGCGGTCAAGATTGTTTCCCCCATTTACATACATACGCGTCCTCTAATTAGCTCGTTGTCTTTTAAGACTTGCTGTCCCTTTTCACGGAACACCTTTCCAAGCTCTCTGAATGTTTTGCAAAATACTTTGCGGAATAAAGTGTTGAAAAATTTTCGTAGATCCAGGTTCCTTTCCATACTCAAGCTCCATCAGAATTCACTTCACAAGAAGAAGAAAGTCTCATTAAACTCTCTTGTGACAACTGCCTTAAAACAAAATTTGCTTCATCCGATTTGGTGGTTTTAGATACTCGTCAAAAATGAATAGCTATAAGGTTTTTCACTCCTTTTGCAACATCTTATTTATGCGAAACCGTATTTTTAGCTGTAGCTGTAATAAAGAGCAAATTTCGCTCAAAGATCAACGTGAAGCAAGAAATGAGAGTGGCAGTGTCAAGCCTTATCCCTTGGTCTGAAAAAATGTCTGAAGATCATCAAGCTCGCCCATCTCATTGACTGTTTTCTCTCCTATTTTTCTTTAATAATAATTTATTCTTGTATATCAGTTCTTTATATACCTATATATGAGCTTCAGATTGTGGTTGCTTTCATTTAAGTGCTTCGTCATTAGTATCAATGTATAGTCGTGTCCAATAAAGTGTTGTGGTTTACCACACCATGTAGCTGACAGGTCGTAAAGCACAAACCTTGTTATATACTTTGTTGAACACGACTGTATACATATTTCGACTACGGCTCCGTGACACAATACAAAACCTGTAAGTGCGCTGCTAACTGAAAAAGTTTGGGAACCCCTACTTTAACTATTTGACTACAGCTGTGTATTTAGGTGGTTAGGTCGACGTAATTTATTTTGGCGATAGAGTGGTTCATACTATTTGATTAACAAACTATACCGACCTAACACAGGTAGTTAAATTCAGTAGTGAACATAACCCGATTCGCTCGATCCCCCCACTCCTCGACCTTGACATTGACCTTGCTTCACCCCTCTTTGGCCCCGCCCACATGTCCTTGTCATTGACCTTGAAAGTGCACGTGTGCTTTGGCCTTGGCCTTGTGTTCAAGGTTGTGTGTGACCTTGACCTTGACCTTGGTCGAGACGACCTTGACTTTGTTGAAGGTCATCTTGGGTGTGTGACCTTGAAGTAGTTATTTGTGCATTGTAATAGTGTGGGATGATCTTGAAATGATTTTGACCTTGCAAATTGTTCTATAAATTGTGTGAGTCTACTTGCATTCATTCAGTGTAAAATGTCAGATACGGAACTATCTAAAGAAAAAATTATAGAGCAAGTCGGCAGAGTAATTTGTTTATATCAGAGTAATTTAAAAAGTTTGTGTGATTTTGAAGAGAAGGATCTAGCATTTTTTCCTCTCGAATATTTAAAAACTTGCGTTGATACGCTGAGTTTACGGCAAATTTGGGATAAGCTGCCAGCGTCATATCGGTGTAACAAGGAACTACAGTTAAGCTTACCCTGTTACATTCACTATGAACAAATATATCATCATCATATAGATGGGCCACCACCAGCAATAAAAAAGTGTCGTGAATGTAAAAATGAGTGAATAATATGAATAGTGCTTTGCAAGAGACAGTAAAAAAATTGGGCGATGAGTTCACTGAAACGGCTAATAATTATTTCAATGATGCAATGAAAAGTCGAGCAGAATGGGCGTCGCGCTATTGTGATTTGGCTTATGAATATGAAAAGGCTGCGAATGCATGTCGTAAATATTGCAGCAAAACAATAAATTTACAAGACTTTGTTCGTGAGATAAAAAAGTTGGGGTTTAGAGATTGTTTGGAAAAACTGATTGGGTTCATTGCAGATCCGGTTGTGTTAGATGAAATTAGAGTGTAGGACTTAAGTTTAACGTAGTAGTAGTTAATATGGAAAGTTTAGTGCGAGAAATGTACGAGGAATTTCTAATTTCTGCAGCCTGTTCGGAATTTTACGCATATGAAATGCAAGATTCGGAGGCTCAGGACTTTAGTGTATTTTTTAAGTATATGGACCATGCCGAAGTGTGTCTTTTAGCTAGTATAGTTTGTAAGAATTTTCTTAGATATAAAAACAAACAATTATTATTGAACAAATTAAGGAAATTAGGTTTAGGTGATAATGTTAAACGCATAGAAGAATGGCAGAAAAAAATCAATGAATAAAGTACATAAAATGTAGTTATTTGTTTCATTATATTTTGTCCTTGAAGTTATCCTTATACCAATTTAAATGTGTGACGTCATTTGACCTTCAATACTCCTCCCACTATTTCTATCGTTAAGCTACCCCCACCATTGTTACAATTCGACCTTGAAACCCCGCTATAAAGGTTCGTGGGAGAAGAAGTGACTTCAAACAGTCGCAGATATCAGTGGCATAAACATCAAATATTGTGTTCGTGTAGTGTTCTGAAAGTGCTTTTATATTCACGGTAATTTTTGGATTTATATACCATTTTTTTCAATAATGAGTATTGCAAAAGAAACTCTAGATGAAATTAATGAAATGTTTAGCAAAGATTTCGAGGTTTTAGAGAAAAAAAAGGTTACCGAAATGATTGTAGGCAAAGTGTATAAAATTGTAAAGATGGTTTCAATGACTACACGATTTGGTAAAACTCTTTTAGTGGCTTTACACGATGACGGTGATAATAGCACATTTGAGACTTTTTTACCAAAACGTGTGGCCGAAACACTATCTGACGATATTGTAGATATTATGAGTAAAACTAAAGATAAATACACTCTAACTTATTTGGGGCAGGGCACTAGAGTTTTTGGAAACAATACTCGAACATTATTACGTTTTGGCTCATTGGAGTAAATTGTATGTAAATTGTTTGAAAAAAAGGATGTAATTAAATTTAAAATATAGTTGCACATGTCAGAATACTTACGCGTGTTCATTATTTCTGTTAAAGATGTCTGCTGATGCGACGACGACGACGACGACCGCCAACGAATGTGTAGATAGATACATATTTTGGTTGGGGAGAGAATTAAGAAATAGGGCTCACGATATGTTAGATAGCGTAAATGATTGGTCGCATATTGATGTAACCAAAGATCAATATAAGAACGAGATCAGGGATACAATCAATTTTATGGCTGGGGCACACTTGTGCGACAAATTTTTATATGGTTCCATAGACATGGATACATTTTGTGCTGAAATGGTTGAAGAAGAATTAAAAGAATACCTCGTCAATATTCCACATTTACCAGGTGAGCTTGCTGCAAAATATGAATTGGTTTCTGCAACAGCAACAGCCCAAGACGTTGACGATCGAAATAGTGTCGGATGGGATAGAATTTTGAGCAACGAAAACGAAGACATGGAAAACTAATTTTTTATAATTTCTGTATTTGTGCAATTAAATAACTGTAAATAAATATCTGTTACAATCACAGTTTTATTTTATTTCTTTTATAAACATACCAACCCAGTAGATCATAGTCAGTGTTTCTTTTTCTCAGCTGAAATATTTAATATAAGTAGGGCAAATATAAATAAAATAGTTTAGTAAAGATTGAAAATGAGTCGAGGAAACAACACAATTGATAAATTTGGTCGTCAGAAATATAATGAAAAATATCATATATTATCTGGGCCACAAGGGATTGGTTTTAAACTTACAGCGGATGGGCAGTATGATATGGGTGGAAAAATCATAACCAACTTAGGCGAACCTAAAGATGATGACGATGCTGTGACAAAACACTTTGTTAATAGAAAGTTTTACAATTTTGCAGTTGTAATATGTGACATATTTAACAAGGATGTCCTCCCCATGATATACAAAAATAATAGTGAGCTTAAAACAAAAATTGAAGTTATGCAGAAAATACTCTATCATCAGCCTTTAAATGACTCATTAAGCGCACTGTCGTACGACTCGACTTCAAAAAAAATCTAAAAAAAGCAGGTTAAAGAATAGGAGAACGCACTCCGAGTGGCATAGCCTTGAAGATAACGTCGTAGTCGTCGGTGAATTGGACCTTCCCTCCAAGAATATTGAAATGTTATTTATGTGTATGATGTTTTATTGTCATTGTTTTTAATAATGAAGATTGAAATAAAAAACTTTATTTTACAATATATTGTTTATTTATTTTACATTTTAAATAAAAAATATAGTCATACAATATGTTATTTAAACAATATTAGCTTTATCTATCCAAGAGTTGAAGTGGTTGGGAAATCCTAGCCATTTGACAAATAATTGTTCGATGTGATTTTTTTTGCGTTGTCTAAGGACCTTTTCTACTAGATAAACGTCAGGACTGCTTGTTTTTTGTAGTTCTGATTCGTAAAAACACCCTCTTATAGGCTGACCTTCTAACGATTCCAACAAGTAAGTAGGTGGATTTGTAACGTTAACTTTTACAACTTTAAACAATTCGGTTGACCAAGAGGGCGTATATCCTTTCTCGAATAAGCTTTTGTACTTGCTAATACGCACAATGTCACCCATGGAAAACTTAAATTTTTTAGGTACAATTTTTAAATAATCATATGCTTTAATATGTGTTTCTTCTTGCACGCCTGCAGGCTTCATTCCAATGGTGCGATGTTTCGAATGGTTATAGGTTTTTGTTACTGCCGATAATATATGTATCCATTTGTAAGATCCTCTTGTCGAGAATTGTTTATATAAATTATTTTTTAAAGTCCTTATGACTCTTATGACTCGCTCAACAATTGCAGCTTTCTTTGTGCTGTAAGTGGAATAATGATTTATATTATATTTTTTCATCAGGGCTTGAAAGTTTGTATTATAGAACTCCTTTCCTTGATCACTTTGCAGATTTGTTGGTGTATATGATGCCTCTTCAATGATGCTTTTCATCGCATTAGTAACTTCTATACCAGTCTTGTTTTTTATGGCTTTGGTATAGACAAATTTCGAGTAACAATTTATACAGACCAAAATATAACGATAACCATCGTTTTCATCAGCATACTGTTGCATTTCAGCCAAATCAATTTGCCACAAATCTCTGTATCCTTTTATTATCGTGCGCCGTCTTACAAAATTTTTTCTAGCCGTTCTATGTAGTTCATTAACAATCTTGATTTTTTCTAGACTGGGCTCCATATTATTAGTAATACTAAAGGTTTCAGATCGAAGGAAGAACTGAATAATATCATTAAATATTGAGCTTAATATATTATATCTTCTTCTCGTAATTCCTCTATGATTGACATAATTTCATTTTCGTGTCCAGTGTGACCGGCCATTTTGGAACTCCACAACAAACGTAAACGATCCACCAACTCTTTAGCTTTGTTCCAGTAGACATATTGAAATCTTTTCGAAGATAATTTCTTTTTTGTGGGTAACTGTAGTTTTTCCGAGAGATTTTTTCTTGTAATAGTACCACCTAATTTTGTGCCCATTATCAGAGGTTTAATAATTCGTAAATATTTGTTCCATCTGGTCTCCCGTAAACCATCACTTTTTTTAAAATTGTTGTAGACAGCATTCGTTGATTCCAAAATTTCCTTGTACGTTGAAAGTACATTATCACTTAATTGTTGTTGTTCCTTGCCTACACTTGGGGGTGTTTAAGAAATAACAAATCATAAAGTGCCGGTGATCCACCATATTCTGCAATATTTTTCCCTTTTTTGTATAAGACAATATTTCCATTTCGAAAACGCACCTCTAAATTACCAATAAAATTTTTGTTATGATCTGTTTTTGAACCAAAACGTACACCATATACAGTATCGTATAGAGATGGTTTCGAACGTAATCCTTTCAGGTGTGCGTTTAAAGTATCGGAAGTTGTGGTGTCAGCGGATGCGAGAGATGTATTAGTTGATGTCGAGGGTGTATCAAACACCGATTGGCTAATATCTTCTTTGAAATGCGATGCTGCTGCTGCTGCTGCTGAATAGGTGTGGAGGTTTGAAAGGAATGTGTAGGTTGGGGAAAACCTGATATTTGAGTCGACTGCACTGATGTACTGAGACTATGTGACTTTGTAGCTGGATAATGTTGTTGCTGTTGTTGTGCTGCTGCTGCTGCTGCTGACGTTGCTTAACCACATCAGATATAGTTGTCAACGGCTTAGAAATGGGTTCGTAAAACTTTTCCAATTCCACAACATTAAACTCTTTAGCCGCTTTAATTTGTTTAAATTTTTTTCTGACGGCATTGGTAGCTTCCACTAGTTTACGTTTTAAGTCGATCGCGTTATTCATGATGTTAACAAAGGACGTTTTAACAATCAAATGAGCGTTTTCTCTTACTATTACAGTAATATATAGCTATCAAATCCTTTGCGGTATCTTCCCGATTTCACATCACTGTCTTTATCAATTACTAAAAATCCATACTTATTATCCCAACATTTTGAGCACATTTCTTGAAATTGAGTAAAAGTTAGATCCGGTGAAACGTGGTCGGAAAATATGTGTTTCATATTCAACTTATCTTGTTTAAACATAATAATAAAATTGGCGTTGTCTCGCACAAGCTGTTTAGGCACTCGCGAATATGTTTGCGCTAGGTAAAAGGAGTCGATATTTTATGACGTCCCATGCTAAAGTACGATCTTATAACATCTTGTTTTTCACATATAACATCATCAAAGATAAATATAGAGTTTGGTTTTGCATCGGACGGTTCCACAATATTACTGGAATCACTAAAGGCATAGTAGCCTAAACCTTTGATGGGCGCTAAAATTTTCCTTAAATACTCATATTTCGGTTGATACAGAGATTTCGAGTAAATATAGACATTTTCGAAACGTAGCCCAAGGGGGTGTGTAAGCAGCGAAATCATGACATTAGTTTTTCCACAATTGGATGGACCAATTAACAGGCCGCGAATAGAGGAAGGAAGTAAAGGACCGTGTCTCTTCATTATCTTCTTTTCAAATCCAAGTCCGACTTTTTCATCGAGATTGTCAATAGGAAGTTTTTGTTTAAGATCGATAACGCGCATCTTAGGAAAATTTGATATTTTATAGGCAATTTTTCACAAAACTGTCATTCAGATGCCGAGCGTCAAACGAAGTGGACGGTCTCACGTTTCCAACAAAACTGGATACGGTATTGTGAATTCGTTAATAAATAAATTACCATTCGAGGTACACATTCCTGGTTATCAATATTGCGGACCCGGAACAAAAGTAATAAAACGTGTAACAAGAGGTGATCCAGGCATTAATCCTTTGGATGCCGCATGCAAAAAACACGATTTAGCCTATTTACATAATAAAGACAACATAAGTGCGAGACATCGAGCGGATTACGAGCTCGAACAAAGTGCTTGGAATAGAGTAAAATCGAAAGATTCCAGTTTAGGTGAAAAAACAGCAGCTTGGTTAGTTACAAACATTATGAAAGGAAAACAACGTTTTGGTATGGGTGTACCATCATCATTATCAACAAAAAAAACATCTAGTAAAGGCACGCGTCATACAAAAAGGAAAGGTGTTAATAAAAATCGACATGTTCGGAAAGCCAGTTTCGGAACAGCTATTCGACAAGCAGTTCGAAGGGAATTATTAAAAGCCGGAAGTAAAAATGTGTTGGAAAAAAATGTCATGAATGCATCTAAAATAGATCTGTCGGCAGCACGTAGATCGGTAAAAGCGGCAGGTGGCAAAAGGAAGGTTCGTACACCGAGAATAATACCGATTCCTAAAACTGGTGGAATATTACCATTAATACCAATTTTTGCCGGGTTATCAGCTTTGGGTTCATTAGCCGGTGGGGCAGCGGGAATTGTGCGCGCCATAAAAGCAGTAAAAAAAAGCAGCGAAGATAAAACCGGTGCCGGCCTGTATTTAAAATCGAAAGAAAATGGTTTGTTTCTAAAGCCATATCGTAAAGGTATGGGATTATTTTTAAATCGTAGATCAAAAAACTAATTGAATCCCTACCTCGAAGACCACTATCTAACATCGATATAGAAAAATATGCCAAAAAGAAAAGAATAGGACACTTTCGAGGCGTTTATATGAGGGATTTATTACCTAGACAAGGTCCTCGACGTTACGAAGCAGCAATAGTGAATTTGGATAGTACGCGTGGTGCAGGGACTCATTGGGTAGCTTATAGAAAAAATAATTCTAAAGTAACATATTATGACAGCTTCGGCGATTTACCCCCACCGATCGAATTGGTACGATATCTACAAACGGGATCGGAACCATCAAAAATTATTTACTATACATACGATCGTCAGCAGGATTTTGGAACAGTCTGGTGTGGACATTTGTGCTTAAAGTTTCTTGTCGAATCATCAGCGTAAAAGATGTTATCATCATCATCGTCACCATTAACACCGCAAATGGATCGCAATAACTATACTAAAATGTTGCAATCACTGAAAGCATTTCATCTAGCCGGTGGATTAAGGAAAATGACCGTGAAACAGTTAGAAAACATGCCCAAGGAAGTAATGATTGCATTAGCCCCAAATGAAATTCCATTCGTTTGGGAAAAGTTGCCGGAGCACCTTAAAAGCGATATCGATATATTAAAATATCAGTGCGGTTGCAAACATTATTTCAGCAGCAGCAGCAATTTAAACGAGGTTATGACTGATGAGGATCTTACGGCTAGAAAAATATTTTGTTGTTATTGCAAAATCAGCGATGTGCACATAAAAGCAGAAAATAGCATAAAAACATCACTATCTAATGCAGTGAGAAAAGGTGTGAAGATGAATCTTTTTAAATGTTGCCGCTAAGAATAAAACCGAGATGTGTGATGTTTTAATGGTTAGTCATGTCTTATACGTTCACACTAACAGGACACTCGAGCGTCTTAAGCGCCGATTTTTATCCACCAGTCGAATTAAATAGAGAAAACAAATATGGTCTGGCATTGCTGGGATTTTACACATACAATTCAATTTTTAATGTGGACGAAAGCAACAATAAGTTTGCCTACATGAAGGAGGGTTACACCACCGAGCCGATACAATTGCAGATTCCACCTGGGGCCTATGAAATAGATGAGATAGGTAAAGCTATGTCGAAGGCTTTGAGGATTTCAACTGAAGAAAAGAACGATGGAATCTTTTACTTGGTCGCTAATAATAATACGCTGAAATGTGAACTGAAATCCCAATATACTATAGATTTCCGGGGAGAGGCGAGTATCGGTAAAATGTTAGGATTTAATCATACAGTGTTAAAAAGAGACAAAAAGCACGAATCAACCGAGATGGTGGAAATAATGAAAGTACGCATCATACGCGTAGATTGTAATATAATTTCCGGAGCATATATGAATTCGGTGGAAGGTCATACCTTGTTTGAATTCGATATCGACGTGGAGCCCGGTTACAAAATCAGTAAAGAACCACAAAATAATATTTATATGCCGTTAATGCCGGCAGGACGTCAGTTTATCGACAACATTACTCTTCGCATCTTGGACGATAGCGGTGATCTAATCAATTTTCAAGGCGAGAAAATAATCGTGAAATTGGAACTGAAGAAACTTTCATAGAAATGGGTTTTTGCTTCAATCGTCAATTGTGTGTGCTGTCGACTAAGATGGGGGAACCGCCGAAACATAATAAAAGTAAAAGAAGAGTTAACGTCAAGGTTAGTCGTCGTCCAGACGTTAGATCACAAACATCTCAACAGTTATCTGCCGAAGACTATAAATTTTTAAAATCAATCGGTCTTAAAGTGCGAAAATGATTTCCACCACCAGCGATAAAATAGAGGTTTTCTCCGAGCCCATCTTGGACAATTCCATTATTAGTCTAGAAGAGCATACGTATAAACCATACGGATCTCCATCATTCAACAATTCGGATGAAGTCCGTATCCCCATTAATTTTCAAGATATTATACTGGATATCGCCGAAAGTTACATATATATCGAAGGAAAATTTAAACCCATAGACGCAACGAAAAGATGTTTTTTATCAAATAATGCCCTCGCATTTTTGTTCGATGAAATTCGCTACGAGATGGGAGGTGAGCAGGTCGCCGTGGTTCGTAAACCTGGAGTTACGACGACATTAAAAACCATGGTTTCATTCGGAAGTTTGCAACAAAGATCTCTCATGACGTGCGGATGGGGTCTCGACGAAGCAAACCAAGATATCGTAGACACGGCAAGTAACGTATTCTCCGGGAAATTACCCTTAAAATATCTTATGGGATTCGCCGAAGATTACGCAAAAGGTGTTTTCAACGTAAAACAAGAGCTTATTATGATTATAGCTCGCACTTTTACAAATTGTTACGTCGGCGAAGTAGAGGCAGAAATTAGTATCGACAAAATCGAATGGAAAATTCGTCACATCATTCCAGACGACAAGCAAAAATTGAAAATACTGTCTCGCATTAATAAAGGAGGAAACAATGCCAGTATTCAAATGGCATATCGTAAATGGGATCTGTACGAATTACCAGCTTTAAGGCAAACATCTTCCGACGTGTGGGCCTTGAGAACGAGTACAAGTCTGGAAAGACCGCGCTATATAATCGTCGGGTTTCAAGACAGCAATAATTGCGACAAGAAAGAAAAAAACGCAACCCAGTTTACCCACGCCGACGTATGCGACATTAGACTGCATCTGAATTCAACCGTTTATCCATACGAAAGATGGAATTTAGATTTCGCCAAGAAACTGTACGCAGCAGCCTATTACAATTACGAAAACTTCCAAAGCAGCTACTACGGGCGCGAAATAAACGATCCGATGATAACGTTCGCGGAATATATGAAAAACCCCGTTTTTATTATCAATTGCAGTCATCAACCAGAGGCGATTAACTCATCGACAGTGGATGTAAAATTGGAGTTCCAAACGAGAAAGAATAAATTCCCCAAAGACACTAAAGTGTACGCATTAGTTATTCACGACTCATTTTTTAGTTATAATGTATTAAACGGTTCGGTGACCAATAAATCTATATTTTAATGTATCTATTATATGTAACACAAAATAATGTTCTTGAATCAATAAATTTGTAATGAGTGAAGTAGTAGTTTTATATTTATTTGAAACCCAACCAAAAAAAAAGCTGGCGGAAAAGCCCGCTCTTTAAGAAAAGAGTACGGGAATTTAGAAAATGGTGGTTTATTAAGTGGAAAAAAGAGCTTAAATAACACAAGAAAAAATTTTTAAGGCAAAATATGAAAACAACGATTTAGAAAATTTGTAGGAAAGTAACGGTTAGGAATAGGGAAAAAAGTTATAAGAAAAAAATTATAGAGGAAATCGAGTACTATAAGCAAGCATTTTTCTCGATACGTAAAAAAAATTTTTTTCAAAAAAAAATTGAAAAATGGTGAATGCGCGCCAAAGTTGAAGTTTTGGAGCAAAATGATATTAGTAAATTATAAAGAGAATTTTTTTCTACATATGGTAGTACTTTTCAAAATTCGGAAAGATGAAATTTTAAGAAAAGGGTTATAGTAAGTTAGTAATTTGGATTTTTTAAAGCGCTGTAGCTCGGGAACCGTTCAAGATAGAAAAAAAAATAAAAGCACTTTGATAGCCCAAAATTTTGAGGAGAATGCGATGGTGTAAAAAAAATTATAATTTTTTTTTTTTTTGAAAATGCTGAATACGCGCTAAAGTTGAAGATTTAGAGAAAAACGGTATTGGGAAATTAAAGAGAGAATTTTTTTCTACATATTGTAGTATTTTTGAAAATTCGAAAAAATGAAATTTGAAAAAAAGTGTTATAGAAAGTTAGTAATTTGAATTCTTTAAAGCGCTGTAGCTCGGGAACCGTTCAAGATAGAGAAAAAATAAAAGCACTTTAATCACCTAGAATTTTGAGTAGAATACAATGGTGAAAAAAAATTTGGAAAATCTTAAAAATGACAAAAAATTTAGATGAAAAAATTGAAATTCTTGAGTTAGGAGGCTAGGGCCGCCGAACGGAAGTATGTGGAAGTTGTAGGGGAGGGTTTTTTTTTTTTCTAAGTCCAAAGAAATATCAAAAAAATTTATTTGAAAAAAATGTAGAGAAAGTCTAGTACTATATGCTAGAAAAGTGGAGGGGGGTAGTTTGTGTCCATAACAGAGATACGGTGAGTTATAAAATCATATTATTCTCAAACTTATATAATGCATATATGCACTCCACCTTACCTCCTCCAACTTTTTGAATGTATATAGAGGCCGGTATTAGAATTATTTCATCATTACACATTCGATCGGCAAGATGGAAGATATACCAAAAAGGATCATTGGCATTGTCAGGCCATTCGTGCCCGGCAAAATATGCAAGTGTGAGGAGTGCGGGGGTACCGCACCAGGAGCGGCACCTTCGGCACCGCCTGCAACGCCGACACCACCAGCGACGACGACGGTGCCGCCAATGAGAAGACCAAGGGCTGCACCTAGGTCGGTGTTAATATCGTTGGGTATTACTCCACGGTAGGCACCCCACCCTCCCCCCAGGCCCTTTTAGGGCCACAAAAACGGTCCTTTTCAGGACCACATTATGTTTTGATCGTAGTTTAGTAATCGTCACTTATGGGGCGAGATATTCGTTTAACGACGATTTGTCTCGTAGCTTAAGTGCCAAGTTATATGCTTGAGAACCTATGAAAATGTTAACAGTTCAAACAAGGTTTCTATTATTTTTTTTTTTTTTTGTAATGTATTCTTCACAAAATATTAAGAATAAGTCTTATTGTCTAAACAAATCTAATTCCTTATTTAAAGTTTTTGAAAAAATCAATAATTCTATAAGCTCTCACCAATACATAACATTTAGAATCCGTTGGTGGGGTGGGGGTAGTTCTATATATATGAGACTGGGCCAGTTACACAGTCATATATTCATCAACCCTCATACGATGAACATGGAGGAAGAAAGACCCGCCAGCCGAGGCTCATCCATCTTTAGTGATGACACCGTAGCCGACAACGTTGGAGACCTGCAAGTCTTCGACGACGACGACGAGGTGGATTTTGAAATTGACGTCCTACGTTGGGACGACTTGGATGAGCCGATTCCGCTAGTATATGACCATGATCCGGGTCTAGTGGAATTAGACGATGCGGGCGATTGGGTCTTACAAAGACTCGAAACTCCGTCGCCGCAGCCAGAGCCGGACTCGACGGAAGATGCGGTGCTGGAAATTCCAGCATCACCAACACCCGACGACCCACAAGGCCCCTGCGATTCGTCAAGCTGGTGGTCGACCAGCGAGGATGGGGCACCATAAGCCCCACACTCTCCCTGGCCCTTTTTAAGGGCACACAACAACGGTCCTTTTCAGGACCACAAAATACTTTGATCGTAGTTTTAGTACATATTAGTACTTTGTTACTAATATTGTATGTATAGAATATACAATATTAGATACAAAGTATTAAAACTTTAAGTGCTGGTGGAACCCAGCTAAATTGTTCGTTCGTATTTGAGACCACAAACAACTTTTGGTCTCAATACGTAATACGACATTTGTTTTCACCCCCCCCCCCCCACCATTAATTTGTCTCTATATATACGACCACCAATACTTATTACAATCATTTTAGTTCAACATGTCAACGACTCAACAACAACAACAACAACAACCCATCCAATGCCCTGTGGTAGATTCTACCACAGAGAATTGTTTGGAGTGGGAGCCGAACGATCCTAGATGGGATGAACTTTGGCGGTTCATCATCGAATATACAGAGGACAACACCACCACCCCCGCTGATGATGACGGGCCGTGCGACTCCACAACTCAATAAAAGAGTCGCATGTTTTACAACCAAACGGTCATTTTCAGGACCACAAAATAATTTGATCGTAGTTTTAGTTGGTTATAATACTTTGTAACCAATATTTTATGTTTTTTTCATAAAAACATACAATATTGAGATACAAAGTATTAGAAGTTCTGGCGACAGAACCTTAACTTCATAAACCGAACCATGTTTTAGCATACTTGTAAATATTATCAGAAAATATTTACAACTATTGCTATTGCGTAGTTTTAGTGGATTATTCACTCTTTTTTTTTTATTACCTAATATTATGTGGGACAGGGCCTATATGAAATAACACACAAAAATAAATTTTCAAGTCATTTTTATTCTCATTATAAAATATAAAAAATTTGATCAAACACTTTTTTATTAACTACAATATATATATATATATATATATATATATATATTTACAAACTTAATACTATAAATTAAAAGCTAATATCTACAACTACCTAACACCTACTACATAATTTATTAAAGTCCTCTAATTGTCTTTTTAACCGCGCAGATTTCACTTTTTTTATCTCTAATTGTTTTTCAAGTTCTATAATGTCACTGTCACACTCGTCCACTTCTTTCACTAAGCGTTTTTTCATTTCGTAAATGTCTGTCAATTTGGTCTTCTGAGAGTTGGTGAAGTCTTCGACCCACTCCGGTTGTGATGGCTCGGAATATATTAACGAAGAAGACGCGGTTTTATTTGGTGAAGACGATGACGATGACGACGACGACGACGACGACGAAGCAGCGGAAACTTCATCGCCTTCAAAACAACGCTTAAACCGCTTCTTCATGGGTTTCCGGCACCACAATATCGGCGACAGTGGTGCTGGCGCTGGGGAAGACTTCACCTCCGACACTATTTCATTCTCTACGCTGGCCGGTGTTGGTGGCGTTGGTGGTGTTGGTCCATCGGGGCCTTCTATGACTTCCACTTCTACTGACAATGGCTCTTTTGGTGCTGTTTTTAGGAAGTCGGGTAATGGAACAGGGGTGGAGGGACGCTTAAAGTTAAACTTTTTCTTCTTCCCTTGTCCCACACCTTTAATCGCCGAATAAAATGTTTTTTTATCGGCGATTTCCGACTTCCGCATAGTCAAGAGCTTTTTCAGTTTCGAAGCTTTCGGAGAAGATTCCCTAGGCCGCGATGCTTTTCGCACAACCACATCACTAATCACATTTATCTTTTGCTCCTTCTCCTCCGTCCAGCATTCCAGGAATTGCGCTGCCGACTGAACTAACTCTTCGTCGCGACCATCGTTGAGGGCTCGGTCTTCGGCATCTTCATGCTCCACGCCATTCCAGTTCTCGAATACCCCCGGACTTAACACTTCCAAACCACTCATGTTATCCAGCATGCCTTGCTGTGAACCGCAGCTCACGTCAAGAGCATCTAAAAGAGACCGTACACTAGACATTTTCGATATTCAAACTCACACAATTAACTTTTTCTTAGCACTGTACTGTTTGCTGTTCTGACGAACTGTGAAGAGCTCGAGCCAGCAAGTCTGCTTTTATGCCCATTTCCCCCACTACACCACCTTTATTCCTTTTGTTCGATGCATTAAGTATAATATTTAAACTTGTCAGATGCAAGGCCAAGGCCAAGGCCGACGTAACCGGCAATACCAGGGTCGTTTTCAAGGCTGTAATTTTCATGGATTTTTTTTTGTCCCTGTCAAGGTTATTTTAAAGAAGCATATAAATATAGTACTAAACTTGTTAGATGCGAGGCCAAGGCCAAGGTCAAAGTACCCGTCAATGTCAGGGTCGTTTTCGAGGTTGTAATTTTCAAGGATTTTTTTTTGGTCCTGTCAAGGTTATTTTAAAAAGTAATACATAATTAGAGTACCGCGATTGAAAAGTACAACATATTCAAACATCATGTTGCCAACCGATGAACAACCTAGTGAAGCAGCCAAAACATACAGTCATATACCAAAAGCTTTTTATTTAACTTGTCATCATTGTAAAAGACTAGGTATCTGCTGGCGAAATGATCTTACGTACGACTTCAACTACATTGACCTTTTCAGGGTTAAATTTGTACAATGCGGCTTTTGTGGACTAGTTTACTACCAGTTCAAGGACATTAATGAACGCGCCATCCAGAGAAGAAATTGGGTCATAGAAGAAGCTTATCTGTACAGAAGAAATTAACATGTATTTTATTTCTTAATTTTTAATTTTTTTGTTTGTTATATTTTTTATTTTTTAATAATAAAAAGTAAACTCAATGTTTTGTTATATTTTAATTTTTTTTTTCAATAAAACAATAGTAAAATGAATCTGTACGTGTATTTATTAAACATCACCTAAAATACGTTTTGCAATCCATATTTTTCTGCAGAGTCCGTTTATTAATGAAATAGAACCATATATTAGGGTGAAATCTAATGGTTTCAAATCAGTCTCACATAACAATGTCAGAAGTAAACACTATTGATAAGTTCGGTCGCAAAAGAAAATTTAAGGATTTTAACTTTATGCGAGGTCCTTCAGGAATAGGTTTTAAACTTACACCTAATGGAGATTACGACATGGGAAGCAAAAGATTGTGCTATTTAGCAGAACCTCTTGAAGGAGACGATGCGACCACACGAAATTATGTTGATAATAACCTTGCTCAGTGTGTGCAAGATACGCAGAAAGCTTTACATGACTCAACAATTGTTATTAAAGATATATTCAGAAACCAACTTGAAGGTTACGTGCGCAAGAAATTAATTGAAACCGGTCAAGAACTTAGAGGATACATTGATGATACTGTTATTGCAATATATGAACTTAGGCAAGACGAACTGCGTGATGAACTTAACTCTAGAATGTTGAAAATTGAAAAGACTATGGAGGATCTTGTCAGCAAACCTGTTTCACATTAAACATTTACTCGTAGACCTGTGCGTTTGATTTACTATTAGACAAATTTTTCAACAATAACTTTTACAGTTTGTTATTTGTCGACACTTCATTATATTTATAATTTTAAAATAATGGTTCAATAAAAAAGCAATCAAGTAATGAATACATGTTTTTTATTTAAAAAAAAAAAAAAAAAAATACAATACTATCGTTACATATTAATGTTGTATGTTTAATAAAAATAATAAAAACAATACAAATAATGAAATATGGATTTTCCAGATTACGTGCTGTCCTGACTTAGAAATGATTCCAACACGGTGACTAAATTTGCTAAGTTTTCTTCCGGGTCTGTTTTGTAAAAATCTATGTCTGCATGCCCCCAAGGTAGAGTTTTGGTTGAACTGGGAATTACATAACGTTTATCATCGCTATGTGACAATGCTACTTTATTTATTATGTTGGTATAAATGTTATGTAATTCACTTCTAAATGTCTTCATCTTTCTTAATATCAAACCACCCCGTTCAACAATTCTTTGGTAGTCTTCCTGATGAAGGTCTTTCTCGATAACCCATTTTTTGATACCTTTGGCTTTTTTTAATTCATTATTAATGGACTTTACATAATAAGCCTTCGCGCCGGTACCATAAAATCTTATTATCGGATCACCAGGAAACTCATCTTTCATTCTACCAACTACAGAATTACTTTTAATTATGTTGAAATTATTAATTTCGGGGTAATTTGATGTATCGAATTTTTCGGGGTTTTCTGATATAGTTTGATAAAAGTTTTCCGTATACACTTTTAATATAAGCGAGTCAGTATCGGTGTAAAGTAACGAAGCATCATCACCAAACTTGGATTTAATAAAATTATAATAAAAATCGTATATTACAGTCTTTGATATATCTAATATGGAAAAACCGATATAAATTGGTTTATTGTACAATATTTTAACTTTATTCATATGTATAGCAACAAAGTTCTCGGTAAATATCGAGCTACTATTGAAATTGGGGCGGGATATTAGTGCTCTAGCTCCATTTCTGCCTACACTGTTCTCCCAATGTGTTACTAATTTTATATCCTTTCGATTTTCCACATTTTCCATAGTTTTACCAAATATCGCGTTATTTTTTAATTTAAAAGTGTCCTTTGCAAATTTTGTGGTGGCCTTGTTACGTAAATTGGTATTAAAATCAATATACGATTTTAGCCATTTTGATTGCTTAAACTGTAATACTCGATGGGTTTGCATTACCACTAAGCCGTTGGCGATGGCTTGTTTTAAAGTTCTATAGTGTACAATGTATTTTTTTTTATCTTGTAAATTAGGAATTAATTTCGGTAATTTAGCGTTTTCTGTTGGCGGTATGATATTTTCTACTAGAAATGGAAGATGAGAATGTGCATCATGCAACTCAGTCGGATAATGCACATCCACTTCCAAAACGTAGCCATGTAAACTATCATCACCAACAGCCATAATATTTAAATCCAGAATTTCGCGAAATTCATCGAAAACCCCCATATGGTAATGCTTGTGACATACTATGACCATATAGATTTGTAGCATCAAGGTATGTTATAAATGAAGAAGGTTTTGTTGGGTCATAGTCTGGTAAAAAAATATTATTAGCGATGTGCTTCCTTTCTGTACACTGGCTTATGCCGCCGCGTATACCTTTCTTAAAAAAATGTATCATGTCTATATCAGTTAAGAGCTCTAACTCTACCTTAGTCATACGTAGCATACAATCAAATGATAAACTTGGAAGGGTATAGTAATGTGCTGGATCAAGTTTATCGAATTTTAAACAATTATTCCGAAATTGCTCAAAAACATCACACAATAGCAACACATCTGATTTTAAATACACGTCCGAATAGTCCCCCAAAGTTTTACACCCAAACAAGCGCCATACTTCTTTTGCTCTTCTATAGCTTTCATCGCTAATATGTTCTTCCCGTAAATTATCATAAAATTCATCTTTACTTGGAAGACATGTATTTTCCATTTTTTCTATAGAGTCAATAAAGCTATAGGGAAAAACACCCTTTTGACGCATCAAATTAAATTGGTTGATATTTGAAAAATGTTTCCGCGTTTCAATAAAATCGTCGTCGTTTAAACCGCTGCCTAAATTTTCCAAAGACGTTGACAGAAATTTAAAACTATCAATAAATCGCAACTTTAAATATTTCCTCTTGACTTTTCCACATTTACTATCAAAATAATCGTGCACATAAATGCTTTTGGTAAATGATATGTACTTTTCCTTACTTTGAGCCAAAACACCAATTTTATCCCCATATTTACATAACTCTTTTATAAATAAATGGCTGTCGTAGCCGCTTAAGTTATGAAATATGATAGGGATAAATGAGGGTAATTTATAATTTAAATTACAAACGGAATGTGCAGCACCAAATCTTTTTGCACCAGTTATGTGACAGTGGTCTCGTACTTTAATCTCACCCTCTTCAAAAGGGCCTTCACATATACCACATATTTTAGCATCATTAAACTCCCTTTTTTCTTCAGGCGTTAACGGTTTCATAGGCTTAATGTCTTTTAAATATGTGTTGTATAGAGCCCTTAAATCACACTCGATACGATCCACAAAGACTTGAGCTGCATTATTCCCCCGAAATAGCTCAAATTTCGAAAGTGAGTCGTCAAAAGAGCATTTAATTAAATAAGCAAAAGAATATGATTCATGTTTAAAACTTTTTACAGTGTAAGAATTTTGTGGGTTTGGTTGTACCGTTTCAACGGGTTTTAAAACAGATTCGAAATCTGCATAAACCACGAATGGAACGCGCATTTGCTTTTCTATACCCTCGAATTTTAAAATATTTTCCGGCACACTCTTTCCAAATTTATCGATTTTGAAATCCACTGAGGGTGTTTGCGTGAAAATGTGGTTACAATCGTAGCTTTGATGTAAAGTTAAAGCTGACGGTGTACTAAAATAAATGAGGCAACCATCACAGAAATATATTTTATGTTGTTGACAACTAATTTGACTTGAAACTAAACGTGATAAATCCCGAATCCAACAATAATGACTCTTTGAACAAGTCGTATCACAAAAATGTTCACCGCCATCTTTACTACTACAGTCTTTTGTAATTAACAATAAATTTACATGCCTATCCAACTTTTTTGACGCATACCTCAGTGGACCAATAACTTCATGTATTACTTCATTATTTTCATATTTAGATTCCAGACCGTATACGTTAATTGATATGTTGTTCATTTCCTCAAATTTTTTAATGTCACGTAATTTTACTGGAAAATCCATACCTGTTACATTTAGCACTCTAGAAAAATGGGGGTAGGATGTCTTCTGTGAAGGCTCTGCTGTTGGAGGAAACAATGCTGATGTTACAGCCCACGCAAAGCAAAATTCGTCCTGGTTAATCACATTGACGACAGCTCCTTTCTTTTCAATAGAACACGGCAACTTGATGTATGATGAGCCACCCATAGGCATATACTTGTTGATACCAACTTCCAAGTATAAAATTCGCACAAGAGCCCATCCTATAACAAGAAAAATAATATATAAAAATCAGTTTAATATATCGGGTTTTGATTTTTCCATACCTGAATCTTTCTCCTGGAACTCTGTCGCCTGCGTTTTTATTAATTCGGTGAAAGAATGGTAAACGGCATCCAAATCACTTTCTACACTAATTATTTGATTAGCAGTGTTGAAGGATTTTTCACTGAATATTTCTTGTGATGGAAGCATGTACTCGCCAACAGCTGTCATGTTAACTTTTAAAGCATGATGCACACGCAATAAATTATTAACAAGTTCCACCACCTTGGATTTAATGTCTGCAAAGAACATTACGTAATCGGAATGCTCCATATCACTGCTAACCCGATAGGTTGCAATTCTCCTTTTGAAGGCACATTCAACGAGTTGCACACCATGACATACCGGCAAACATGAATTATTTTTATGTTGTTGTGTTCGTTTATGCACCGACATATGATTTATTGGAACATCTACATTACATGTAGCGCAATTAATTACCGGAATCGTCGATGTATACTCTTCAATTCGGAGCCGTTTTCCTCCAGGCACTTCATTAAATCTCGCCGCACACGATTCTCTTTGATGACGTCTCATATTATAAATATTAGTAAACTTAGAACCGCAATTTTCACAAACATATGCCATGATTTGTCAAATATTAACACATGTACTACCTATACAAGTCAGAGCCAACTGATGAATGGAACTGCCCCATACCTTATATAAAACCATTCAAGGTCACCCCCAACCACGTAACATATCTTCAAGGTCACACACCCAAGGTGACCTTCAACAAAGTCAAGGTCGTCTCGACCAAGGTCAAGGTCAAGGTCACACACACAACCTTGAACACAAGGTCAAGGCCAAAGCACACGTGCATTTTCAAGGTCAATGACAAGGACATGTGGGCGGGGCCAAAGAGGGGTGAAGCAAGGTCAAGGTCAAGGTCGAGGAGTGGGGGGATCGAGCGAATCGGGTTATGTTCACTACTAAATTCAATAATCTTTATTTATAAACGGCGTTATCCTGATTCAACGCACAGCCTAAACTATTAAAGGTACAGTCATGAAATTTTGAAAAAAGGTCGGCAAAACTATGTCGACATACCCTAAGAAATTATTTTTTAAAAATTCCCACCTCAAAAGGATGAAAAGGGGTAAATTGCCGTTTGACAAATTTTGCGATATATCTTGATAAAATAGAGTAACGGACTCGACTTTGGTTTCAAACGATAGTGTAGTATCTAAAAACTAATCTCTTGTTTTTTCAATATTTGCATTTTAAAAAGGAAAAAGGGGTAAAGCGTCGATTACCATTGCTCATAAAATCGTAAAATCCATGATAATCTATTAAGCGACATTTTTAAATCCTTCCAATGTGAATCTCCCAGGTTTTATAGAATTAAGAACTTGAATTGGCTGAAAATTTTTAAAAAATGAATAGCCTAAATATTCGACATTACATGGTTTTGGATTTATGCATGCTGATTGGCATACTAGACCAGGGCTTATTTGTTTTTAGGTGGAGGCGAAATGGAACATGGAGATTTTTGCATGAGAGCCTTCAGAATAACCTGATTAACGATAATTTTGATGCGTACTTTCAAAAAGTTGGGCAACATTGTTTTTATTAATAAAAATATAAAATTAATAAAAAAACCTTTTTTTTTTCGAATTTTCTCTCATGTAACTTTGAAGATGTTCATTTTAGAGGAAAGTTGATAAGGAAAAAGTTTTACAATTAAATTTGCCATAAGATAGGGTTTGTCGGAAATGTCCATTTTTCAAGTTTGTCTGAGTCCAAAATATCACGTTAACGTATTTAAATTTATTTTCGACATATAGTAGGGAACTCAAGTTTTCCAACGTTTTTTTCAGAATCAAAATCGGATGATTTAGACGCCCTCAGGAATTGTTTAAAGACATTGTTGATATTTTTGCTTATAAATAAATAGATTATCTCGGCGGATTTTCATTGGATTTTTTTTGCAATACATGGTTTGAAAGTACTTGGAAAGACGCTTCATTTTGTGAAAAAAAATTTCAATTTCGGTCAATTGGTTTTCGAGATACAAACTGTCAAAGTTGACAGCCTGTTATGGGGAATCTATAAACAATACCGACCTGATTGTTGAACCAAAAACTTAGTCTTGGCGAGCTCTTTTTTGATACAAATATTTAAATGTTTATGTTATCGGAAACTTTAATAAAAAATAAAAAGAATATCGCCCACGCGCGTGAAAAATGAAAAAAAGAGGGGCGGGAAGATATTATTTTAAAATTGAATTCGAAGATTCAAAATACATATCTGAAAAAAATTTTCATTTTCTCGGCTTCTAATGGAGCGATTTTAACAATTTTTTTTTAAACTGATGTACCGCGAATAATGGCACTCAAATATCATAATGCCATGTGCCCATCATGCATTCGTTTTGTTATAAACAAATGACGTTATTTATGCATCATACTTACAGCATACTGCACCTTATAGACTTTCCAAGCGAATTTTTGTTTATTAATATAATTAAGCATACTATAACGATATATATATATATATATATATATATATATATATATATATATATATATATATGTTTATGCGGCTTTCACGGATTCCTCCGTGTGAGATGCAATAGCAGTGGATATATCCACATTATGCCGTTGTAGTGCTGAAATCACATTCAGCAAACGTACAACTATATGCAACTCCGTGTATCCGGTGGGAAGTCGGCGAAGCCGCGTTCAGTGTTGCATGCTTCCTTCCGATCTGTCCTTTGCACAGACAGGTGCATGTCGGTACCCTGATGAGTCTAGTAGAGACGAAACATGTACCTCTGCCGTGTCACTGTAGCGGGGAGGGTAAGTTTTGACTTTCTTCTCGGTATGGTGGTACAGATAGGCCATCATCTCAGTGGTGGTGAAATGGGATGGATTGTGTTTTATCGCAATTCATTCAAATTGTGCAACCTCTAACACGAAAAGGATATGATTGGAATGAAGTTTGTATATATATATATATATATATATATATATATATATATATATATATATATATATATATATATAAATACTTCCGACTTCCCGCCGGATACACGGAGTTGCATATAGTTGTACGTTTGCTGAATGTGATTTCAGCACTACAACGGCATAATGTGGATATATCCACTGCTATTGCATCTCACACGGAGGAATCCGTGAAAGCCGCATAAACATATATATATATATATATATATATATATATATATATATATATATATATATATATATATATATATATTTATCAAAATTCTTTAAACAAATTGAAAAAAATTTTGGTTTTAAATAATTTTTTTCGTAAATTACAGATAAAAATAAAATAACTATTTTATATAAATCATATATGAAAACTTAATAGTTTTTAAGTTATAAGTAATACAATATTTCTACAAATATTTAGAGATATAATATTTTCGGAGATGAGAGCATGATGTGACCGTTAACATGAAAGTAGTGGGGCGGGAGGAAGAAACATCTGCTCAAACGGGCTTTCTAAAGGTATAGAAGGCATTAAAGAAAGTTAGTCCGAAGTGATTATGTGTCCCTGCTTGTGGAAAGATACTGATTACAGTGTTACCAAAAATTATATTTTATAAATGTATACGACATGGTATGTATAATTAACATGCAAATAAATTCAATTTGGAAACAAGTTTTTCAATTTGAATTAATGTCGTTTTCACCATTATATTTACTTATTAATCAAATATTTTTCTTAATTTTTTCGTATAGGTGAATATTATGAAACAATTCATTTTTGTCGAGAGGAATGGTAACTGGGAATTGCATATAAAAAGTCTGCGTAGAATGTTGCCATGTTTAAATGCCAGTGGTCATTTTCTTTATGCCAAATCTTTGGAAATATATATGCAGGATATGCACAATCTTCCAACCATGATGAATATGACAAATTCGTCAATCAGATTATTTTACTGTTAGAAGATCTGAAAAATTTTGGTGCGGCGTTTGGACAGACGTGTATAGAGCAGTTTGAAATACAATATTTAATGTTAAAAGTGCTTTATTCAACTTTTTGAACCTAATTTATAAAGAAAAACTATTTTATTTTTATCTGTATTTTAGGAATAAAATAATTTAAAACTAACATTTTTTTCAATTTGTTTAAACAATGATTATTTAAACAATTTTGATAATTAAAGTAAATATATATCGTTATAGTATGCTTAGTTATATTAATAAACAAATATTCGCTTGGAAAGTCCAATACTCTAGGGTGCAGTATGCTGTAAGTATAATGCATAAATAACGTCATTTGTTTATAACAAAATGAATGCATGATGGGCACATGGCATTATGATATTTGAGTTCCATTATTCGCGGTATATCGGTTTAAAAAAATATGATCAGAATCGCTCCATTAGAAGCCGAGAAAATGAAATTTTTTTTTCAGTTATGTATTTTGAATCTTCGAACTCAATTTTAAAATTAGAGCTACCCCCTCTTTTTTTATTTTTCACGCGCATGGGCGATATTCTTTTCATTTTTTATTAAAGTTGCCGATAACATAAACATTTAAATATTTGTATCAAAAAAGAGCTCGGCAAGACAAAGTTTTTGGTTCAAGAATCAGGTCTGTATTATTTATAGATTCACCTAACAAACTGTCAATTTTGATAGTTTGTATCTCGGAAACCAATTGACGGATTTGAATTTTTTTTTCACAAAAAGAAGCGTCTTTCCAAGTACTTTCAAACCATGTATTGCAAAAAAAATCCAATGAAAATCCGCTGAGATAATCTATTTGTTTATAAGCAAAAATATGAACAATGTTTTTAAACAATTCCTGAAGGCGTCCAAATCATCCGATTTTGATTCTGAAAAAAACGTTGAAAAACTTGAGTTCCCTGCTATATGTCGAAAATAAATTTAAATACGTTAACGTGATATTTTGGACTCGGACAAACTTGAAAAATGGTCAGTTTTTGTAAACGAAATCGGATAGCAAAATTATTGTGCAAAAACTATCTATTCGATCCTAATAAAGTTTTTTTTGCTGTAATATGAAGGTCCTCAGAAAAATTTAAATGGTCGAAAAAAATTGATTAAAAAATTGTTTTTTTTAACTTTTTTTAATTATTACTATTTTGCAATAAGGGAAATATATTTTGATATTTTCGACCAACCGTTTCTTATGGCAAATTTAATTATGGAACTTTTTTTCCTCTTCAACTGTCCTCTAAAATGAATACCTTCAAAATTACACGAGAGACAGTTGGAAAAAAAACGTTTTTTTTTCGTTAATTTTATATTTTTACTGATAAAAACAATGTTGCCCAATTTTTTGAAAGTACGCATATCAAATTTATCGTTATTCAGGTTATTTTGAAGGCTCTCATGCAAAAATCTCCATGTTCCATTTCACATCCACGAAACTTCGATATTTTACAGATAAGCCCTGGTCTATACTTCTACGTAGTCTTCTTAAGTTTTCTTTCTATATTTGAATAAATAGACTTGCATTCCGTTTTCAAGTTACTTTTGCTTAATTATTATTTTCTTTTCCTGGGATAAGTTTACCAGAGCACTTGAAAACAAGGCATTTCTGTTCTGGCAGGTACAATCATCACTATAAAGAATGACTCTTTGCTGACGGTTTCGGTTTTCTACTCAATATGGTTTCTAAAGAAACTATTCAATATTGAGGCAAATATATTGGCTGTTAAAACATCCTTTGTTTTAATATTAAAAATAATAAAGTTAGAGAATACATGTTTGATCTTGTAGTATAGGGAGGAGAAGTTGGACTTTGGATGCAATAAGATCGATTGCAAATCCGTAGTATATACACTACAATAGTCGGTTTCTTTATCTTTTTTTTTATTCAGTGCCTCTTGTTTTTAACTTGATGATTTCCATACTGTCCTTGCTGAGATTTTCTGTTCTATGGGCTACACATTTTTCGGTGAAAATAACCCATTTTCAGATTGTACATTATGTTTGAAAACGAACAACTGATAATAGTTTTAAGTTACTTTTGGTACCCTTAAAGTTACAATTTTGAGGTCCAAAGCGGCTCCAAATAAAGTTTTTACGTGCCAAAAATTAATATTAGTTGATTTTCAAGAAACCAATTTGCCATCTTTTTAGTACGATAAGAGTAGTACAGAACATTGTCTTACATACTTTTAATATAATATTTTCTTTACAAAGATAACATGAATAGCAATATACAATTGTTAAACCATGAGGATGTAAATATGTTGTTCTGGTTTTACGGATGCTAAGTAAATAGCAGGGTTTTTGAGAAAGTTTGGATCCAAAATTACTTCGTTGGTCAGAATGTAGCTCCAAGGGAGTTCCAGATCGGCTGAACATATTGTTGACTAAGATTTCAGTTACTGTTGAGGTCTCCTGGTTAGGGATAGCAAATACCTCACGTCATTTACTGAACTAGTCAATAGCAAACAAGATGTCTTTTTTTCTTTTACCTGTTTCTGGGAATGATCCAGCTATATCAATAGCCATCCGTTCAAAAGGTATTCTAATATTATACTTCTTCATTTTCCCTTAGATTTTGTGCTTGGACTTTGGCTAGCTTCACATTTAGAGCACAGTCTACACCATAATTTTACGTCTTGACAGTAGTTAACCTAGTAAAATCTTCCTCTAAGTTTCTTTAGAATTTTGTCTGGACAATAGTTAACCCAGTAAAAATCTTCCTCGAAGTTTGTCTAGACTTTTGTTAACTCCTAATTGAGCACTAGACTTTCCATTGTAAACTTTTTCTAAAACAACTTTTAATATAATATTTTGTTTACAAAGATAACATGAATAGCAATATACCCTTTTGGACTGATCTTCTTTCCGAGTTCTAGCTCTTTGATTGGGGTTTTCTGAATCAATATGGTGACATAAATTGTTTCTCAGCCGACAGAAGTCGCCCAAAATGTTTAAACAGTTTAGTTATGTTTTTACTTGATATTTGTTTATAGCTTGTATTGTTATTTTCATTACATTTGCATCTATCACCTACACTCTTAGTTTTCTTATCTAAATTATAATTTCATTTTCCTTCCATTTTTCGTTTTCCCAAATATTGTTGTTCTAAATGTATTTTTAATTTTTCAGAATTCTTCTTTCATTCATCTTGATTCATATGGCGTCTTTTTTTTCTATTATCTTCACCTATATCTTCGTTGCCATTTATATTTTCAACGTTACAAGCATATCTGGAATATAGGTTTTATCTCCTGCATTATTAATAATCAGTTCCTCTTCAAAATCTCCAATAATTTCTAAATTCGGTGATTTTAGTAAACTATTAATTCCACTACATTGGAGGTAATCTTGACAGTTTAGATATTGTTCAGACGAAACCACTGATGAATTATGTATACCTTCAGAAATTGTCAATAGTTACTGGAATGTTCGGTAAGTTGAAACAAAAAATCATCATTTTGTTACAGAGGTGCTCGCCTTCTACTTCGAAGGAAATTTTATTTTCTTTGGTTGTATTTGATGGTTCTGGCCATTGACTTTGATTTACGTGCCTACACCAGCTGGTGATAACATTTTTGATCCTCTGAACTGTGGATTCATCCTATGAGCTGAAAGAAACTTCTGAGAGATGATCGGAGACAATTGACTAATAAAGTCAGTTCCAAAGTGAAGAGTTATTTAAATAACTTTGCATTTTGTGTATAGCGGGCAATTTATTGTTTGAATAGCTAGAGATTTAATTGACTTAATACAAATTTACAAAATCTCTTGTCAAGTATTCGTGTATAAAAGCTAATAACATTAGATTGTTTCAGTCCATATATCATTATAGATTAGAAGTACAAATTTGCTTACCTTAAAACAATAATCAAAACTCTGTAAACCAATAAAATTAATTCAATAGTTTGTAATAATTATAGATTATACTCGTTTCAAAATTTATAAAATCATAAAAGCGCTTCACACTTAAGTCTATAATCAAGGAAAAACTAAACAATTTTATTTCAAAAGGGACATAGGCCAAATGCTTATTTACTTTTGGATAATGAGGTTTCGGCAAAATTCATATATTAAAATTCTCACATGTATAATGTAGATGTAGATTTATGTCACTCTTAGACTGTAAGTTTTGATATCTGCCACCTGATAGTATCGAAATATCGATTTTGACCAAAAATGGACTGACACAATTTGCATCTTAGAACGACGATATTCTGCTTACGATCATCTAAATAGTAATTTTTACATTTTTCCAAATTCCCTTTGATAACGCTGTAAAGTGTTAAAATGCCTCTTTACTCTTTTGTCAGATAACGCTAAGACTATTGTACAGATTGTGCTCAAACTTCATTAGTAATAATAATAACGAAAAAAGTAAAATAATTATTGAGGCGTAATTTATTAGCCCCCAAAACCATTCCTCACTACTTCCGTGGGCGAAGCCGCGATGGGTAGTTGCTAATAATTTATGTAAATAAATAAATTTAATATCTGGCGTATTCCAAGGATCACATTCTGGACCTATGTCCTCTCTTATTTTCTTAAATGATATCTGCAATGTATTTAAACGACCTTAGGAGGGCAGTCAATATCCATGTTTGCTTGCTTTTGTAATCTGAGATAAATCAATTAAAGGAATGGTGTAGGCCAAACCAAATACAACTTAACAACTTAGAATATAAGATATCTTCATTTTCTGAAAAGAAAATATCATTTTTATATTGTTACGATTCTATCTCTTTAAAATAACTCACTTGGTCCGCAAAATAAAACACAATACTTTTCACTAATAAATAACAACTCTCTCATTACTATTTCTTAACACCTTCACTATTCAAATACAACTAAACTAAACTATGCTTATCTTATCCCTATGTATGCACCCATAGAATCTGCTAGAATATATGAAAATACAACTCCAGAATTCAATTAAAAATATAACAAATTATGATGACTCATCATGGCGCATCAAAAATAATATTTCTATATGGACGTCTCAAAAAATTCTCCTAGTCCTTCGTTATATTGCCCTCCTCCTAATTCTGATCGTTCCGATTAGCTTCGATACTACCGTGGTATGGCTTCAACCTGTGGATATGTCCGACTTTCATTTTAACCTTGGGACTTCGTTGGATACTATAAAGAACGTCACTAATTTCCTTTCAGAACAGTATATGGTCCTTCCCATGCTGGCATCAACTTAGGTGAATTGCCTTTTTTCCTCTGTGGACTCCATAACGAAAGTCTGTCACCTTGTTGGAACCATGCTGAGTTTGCCTTGATGTGATATTTTGTCTTCATTCTGTTGTGGCCAGATCAATGCGTTTTTTAACCCGTTCATGAACTTCGCACAATTTGTCTTGTAAAGCCTCTAACCAGTGTTCAATCTCCATACTTTTATCAATTGAGGAGGAACCAAACATTTTAACGCAAGGCAATCTAAGTTCATTCCCAAATAAGACCTCGACTGGTGTAATTTTGGTAGTTTCATGAACTGCGGATTGATAGGCCATTAAGAAAATTGGTAAATATTTGTCTTTCTGATGTTTGTTTACAACTTTTGAGAGGTGCTGTTCAATGGTCCTATTAAATCGTTAAACTATGAAGGTATAAATCTGTTGTTCTGGTTTTACGGATGCTAAGTATTTCGCAGAGTTTTTAAGAAAGTTTAGATTCAAAATTACTTCTTTGGTCACAATGTAGCTCCAAGAGAGTTCCAGATTGGAGGAGCATATTGTTGACTAAGATTTCAGTTACTGTTGAGGTCTCCTGGTTAGGGATAGCAAATACCTCAGGTCATTTACTGAACTAGTCAATAGCAACCAAGATGTCTTTTTTGCTTTTATCTGTTTCTGGGAATGATCCAGCTATATCAATCGCCATTCGTTCAAAAGGTATTCCAACATTATACTTCTTCATTTTTCGTTAGATTTTGTGCTTGGAACAGTCTACATCATAATTTTACGTCTTGACAGTAGTTAACCCATTAAAATCTTCCTTGAAGTTTGTCTAGAGCTTTGTTAACTCCTAACTGAGCACTAGACTTTCCATTGTGAATTTCTTCTGAAACAACCGGAACTTTGTTTCTGCTTACTACCAACTGAGAATCACTTTAGTGCGATGTCTGGATAGTAAACGAGAACTTCATTGAGCCTGACAGTCCCTTCCCATATCCTTTACATTTGTAACACTCGATCTGGTTTCTGTTATAAGGTGAAGTGCCACTTATTTTATGTTTGATTTTAGGATTGCACTGTTGTAGTTTTCTTAGTTCTCTTCTGTGCGGTTTCAGATGAAATCAACGGTCAGACTGCGGTGTGTATTGATTTAAACATGATTGTTGCATACACCTTGGCCATTGCAAAGAGCACGGCAATTTATATTTTTTATTCTTAAATACAGGGCAAGAAAAAAATTACCAATATACACCGAAAGATGTGATAAAATCATTTTTCAACATGAAAATGCTTGGTCCCACGTCGCAAAATAGTAAAAAATTATTTGGAAAACGTTAAATGGAACGTCCTACTGCACCGCCCGTATTCACTGGACTTAGCCCTTTCCGACTACCATTTATTTCGATCAATGCAACACGAACTTTCAGAACAACACTTATATTCTTATCAAGAAGTGAAAATTTAGCTTGATGAATGGTTGGTCTCAAAAAATGAACAATTTCTTTGGCGCGAAATTCACTCTTTCATTCTTTGACACAAAGATGGGAAAAAGTTATAGTTAACGATGACCAATACTTTGATTATTGAGGTAATTCATTTTATTCTGGAAACAAAAGCTCAGATTTTGGGAAAAAATCGACATTTTTAACTAAAACACTAACTATTTTTTAGTTTCATCACAAAATCACTTTGTTTTGAAATTGATGAATTTTAAGTAATGTCAAATTGACAATTTTTTAAGTTACCAGTCACCAGTATTTTATGCGAAGGTAGTAATTTTTCCGATAACTCTTGTCGCATTCAATTTAAATAAGACCAAATGAGATGATAATAACTGTAATTCATTTTATTATTGGTTATAAGTAATAAAATTAATTGTTCGTCGTTTTAGTATTGAAGTTCAAGTTAAAATGCTTAATAACAAAAATAGACCATGCAGAAAATATTCTATTGAATGCGTGTGTTAACTTAATTTCTCTAGAGCAGCGTTTCTCAAGCTTTATAAAGGGGGTTCACGAAAAAAATTTTGTAATGATGGAATTTTAAATTAAACAACGCAACAGACAACAATTTGTAATGCGACGAGTCGCTACGCTGTTGGCAATGTGACTACATTCTTGAACGAGCCGCCAATTTCTACTTCGGCGAATCAAGACCTTTTCCGAATTGCGCACTAAAGAGCGAGAATAATGTTTGCCGATATAAAAACGTCACAGTCACATATATGGAAGAGTAGAGTCGAACTGAATCGTACGATGAGCTTAGAAACCTCGAGTGATTTCAAAAAGATAAATGAGTTAGTAGTTAATGCATAGTGTCTACATAAATATTAGTAGTGTAAACCAGTTAAGTGATTTCTTCTTGTGCAAATAAATTGCAAAAAATACCCCAGCTTTACAAATTGTACGTGCGAACATCGAACGTAAAAGTAAATAATTATTGCTCCGTAAATGTATGATGGATCGTTGGTTAAAAACGGGGAGATTTGTCAAGTCTGATGAAAAGTTGGATGAGTAATCGATTTCTTCTTCTACTTCAGTTCCTGATTTGGATCCGACAGAGGGTGGCAGGTATAGTAAGCTATCGTTTTGTCAGACTGAAATAAAGGAAAAAAACAGGTGAACAGAGAGAAAAAATAAAGAAATGAAAATATCACAGTGGCTATTTACAAATGGATTTTCCTTTTACTGGGAAGGAGTCAGAACATAAACCCCTTTGTGTAATTTGTAATGAAATCTTGGCCAACACCAGTTTAAAACCATTTTTCCTTCGTAGACATTTTGAAACAAGACATCAAAATCACAAGGATAAACCTGTTGAATAATTTTAATAGAAAATTGGCAGGTAATAAAAGTCTATTATTTCTTCTTTTCTAATAGATCAAAACGAAGTAGTAAAATGGTTCTCGAGGCATTATTTCGAGTTAGTGACAGAATTACAAGATCTGGAGACGCACATACAGTGGCAGAAAATTTGATTGGACCGTGTGTTAAAGATATCATGAAATGTATGCTTGGAGAAAGAGGGGCAAAGAAAATTGACCTCGTTCCCTTATTAAACATCACAGTTTTGCGGAGAATTATTGATTTGGTAAATAACGTGGAAAGTGAATTTTTAAAAAGAATAAAATTAAATTATTTTGCTATTTAGCTTGACGAGTCGACCGATGTAGATATATTTTAAAGAATTCTATTCAAGAATAGGTATTATTTGCAAAACCCCTGAAAACCTTTACTGCAACAGGTGTAAGGTGTAACAGTTTTCGAAATGATCAATGACCATTTTTTTAAAAAATGAAATGAATTGGTGTTTTTGGTTGGCTGTGTGCACTGATGGTGGTCTTGTAGTGCGGGTAAAGAAAATCAACGAGAATATTAAATGAACTCATTGCTGTATTTATAGACAAGCACTGGCGTATAAGCGTATTCCTGCACAGTTAACCAGTGTTGTAAGTGACGCTGTAAAAATTGTAAATTTTATAAAGTCACGTGGTATGAACTCTCGTCTATTCTATGCACTTTGGAAGGACTTTTCAAGCCTTTACTACTTCATATAGAAGTTGAATGGCTTTCTGGTGGCATGGTTTTGATCCGTTTGTTTAAATTGAAGTCGGAAGTTCAAACGTTTTTTCCTGACCATACATTTCATTTGTGTTCTTGTGTATCTGATATTCATTGGCTGCAAAAACTTGTATACTTAGCCTACATTTCTTCTAAATTAAATAATTTAAATCTGTGGTTATAAGCCTCAGGTATCATCGTTTTTAATGTACAATATAGAATAGCAGCCGTGCTAAAGAAGTTCAACTTTTGAATTCAATGTCTACAGGTGAACAAGAACGAATGTTTTGGTTCTCTCAGCATCATTTTATTAGGAAATGAAAATCAACTTAACGAAAATTTTAAAAGAAATATTACTGAACATTTCCAACAATTTCAATTACCGTTCAAGGACTATTTTTCTAATAAATCTATTATAACTCTATAGAACAACTGGATATGTAATTCTTTTCAAACATATAATTTCGGATACTCTTTTAATTTTCCTGGAAAAAGAAAAGCTCATTGCTTCGACAATTCCCTAAAAACTGTTTTTAAAGATCAACTCTTTAACAGATTTTTGGTTCAGTGTAAGAAATGGGTGTCTGATTTCGGAGGAAAAAGACATTAATGTTTCTTTACCCTTTTATACAACATATTTATGTAAGAAAATATTTTCAACATATATTTACCCTGAAAGATAAGTACACAGATTAAATGCATAATCTAATCTAAGATTCAAACTTTCAGACATTGAATCAAATCTTGAATTTCTTTGTTCCATGAAACAAGCACAAATATCCCATTGAGGGTATTTTTCATATTCTGTATAACCGTGTTCATTTTGTTTTAATTCTCTTTTGTGGGTTAAGCTATCACTTCAGTTTTAATAACGTTTGTCTGTAAATGTTTTACGACTTTGTTTTGGCTTTTCGCTTTTACTGTTTTATTTACTCTTCTGTAATTGCGTTTTAAAAAAAGAGAATAAGTCGCGCTCTATGGATCTATAGACGACTTTAGTTATGGCAGCGGAACATCGGTAGGTAAGTATTTATCGTGCAGACAGTCATCGGTCAAATGCTCAGCGCAGGGGTAAATTACGCATGGCGGTATCTACCTTCAATCGGGATATCCCTGATCTCTGAACGTTCAATGTTTTGACTGTCCGGTGGTCAAAACCTCAATCCAGTGGTCGGTTCTCGGGCATCCCCATTGGGATTAATGTGGTCGAGAGCCCACTTATGCACCGGGCAGCTTGTTGCAGTGGAGAAACAGCAAGCCAGGGGTCAATTGCGCGTATTAATGCTAACTGCTGGCTGCCAATTGTTACCTGAAATGTTAAGAATGAGAATTAGGTAATGAAACAAACGGTTTTGAAAACATCCTGTCTTCTGTATTCCATACTTTCATACTTTCTACAAAAATATGGCTTAAACCTAACTTATAACCTAAGATGTAAAACAAAGTAAACAACTAAACGGTCTGGAGGGCAAGAGTATGTTATGTGCGCTGTTCACGGTAGCTTGTATTTGTCGGTAGTGGTAGACGGTAGCCCGGCGGTATCATTCACAACACTATTCACGTTATCTCGTACTACAAGTTTGCGACGCTATTCATGATGGATCGTACCTAAATTCGCTATGCTGTTCACGACGCCTCGCACTTAAATTCTCGACACTTCGTACCTAAAATCCGCGACGCTGTTCACGGCGCCTTGTACTAGAAAATGCAACTGGTGATAGCACGTGCGATATGTCTAACCCGGCATTAATCGACGGTAGGCGGCATCTCTTAAGTGCCGTCTCTTAAGCGCCCTTATCAAGGGATATCGGAGGGCATTCGGCGGTAAAACAACACATTCCCGGTCATTACGGAAACAAAACAAAACCGATGCAATGCGTGTGTGTATAGATGACGATAGGAAGGAACCGACGCTGCCCGTACTTGTAAGGGTCCTCGTCAGCGTCAGTAGAATGGAACGACATTGCCCGTACTTGTAAGGATTCTCTACAATGTCGACCAATAACAGTAGGAAATTAGGAAAGGAACCGACACTATCCGTACTTATAAGGGTCTACGGCAGTGTCGGTAGGATGATACAACATTGCCCATACTTACAAGGGTCCTCGACAATGCTCGTCATTAGCGGGGTAGGACGTAAGGAAGGCATTAGATGATGAAACACGATATAAATACAAGCCTAGCCTCACCTATATTGTTAGACCAGGAAGGCGCGGTCTGGCAGGCGACCCAGACAATTCTTTGAGACTATGAACCTGGGTGGAGAACGTGCAGTGCTCGCCAAATTAATGATCAGCTCGAGCTTAAATAGCCTGCCCGAGCTCCCACTACGCCGATGAGTGACGGTGTGGGGTGATCGCGCATACAGTACTGCGGTATACGACGCGCAATTATTATGGACTGACGCTCTGAAAACCGCCGAAAAATCGCATTTCTCGGAAAATTTGATAACATACTGGCAATACAGAAACTCTAAGCATTCTTTTTCCGCAAGAATAATATTTTTCGGATGAATATTAAATAAATAAAATCCGGACGAACATACTCATGCACAAAAATTCAGTAACTTTGTTACAATTCCCAATGACTACACAGGAGGGTCGCCAGTTTATTCCGGTTTTTAGAAGGGATTCGCAAGAAGATAAAAGTTGGGAACCGCTGTTCTAGAGGAAAACAGTGATAATTTTTGGAAGTTATTAAATTAAAAATGCTGGAAAAATCGGGTGGCAGTGTTTATAATCTAAATTATAGTTCTTGAAATATTTAATAACCAACGTATCGACTTTTCTTTTTGCCAAATTTCTTTCTTTTAAAGGTTTAAACTACCTTACCATGAAGCTCTCCTTCTACAATTGGAAGAAACGGGATATGTCCATACAGAAGGATATATAAAACAATTGTTTGATTTGCAAGAACAGGAAAGAAAGGAAGCAGGACCTCAAAGCAATATATGGAACTTACCGATATTGAAACACAGCGAAAATGAATTACGCAGATTAAGTGAAGCACTAATGACAGCTGAAGACCTACATAAAGCTGGTATATACTGATTTGTTATTTTGATATGATTGATTCCTTAAATGATGATTTTTTTGTAATTAATTTTAACAATTTTGATATTTTTGGGGTTCTGTATGTCAATAGGAAAAACGGAATTCTTATAGGACTATTCATTTGTCTGTTAGTCTATCATAATTCTTTTTCTTGTAAGCCATTCAACATATAAAGTAGAAGAGAAAGACTGTGGTCAATGTTTTAAGTTTCCATTTTTTAATAATTTTTTTTTGCTTTATTACTTTCACAAGAAGAAACCATGATGTCAGGCTTATTTGACGAAATTACAGAAATAATTAATATTTTTCACTGCTGAGAGTAATTTTTATAGATCACAATGCAGTCATAAAATTATTTTTATATGTGGCATATTTTAGATCATTGATTTCCAAAGTGGTCCATCTGGATCCTTAGGAATCGACTGCGACCTACAAGAGGTCTATGCTAATGGGGGTGTATGACATGTAATTGGGAGTCCACAAATCTGGATCCTATTTTGGCAAAGCATCACCAAACGCGTTCCGTAAATGTCATAACGTACCTAACAAAGATTGTACCTATACACTAACATAATACTTAGAATAAATATAAAAAATACCTACTTATATTTATAATTATGTATATTTCCTTAAATTATTGTGTAAATAAGCAATTACTGCTACTACTTATAACTTATAAAAACATGTATGTCTGGTGCTCATAGGCTCATGTCTAGACTTGAACCAGCGCTACAAAGTAGGCGGCGCAGATTTGCACAGACTTGTTTAATTCCTCTATTATTAATACTAGTGTCAGAGGCGAATATTGTGATTCCTCTGTACCTAACTAGAAAAGACCAGTGACAGCCATAAAGATTAAAATAAGGTTCTATGTGAGGAACTAATTCAAATAGATTTATTTTTGTTGAGAGGTAAGTGCTACTAAGCATAGCCGTACTTAAAGAAGATATAGGCATTATAGTGTTGATTATTTGGAGTTAGATTTCATTCTATTGTTGTCGGACGAACACCTGTATATGTGCCTTAAACGCAACATTTAAGCAATGATACTATAAAATTATCTAAATTTGGCGATTATCTGAGAAGGGTCATTCTGATAAAACATATAAAGATTTAAAATACTGTCGAACTCTGAAAGAAAAACTTTAGAAATGACTCACGTTGGAGAGTATGTTTGCTTTAACGTCAAAAAGACACGATGATGGTTTGCGGACGTTTTACAAGTACCGTTCTACTAAAGTCGCATATTATTGGGGAAAAGCAAATTTTGTCCGCTATTGAAGAGCACTTGATGAGGTTCTACACAAATCTGCATATGATGTACTCAAAAGAATTCTTTTGAGTAAAAATACGGTCCAAAGACGTATTAATGAAATGAGTTTCTTGTGTAATTATTTATCACCTGATGAATTCACGTTACTTGGTAATGAAGAACTGTTGTAGACATATGTTCGCTTTGTTATGGACCAAGAAATCAACGACGAATTGCCTTTTGCGAAAATGTTGACAACAGATACTAAAGGCGAATCAATATTCAATGTTTTGAGATACTATTTCATGAAATAAATAAGTTCTTTATCACGTGGTCACGAAAAATATGATTTAACATGTACAGGCTGATTGTAGGTAAACTCTAATTCATCTTCGGCTGAAGCTGTGATAATTTTCCGCAATTCATCGTAACTGACACAGAATCCATATACCTTCAATGTTTCTATCAGAATTTTACTTGCTCATTCGTGATGAATTTGCATAGCCATTCCATATTGAAATGGCGGAATAACTTGTTTTTTACCGTTCGGGAATAGGATAATAGAGAGTAGGAGGAATTTTTTTTATCGAATATCATACGATACCAGCTGCTTGGTACAGAATTACATCTTTATTTTATGGTTAACCTCCATTCTCCATATTCGCTTATTCCTCGGAATTTTCTATTTTTTTTTGCAATTTATATAATTGTCGGCAAAATATTAACCGTAAACTTATTTGAGTAAACTAAATTCTCAACACTTTTATTTGACTGGAAAACGATTTCATGATCATCAAGCTTCAATATTTATAGTTTGATGTAAATAGAACGGATAACTGCTTCATCAGGATATTTCGGAAAGTATTTTTCTCGATAAATCGAGCAGATTTTAATAAATGGGATTATTTCTTCAGAGTTTATTTTATCTCTGAAATAGCTAATAGTGTAATTGGTGCAAATGTAGTGCAAGACATTTTTATTGGAATCATTGGAAATTGTAAAATTATCATTATCGCATTCGAAACTTCCTTGTAAATTATTGTTTTTAACTTTATGGGTATTATTGACTAGGCTGATTACAGCACTGTTTATATCTAATTTCAATAACTCTGAGGTGCTTTATATATATTTTAGATAGCATGGATTATGATGGTATCGTGCGCTGACTGCAAATAAATTTAGAGTTAACGCTAGACGCTCTATTACTTCGGCGTCATTTATTGTTGAACAATATTAAAAATTTTGTCTCGCAAATTAGAATGATCACTTGCGCAAACCATTTTTGTTTCCATTTTTTTTACTCTTACCACATAAAAAGCACTTTTCATTAAGACTTTTGTAGGTTTGATTGTAAAAATATTTTATTTTCTCCGGGAGCAACCTAACGGAAATGGCGTAGAATACGCTTTTAGAATGGCTTTTCGAAAAACTAATAATAACAAAAGTTGTTTAAAATGAAAAAATAAACAACTTTGGCCGAAAATTTATTTTTATTAAATGCTTGTGTAGCCGTACAGGAGCCCTGGAAGTTTAATTACCGGCGAAAAATGGCGCGAATATGGCATGAGATTTTCGAGAGGAGGAGAGCCGCTAGATATACATGTTTGACCTGACTTTGTTAATTTTTTTATTGCGAACATTGTTTCCAATAATGAATTTTTTCGAAAACGAAGTATTTTTGGGATAATTAATAAAAACCACGGAGCGGATAATACGATTTTAGAACGGTTTTTCGGAAATATCTTAATAAATATTGGGTTAATTGAAAAACTTATAATAACAGAATGAAAAAATAAACAACTCTTGTTTGAAATATTTTTGTATAAAATGAACACATCGCGAGTTGCAAAAAATTGTTGATAAAAATTGTTAATAACAAATTCCGGCTCGCTTTTTATAATATTTATACAGAAAAACTTGATAATGGATACTTTAACGTAAAAAATCGGTTTCATCCATGAGCATATTGGTCACTTTATGTTCGATAAATTGGGTTTAGCTGCTCACTTAATAGTCAAATGCCAGAAAGTGGAGTTATTTACAGACAAATTGCTGACTGAAAGTGTTATAGAAGAATCGTCTAGTCCTTGGTCATCTCTTGTTTTACTGGTAGCCAAAAAGGATAGAACTACTGTATCTGTGTTGATTACAGAAAGCTTAATGACATCACTAAGAAAGACAGCTATCTATTTTGTAGGATTGATAACATTTTGATAATCTTAGCTGCAGCATAAAGTTCTCCACACTCGATCCAAAAAGTAGATATTGTCAAGTAGACATTCAAGATTAAGGTAAGGACGAAACTGCTTTTTTCACTGGCGCTGATCAGTATCATTTTAATGTTATGTCATTCGAACTCTGCAATAATCCTGCCATTTTGAAACGATAACCTTCGACTTAACACCAAGAAATTTTTACTGTTCCAATAAAAAGTTGAATTTCTTTAACATATAGTATTATCAGACAGAATTCACATAGATGGAAGAAAAATTCAAATCTACTATAGAAGATTCGTAGAAGGTTTTGCCAATATTGCTTCACCGTTGCATAAGCTTACTGAAGAAAAGTTTCCTTATTAATGAAATTCTGATTGTGATCAAGCTTTCGGGAAACTAAAGGCTGTTATGTTCTAGTCCAATTTTAGGCTATCCACTACCATGTAAAATTCATAATAGATAGATAATAGAACATAGGGTAGAAGCTGTATTTTCTCAGATAGAGTATGGTTAAGAAATTTCAGCCGAGTGCATTCAGAAACTGAAAGAAATTATTGTACCTTGAAGAAAGAGCTGTTCACCATGATCAGAGCTATCCAACATTTTCATAAATATTTGTATAGACAGGAATTTTGAATAAAAACTGACAACGCAGCTCTCAAATGTCTCCTAAATATAAAGTAGCCTGAAGGACAAATAGCAAGATAGTTTGAAAAAGTACAACAGTACAGTAGAGCAGGAAGACTGAATAACAACACAGATGCCTTGTCAAGAAGAACTTGTAAGGAAGAATGCAAGCACTGCAGCAAAATAGACTAAAGAGACACTTTTGTTGTTGATCCAGAGTGAAGTGCAGCTCAGATTGGAAAAGGCCAACTTGAAGACAATGATTTGGGGCCATCTCTAAAAGGATCCCGGGAAAGTCCGATTGCAAGGAAATCAAAATTCAATTGATAGTACCCAGAAAAAAAGGTCAAGTGGTTTTAGGAAAATTCATAACGTAAAGTCTAGTGCTCATTTAAGAGTTAACATAACTCTAGATAAACTTCGAGAAAAATTTTACTAGGTTAGCTACCGTCAAGAAGTAAAAACTATGGTACAGACAATGCTCTAAAAGTGTAGCCCTAAGGTCAAAGCATAAGATCTAAGGAAAAAATGAAAAAGTATAATGCTGGAATACTTTTTGAATGAATAGCTACTGATATAGCTAGACCATTTTTAGAAACAAAGGCGACACCGACATCTTGGTTGCTATTTACTACTTCAGTAAATGACCTGAGGTATTTGCCATCCCCAACCAGAAAACCTTAACAGTAGATAAAGTTTTAGTCGACAATGTGTTCATCCGATTCAGAATTCCTTGAAAGCTTCATGTATGTATTTGTTTGTGCATGAAACTGGGGATCTGTATGCTGTGACCTAATATATCTATTGTGCTCTCCTAATGCTGTTAAGTCGTAAGAGATAAGCAGGTACTCCAGTCGTACTTTCTTTAGGAACTTTAGGATGTTGGACGGCTTCAAAGTGGCTGGCTTCAAATCTTTCATTTGGTATGTTTTCAAACACCGCATTCTAGGGTTCTCTAAAGAGCTGCACTCTGAAAGGACGTGAATAGAGGTTTCGTTATTCTTCTCGCAGAATCTGCACCTTTCTCTTTCTGTCAATCCGAGTTTCTTGAAGTGTCCCTTCAGGTGGCAATGCCCTATCAGGATTCCTGTCAGAACTTTGAGTTGGTTTTTACTTAGGCTTATGTATTCCTTGAATCTCTTTTGGTCGTTTCAATTTCTTCGCTTTGTCTCAATCCTTGCAGCACCATCCAATAATTGGATCTCATGCTTTCTTTCTATCTTTTTAGTTCTTCCAGCATTACACTGCTACTCATTCCACAGAAAGGTTCGTGTCCCTGAAATTGCGTCACAGCTCCTTTTCTCGCAAGCCTGTTTACTATTTCATTCCACTCTACCCCGGTGTCTCTCGGTACCCACATGAGGGTGACTTTATTATCCTTACTCGATTCATTCAATTCCTCTAGGTATTACCAGACCATCTTGGAGCTGATTACTTGAGAACTCAGCGAACTGATGGCTGCTTGACTATCTGACATTATGATAATCTGCTATCTGCGATAGTGAATATATTTCCTAATGGTATATATTTCTGCCTGGAAAATGCTTGGTAACTTAAACAAGCTTTTGTAGTGTCGGTCCATTTACTCCTATTCCCAACGTTGTTTTGGAGCCATCTGTGTACAATTTCATGGATTTCTTGTTAAGTTCTTCAACGGGTTTTTGTCCCATTCACTTTTACAACCCAACTATGTGTTGAAGTTTTTCACAAAGTTGAACTTCGTTTTTATTACATCTTGGGGTATGTCCCAGATTTGTTGATTTCTGGATGAGAGATTGGACTTTCGTTTTATGACTCCATCTCTCATCATTTTATAAGTTGTCCTCTTCGCCATACTCTTCACAAGTTTATGTTGAGGTGTAAGGTTTAGGATTACTTCCATGGTGGCTGTTGGACAGGGTTTCACTGCCACAGTTATACACGTAGATGTCCGTCTTTGAATTTTCGAAAGGTTTGCTCTCGTATTGGCCAGACTGGTTCTTTTTCTCAAGATTATTGCCCCATATGTGATAATTGGTCTCACTATTGCAGTGTAGATACACTACAGGTTTCTTGGGTTCGTGCTCCAGCTTTTTCCCGATTTCTACAGACTATCAAGGCTTTTGTAGCCTTGTGGATTACTTTTTTTCGTGCTTGTTCCAGAGAAGTTTATTATTTTGGCTCAAGCCCAGATATTTAACCTCTGACTTCCATTCAGTAAAGTTCCCATCCATTTTGATGGTTTCGGATCGATGTTTCTTTTCCCTGTGAAGGCTACTAAGGTGATTTTGGTAGGATTGATAATTAGTCTTATTATCTGGCGCCATTCCTTAGTGTATTCAAGTCGTCTCTGGACTATGTCACAGAGAGGATTCTCGAATTTACCTCTCGCGATCACTGCTACGTCATCGGCATAGCCCTAACAAGATATATCGAGGTCAGTCAGGTCATAGAGGAGTCGATCTACAATTAAGCTCCACATAAGTGGAGAGGCTACTTCCCCTGAAGGCATCCTTTGGTGGTACAGAGGGCAATATTGTCCGATTCTGTCCTTACTATTTTAGTGGAGATAAGTCGCGCTATCCATTTGGACGTCGTTTTGTCCACTCCCCTGTCATCAAGAGCTCTTTTGACAGTCTCGTGTGGTGTGTTGTCAAAAGCCTCTTTTATATCAAGAAATGCACACATTTCAGTTTCTTTACTGTTCAGTGTCTCTTGAATCTCATCTGTTAATTGTATCAGTGCGGTTTTCGGAGACCTACTCGCTTGATACGCATGTTGATGAGGGTACAGTGGCGCCTGCTCAAGAATTTCTGTTCTGATATAATTATCTATTGCTTTCACCATTGTTATTAAAACAAACGATGTGAGAATGATGGGTCGCAGGGATTTAGGACATGTAATGTAATTTTTCCTCGCTTTCGAAATGAAGGTGATTCTAGCCCTTCTCCATATTTTTTGGATGTAGTCTAATTCCAGGCCACTCATGCGTACTATGTTTGGTAAAATCTCTTCTTGCCCTCGTTGTAGCAGGGCCGGGCTTATTCCTTCAAATCCTGGGATTTTAAGTGGTCGGAAGGTGTCTATTGCCCACTTCAGACGAACGCTACTGCATATGTGTCTGACCATTGCTGTCGCTTCTTGGGTAGGGTAGGCCTTCCGTAATGTTACATTACTCGCGGTGCTAGGAAAGGAATGTTGACTAAGAGTAATGCTCTTTCTGCCGCTCTCCGTGAAGCTACCGTCTGGCTTTCTAAGTACCATTGCTGTGTCGCCCTACTCTTTGTCATGACTTTGCGTAGTCTAGCTGCAGCAGGTGTAGATTGTATGTCTTTACAGAAGTTCTTTAAGCTGTTTCCTTTAGCTTTTCTGATTTCTTTGTTGTACGTTGTAAATTTTTCAGTGTAGTTCTGCCAGAATTCTCCGTCACAATTTATCCTTCCATCAAAGTGCATCCCTACAACTTTTGCTTGTTCTTAAAGAGCAGCCCGATAAGTAGGCTCCGAGTGTTGCCTCATTTACTTCTTTGAGGTCATTTCCAGCTCCAGATGGTCCTTAGCACGTTCTCCGGTCTGAATATGCACTAAATTTGTTTTACAGTTTAGTGCTGTATTTTTCCCAATCTGTTTTCCTAGGATTTCTTTTAAGGAGTGGCTCAGGGGAATCGGTTTCTAAACTGAATGCGATTATCCTGTGATCTGATCCACGCCGTTACTCTTGGTATGTGTAAACTGTTCCTCGATTTTCACTGTGTTGCTTAAGATCCTACCAACCTCAAAGTCTCATAGCGTCTAGGGAGGTTGGAAGCTGCATTCTGAACAAGGATGCAATTTTGAATCAGAGTTTTTTCAAAAGTTCTGCGAACTATTTAGCACTTCTAAAACCTGAATCACAGTCAGATGAAATAGTAGTATGATTCATAGGACTATTGAAGAGCAACTCTCAATGGTTATGGAGAGAGATCAGAAAGATGGAGACAAATATTTGCTAATCTTTTTAATGGTCTACCGATCTGCAGTTTATCAAACTACAGAAGTTATCCCAGCCAAGATCTCTTTCAAAGAAAAGTTGCGAGAAGTTCATGAACTAGTAAGAACACGCATGGATCTGGCCACAGAGAGAATGAAGACCATAGATGACATCAAAATAAAGCTAACAGGGCTCCAGTAATGTGAGTTTGGTTATCCACAGAGAAAGAAAGACAAATCACTTAAGTTGAAGTCAGCATGAGAAGGGCCATATACTCTTCTCAAGAGAATCAATGACGTTGATAAAATCCAAAGTAGCCCCAAGGCTCAAATAAAAGTAATACGTCTCCACATGTTGAAGCCATACTACGGGAATAACGAAGCTGATTAGGACTATTATAATTAGAAGTGTAACGAGGATTACCTGAAAATCGTTATAAAAATACCATCTAGAAAATTTTGTTAATCACTTTTCTAGGGAGGTTCCAGATTTTTATTCTAGTATGTTCTGTAGGTGTATATAAGTAGGAAGATTATGGGCTATAGGTTAGTTGCATTTTAATAGTAAATGTTTAAAAAAGTAGTTATTAAATAATTAAAAGTAACTCGTGAAAAGTGGTCTTATTATTCGAACACAGTGAGTGAATATAACGGGAGAAAAACCGTAACAATAAACTAATAATTTGATTAAATAAATCGAATAAACTCTATGAATCTTATTTGAATGGAAAGTTTCTTGGTGAAGTTGTGGATGATAAGCTAAAAATAATTGTGATTAAAGGCTTTTGAGCAACAAAACCTCTTTCAATGACTGCAGATTGGCCCGAAATAGCAATAATGTAAGCTAGTGTTGAATACACAAGTACATAGTTAGTACGTTGCCTCTTAGTGAACCTAAAATGTAATGGTTTTTTCTAATCTTAGAACATACATTTGGCATTGATTTTTTTTTTAAAGAGAAGTGACTATTAATAATGATCACTAGAAAATTCATGTAATCTGCCAGCTACAAAAGTGTGATTATAAAAATCAAATGTTAAGTTGCATGTTATTTTACAGATAAACTAGTTTAGCTGTTATAACCATAAGTCTATTAGCTATACATTAAGCAGAAAACTGTTTCAAAATTATGGCAGCCTTCTGTTTCAAGTTAGTGATATCCGAATTACATTTACTAAGAGAAGAGACATAATATATATAATAAGATACTACCCTGGAGTGTGCCTATATTCAGATCAAGAGACTTAGACTTTGAGTTATCAATTTTGACTGATAAATAAGAGAGAAATAATTAATGTTACCCCTTATACCAAAACTGTTTAATTTATTTGATTCAATATTTTTATCAACATAGATATAGTCAAAGGAAAATGACGTAACGGTTTCTTTATTATCAATTTCTCCGTATTAAATTGCGCAAGTATTTTCAGTAAAAAATGCTCGGCGAAAACCATGTCAAAGATCGGGCAATATATTATATTTACTTAAAAAAAACACATACAAGACTTTTGAGACATATCTTAGTAAAGAAACTTTATACATATATATATATATATATATATATATATATATATATATATATCTATATATATATATATATATATATATATATATATATATATATATATATATATATATATATATAATTTTCTACCGAGTTCGTACTGCTACCTTTGAATACAGGCACAACAATCGTCGTTTTAGAGTGGTCAAAAAAGGTATTCGTATTTCAAAATAGATTCATAAAAGCTACGAGTATTTTATATATTTTCACAATTAGTTTCTTTATAAATTAGTTGAATCCTACCAATATATTCAAATAAATCCTACCTCAGGACTGGGTACTTGGCTCTCCCCAGGCCGAGTGCCTCTGACCTTTGGCCAGTCTTTCCACCACTGTTTGTAAAATTACAGTGCAGTGTGATAGACAAAATAACTGTTACTAATAAACTGAGTACACTTAAATTAGTGTTTCTTAGACACAGTTTGCATACTTATCTTATTCTCGACATTTTCGGTTTCATACCACTTTTCCTTAACGTCAGTTAACTATTTAAATCCATTGTTTACCTACTATCATAGCTGTACCTCAAAAACTTACGGATTTCCTACTTTAATCACAGTCTGTTATTTTTTAGGAAATTATCGTAGCGAATCAGAAACACTTCTTCGGGTCGCCATAGATTTTTGTTTTAATTTTGCAGACTGGTTTTGGCTTGGTAAGCAAATTCTAATGCAATGTCTTAGCAATTCTATTGCCCATAAAGGAACTGGCAAACATGAAGCAATTATTCGATATATTTATGCGAAAGTGCTTATAGAAAAAGGTTTGTATATTCTTATTTTTAACAAATTTATACATGTAGCTTCACATTCTTAAAGCCGTTCGGGCTAATTCCTTTATTTATAAGCCACCCTATATATTTTATCGGATATTGAATCGAATAACTTCTGTATATTTTATTTTTTTATATAATCTTCAGTTTAGTTGCAAATTACACGAATTGCCACCGTGAACTGCATACGTTTTTTATAAATTAAAAATAATTTTTTTGATTTGTAAAAATGTATATGTATATACATAGTTTTCGTTGGTTAAATTAAAGGCAAAACACAGTTTTATTAATTATCGTTTAATTATTCAGACTAAAACATTAATAAACGAACGGAGAATTAAAAACAGCTTGTATATTCTGACACCATTAAAATCAGAGAGAGCGATAGTGACGACATCTATTAACCAGCAACTTAAGTTTATATAATAACTGTAAATAGACAGCTAATCTAAGTGCTGAACGTAACATCTAGATGTCGCAGCAAGTATAACTGGATTATAATAACGTAAAACTAACACTTCCCCTTAATCCAGTTATACTGATTAACTTTACAGTACTAAACTAGTCCCAATTTATTAACAAAATACTTATGTTTAGAACTATGGAATCCCTTCGTAAAAACATCAGCTATCATTTCATTAGTAGGAATATAACTAAGTTTTACTTGTCCTTTTTCGACATTGTCTCTAATAAAATCATATTCTACATTAATCTGTTTTGTACGATTATGAAACCTGAGTTAGAAACTAATTTCTGAGAACTTTGATTATCATTATAAATCAAAATAGATTTACTTTCATTTAAAAAACCTTTTACAAAAATGGCCTCTTTCGATGCTTGAGATATAGCAACATACTCAGCCGCTGTACTTGACAAGCTTACAGAATTTTGTTTCTTAGCTTCCCATGAAATTGTACCTCCTGCATACTTGGAAACATACCCTGTATAGGACTTTCCATCGATTTTGTCTTTAGCCCAATCAGCGTCTGCGCACCCACAAATATCATTAGGATCTTTCTTAAAAACTAAATTTTTATCAATAGTTTCCTTTCAATATCTTAAAACTCTTTTAGCATGTTAGAAATGGGTATTTGTATAACAATTATTGAATTGACTTAAATGCTTACAGCGAATGCAATATCAGGTATTGAAGTTACAGATAAAAACATTAGAGATCCAATAAGACAACGATAAGGTATATTTTCATCGCAGTTTAATCCTTTCGGCCTAAAGCTAGATATTATTTTGACGTTCAATTATTTTTGCTGAGAATACAAGAAATACTTATAAACTTTGCAGATAAAATATCAATTTATTTTTAAAGTTAAAAGGGTTAAAAAGTGGTTTTGATTTGGTATTATTAATTCTGAGAAGAAATAATTACAAGTGACAAGTTTTAAGTAGTTTTTGAGACTGATGATATGTCAGATTATACTCCGTGGTTAGTGCAGAGCCACGTTAATGTAGTATTTAGTCACATAGTCACAACAATTTATTTCTTCCACACTTGTGTTTATTTTGTGTAGTGTTAAGACTTACAATCAGTACCGAGAAGTGCAAGTTAACTTAAGTATCGTTGTATTTATATTGTTTATTTTAGCGAGGAGTCTTAGATACACTCCTACATTTCAAGAAATGTTTGTTTTAAAGGACAATTATTAATTATTTCTAACTGTTAAAATTTGAAAAGATATGGAAGAAAATTGTTCTGACTAGTAGTTTACATATATAGGATGGTTACGAAATTGGATTATTGAATTATTTTTATTTTATTTTATAAACATATGATGAGAGGTTTAAACTTATACCTGTTTAACTATGAATTTATGTAAATTGAATAATAATAGAGATTTAGAAATTATATTTTATTTTCAACTTTTAAAATATGAAGTATTATGTTAAAACTTTTTTCAGGCATTTTTAAGGATCATTCTACTATCACAAACGGTGGGAGCATTTGTATTCAGGAAAGTTTTGTTTCAACTTGATTGTTAATTTTATTTTATATTGTTAGCAGTTTTAGAAACAATCTTAGGAGGACAATGAGATTTGTTTACCCGGATTTTCATTTTGTTTCCTGATTCAGAGACTATAGATCAGTTTTATTAGTTTTATTTATTTCTTTCAGGAACGACAAGAGAGTTTAGTTTTTTAGCCTATTTCGTGGACCTCGTATTTGAAACCAAAATGTGTGCTAATTGAAAGTTTATGATAAGATAATTCTCTAAGAAAAGTTTTAAGAGGAATATCTGTTTCAGTTTTAAGAAAATAATTATGAAAGTTAAGGAAATTGAGTTCCTTAATGTGTTTCAGTAGTATAGAAGTTTTGGTATCAAAAATCTAACATCTCGAGAATGAGAAAAGATATACCAGTTTATCTTTCCTCATTTTAAAGCTTAAGTAAGCTCGTAAAATATCAAAAAGTATTTGTGACATAAAAAATTGTTAAAAACATCCCTTAGACAAGCTAAAACTACCCTCATTCAAGAAAATGGAAATAAATATTTGAAAAAAATTTTGTTCATGTGTCATAATTTAAGCTGATCATTAAGTAACAATTGCCATATACTTATGGTTCGTTTTTATTGACATTTATCCTTCCATGGGGGGTAAAAATAACCCCAAACAATTGAATATGCCAAAAATTACTACAAATATGAAAAATACATTTGCATCAGATCCAATAGAAATACACCTTAAAAAAGGTATTTTTACATATGTGATAAACCTGATCTTTTAATCGATTAATATAATCGAAAAAGAATATTCGCCACTGGTCAGTTTTGGTTGCGAAGTTGGAAAAAAATGGTTCAAAAATATTTTATGAGCGTTTAGGGTATTTTAAATGAACTAACGTGAATTAACCGTTAAAGCGAATTAAAAGGGTGGGGACGGCGCGGAGTAATTTACTTTTATTATTCGAGACTAGAATTTTATTTTTTTATTTTCAACCTTGTAGTTTAGAATCAAGGTTTTTTTTTCTTCAATTATTTATTTCAATGACACCACTGGAAAAAGAGTTTGGCTGCGATTTATTAACAAGAACCCTCCCTTAGTGTGAAAAGATAGGGGTGAGATTAGAATCTTAATTTTTATTTCTGATCCTGTAAGTTTGATGAGAGTTTTTTTTTCTAAAATTATTTATATCGGTGACACTTGATTACGAAAAAAGTTTGTTTGCGATTAACTAACAGGAACTTACCTTTAGCAGAAAAAATAAGGGTGAAATTAGAATTTTATTTTTTACTTCCGACCCTGTAGGTTGGACAGAACGTTTTTTTTTCTTAAATTATATATTTAGATGACGCTTGACCGTTAAAAGAGTTTGACAGTGATTTACCAACAGGAACCCAACCTTAGCGCGGGTTTGGGGTAATTTTACCCTCTTTATAAGGTGTATTTGTGATCTTATGCAAATATCTCTCTCATATTTATCGTATTTTATATGATGCAGAAATACGTTTCGGCTTTTTTGACTGCAAAGGGTTGTTTTCACCCCTATGAGAGCGTCACTGTTAATAAAAATGAACCATAAATATATGGTAATTGTTATTTTATAATTTATTTAATTTCTTTTTGCATAGGGGTAGTTTTACCTAATTTAAGGAGTGAATTTAACTTTTTTTTATATCACTGATATCTTTTTAGTATTCTACGTGACTTAAGCTTTAAAATGAGATAAGATAAGCTGGTTTATCTTCTTTCATTGTCAAGATATTATTAGATTTTTAATGTCAAAACTTTTATTCAACTGAAATACATTATGCAATTCAATCTCTCCAACTTTGATAATTTTTCAAAATTGAATCAGATGCTCAACTTGAAACTTTTCTTAGAGCACTAACTTATAAACTTTCAATTAGCACACATTTTGGTTTCAAATACAAGGTCCAATAAATAGGCTATTTTACGGTCACCCTTTAATGGACTGTGAATTAATGTGGAGGTGTCAAGGGAAACCAATAAATTTAAATTTTAATGAAAAGATTTTATTGAAAAGATAATAAGCAAAAAATGTTTAAAAGAAATATTTGATGTTTTCACAGTGAAAGAATGATTATTTTTGTAATTATAATAAAAATTAGATAAACATAATAATAAAGAATAAGAAAATAGAAAATAATCAAAACAGTGTCATATATGTTTTCAATCCGTTCGTCAATGGAAAAATCTTCACGACATTTCGCCAACATCTCAGCTGGCATTTTCAAACACCAGTACATACTCCACCATCCGTGAAAACCAATATACATATATATATATATATATATATATATATATATATATATATATGTATATATTTTCCAGATTCTTGAACCATAGATTATATCATTTTCTTTTTATTTTGTATAAAGAACATAAACCCAAGAAAAGACAAAATAAAAAGAAAATAATATATATATATATATATATATATATATATATATATATATATATATATATATATATATATATATATAAATTTTGTCTGTTTTTTTTTCCCAATTCGACAGGCAAACTATTAAAAGTATAAATAAACGTCACAATGTTATCATTACACAAAGCTCAAATCTGTCTCCGTGGTTTTCGCTACATTGAACTATTCTTGAACTAGAATTATGATTAGACCGCTACTTGTTTCAATTCTGCTGTGACCGAACCACGTATACATGAGTTTTTATTATGTACCAGTCCCGTGCTAGTAACATTGTACTTGGGCCAAAATTACATAAGTTGATACTTATAATTGTTCATATTTATTTCAGTGAAAGACTTCGAGACTGCCGAGGAACAATTAAATATAACCAGAAAGTTGTCAACAGGAAAAAGTTGGAATATCAAAGCGTTCCTTCCAGAACAAAGTGATTCTGCAACTTTGTTTATGAATGCAAACTATTTATTGCATTTATGCTATCTGAGACAAGCTCGATATTTTTCTAAAACTGATCCACAAAAATGCATTGAGTACGCAATATTGGCTAAGAAAAGAGCCAACGAAGGTAAATCTAACATTCATCTATAAAGTATTCCAAAAAAGTTACGTTAGACCCAATAAAAATTTGCGATAGGCGTGAAGCGCGGTATTTGTCGCGAATGTTTTTGCTACGAAATTTCAGTTGCTTCCATATACAGTTTCCCAAAGGAGTAAGCGTACAGTATAACAAATTTAATTACTGCAAAATAAATTGTTTAGAAAAGAAGACAATACTTGTCCGAAAAACAACATAAACCCACTTTATCACTAACATGGTCTAATTTTGCCGATTTAAGTCGATAATATAATAAAGACCAATGAGTTCACCGAATTTTGAACTTTAAACATACAAAAAAAATCATTTTCTTTTAATACTAAACCGTTGATTATTCATTTTATTGATCCCAAGACTTAACCTTTAGGCTTTATCTCTTATGTATAACAAATTATAATAGTATTAAAAACCAAAACAAAATTGGAAAATTAGATGATGTTGTTAACAAACCCTTGAATAAATATGGCTGGAAAAGTCTTTCTATCTGCAAAAAAAATTTTTGTACATTTAAACAAATTAAATAATAAATAGCATTCACATCGCTTAAATTAGTCCGTTAATATCTGGTTGGTTTTGTTTCCATTCGGGCCTGTAGTTATCGAGTTCAGAATCTTATCAAATTTTTTGTTACACCGAATGGTATAAGTTAGTGTTCTTCTCAATTCAGGGTGAAAGAAGGAACTCTGCTCGGATTTTGTTTAGGTTTAAAATTAAACAATAAAAAAATAGTTTTATCTGAATTTTAATCTTTTTATTCGATATAAATTTGCAGCTTGCTGTCATGATGGAGAAACAGCGGCACTCCTTTTGAAAGGACAATGTGAACTGAATTTAAGTGATACTAAAGACGCAGTTGCTACCTTCAATAAAGCCTACTATATTCAGTCAAGATTAAAATCAGAAAAAGGAATGTGTGAAGCAAGAGTTGAATTATCTAAAGCATATTTGATGTAAGTTACTTTTCATTTAATATTTAATTCCAATCCCAAAATTTTACTAATCTTCACATCTTAAATAGAAATTATTTTTAATGTCAGTTGAAGAATGATTCTTATACAAAGAAGAGTTTAAAAAATCAGCAAGGTTTGTAGGTCATCGGACAAAAGCATAATGGATGCGCAAAATATCTTCATACGAGTATTAATGAAGAAATAAAACAATTTAGAACATTTTTATTTGTTTTTATTTGGTCTTATACCATTCTACGTTAACATTCATCAAATAGTTAATTTGACTTTTAACAACTAATTGAATCGTGAAAAATGGTATTTTAAAATTCAATAATTAATGGTATAATGTCAGCGAACCATCGAAACTAATACAATCGCAATATGCGAGGCAGACGATTCAACACCGCTACAGTTGAGCGAACGGGATATTGCTTCTCACTACCGACAGGCCAAGAGAAGTTACAAGTCTGGCTACGAAAACTACTTCATGGACGGCATGTAAATGAGATTATTCAGGACAATGTCAACAACTCAGTGTCGAACTACTGGTTGACTTCAGGACAGATGTTTCCGGAAACGGGTTTTTTTTTGTTAGCTATTTAAGACCAGGTTATTCCGACGAAGAACTATCGTTAGTTCATCATCAGAGATCTCTCAATAGAGAATAACTAATGTAGATATGGCTGTCAAATATCAGATACAATCGAGCACATAACTGGAGGATGCCAAGCGTTTGCCGCAACCGAGTATAAGGAAAAACACGACCCAACCGCTAAGATACGCTACCAAGAGTTAGCAGATAAGGTAAAACTGTTGCAAGTAGGAAAAGTACCTTCCTATAAATACCATCCGGAGCTTATTCTTGAAAACAACGAGTTCAAGTTATACTGGGATCGAACAGTTGCTCACAATAGGCCAGACATTATACTAATTGATAAAATTTCTCGGCAAACTACACTGATTGACATTGCTGTACCTAATAACAACAACCTAAGATCAAAATACAATGAGATCACCAAATACAGCGATCTGGAGATGCAAATCCGCAAACAGTGGACAATAAACAGCGTCCACACGATTCCCATAATATTATCAACAACTGGAGTTATACCAAAGAGTTTCCTGAAGAATGTCAAGGGACTGGACCTTAGTGAGCATCGGTATATACCGATTCAAAAAACAGTTCTCCTTGCAACCACGTGGACCGTCCGAAAGTTTGTAGGAAGTACAGAAGACTACGCCACCTAGGACCCCACAGAGGTTCATACTTTTGGTGTCTGTATACTTGGTATGAGACAATAATCCCTGGAGGGAGTGTGAAGCCGTTTGGTTTGTAAATCTGATGGTATAAATGATATTAAACGGGGATAAATACATATATATGGGACATTTCAAGCCACGATTAATCATCATATCTCAGATTTGCTTCAAATTTAGAGGGGTGAGAAAGTATTTCGCTTGAGCCCGCCAGGGAATGCGAGAATTGGAGATGATTAAATACTAATATTATCGACAAAAAGTAAAGATGATCTGACCATCAACTCCTTAGAGGTTATCACTAATAAAACCATAAATTTTATAATATTAAACACTTTTATGACTTCATGTGTATATACGAACAAATAAAAATGATTCTATTTGCTGCTAAAACAAAATTAATATAACTTGGTCTCTCATGTTAACTAATAAAAGTTACAATAAATGGTTGATAAAAACCTTACATATTTTACAAGATTACAAAAAATTAACTAGTAATGTGTTAGTCAATATATTAATGTGATCATTATCTGAATTCTTCATAAATATTGTATGCTAATGTCTTTTAGAACTCACCCAGGGTAGGTATCATTAGGGTTTATCTGCACTACCTGAAGCTAAAAATAAAAATAATTAAAAAATATCTGGTTTCTGATATATTTTAACTTTATCTAGGAAAGAAACTTAAAATATTATATATATACGTATATATATATATATATATATATATATATATATATATATATATACATATATATACATATACATATATATATATATATATATATATATGTATATATATATATGTATATATATATATATATATATATATATATATATATATATATATATATACATATATATATATATACATATATATATATATATATATATATATATATATATATATATATACATACATATATATATATATATATATATATATATATATATATATATATATATACATAAATATATATATATATATATATATATATATATATATATATATATATATATATATATATATATACATATATAACTACAACAACAAACCGCAAAGTGGAAAACCTGATTGTTCTGCTCCAAGGAAAGCAAAGGGATCAAAATTGTTTAAAAGTTAATAATATCATTTTTTGGATGCAGATGAAATATTGTTAATTAATTATCTGGAAACCGGTCAAACAATAACAGGAAAATATTATCGTAATCTTCGAGATCAGCTGAATGTAAAATTAGGGAGAAAAGACCTGATTTGCATAAGAATCATCCATCAGGACAACGTACCTGTTCACAAAAGCGTTACGACAATGGCGAAAATCACTGAACTACACTGTTAAAAATAATTATAAATTTAATACAAATTTAATGTTCATTCTATATTAAATTTAATGATTTTTTTACCAGAAATCGTGAATAATTTACATTTACTTTGAATTTAAAGCAACTTACTGGAATATCAGTTCATTGTACATTAAAATTGATTAAATTGTATTTTAAATTTCAATAAAGTAACTGAAAATATAGTTCAACTTCTGTACATAAAATTAATTCGTATATACCTTAATACTATAATAATTTACATTATTATTCAATATACAATGCGTGAGATCCCGGGAGATGGCGCAAATAGTATTGAACTTTTTGTTTAGTTTGATATAAGTTTCCTATATAAAATTTATGACTTATTCTTTTAAAAAAAAAAAACGCTTTCCGCGCAGAAATCTTTTGAGGTATGAGATCGAAGTGAGAAGGAGCTAAATCTGGTTAATAGGGTGGACGTTCAAACAATGAAAATTGTATTTCAGTGATTTTCGCCATTGTCACAACATTTTTGTGAACAGGTACGTTGTCCTGATTAAAGATTATTTTTTCTTTTGTAAATCAGGTCTTGTCTTCCTAATTTTACATCCAGCTGATCTCGAAGGTTGCAATAATATTCTCCTGCTATTGTTTGATTGGTTTGCAGATAATTAATTAACAATATTTCTTCCGTAAAAAATGATATTATAACCTTTGGGACAATTTTGTTCTCTTTGCCTTCTTCGGAACAGAACCATCAGGTTGTCCACTTTGCTGTCGTACTTCAGGATCACAGTGGTAAAACCAAGATATAAATGGATGCACAAAATCACTTTTGTTCTTTGTAAATCGATCCAAGTTGTGATTTTGTGAAAATTTAACTTGAAGGCCTTTTTTTTTATCCAAAATTAACGAAAGCGGCATCCACCTTCTCAGTAGCTTTCTAAATTCTAATTCCCTTTTCAAAATATGAAACACCCTTTGTTTTGAGATGATCACAGTCTTAGCAGTTTAATAAATAGTCATTCGGTTATTAATCTAAAACCATATCATCAATAATTTCATATTTGTACGATCAGGTTTAAATTTAGCAAGCCAATTAAATACAGTTGCTCGTGAAGGAGCATCGTTCCTTAATACATTTACCATATTTAGGAAAAAAGCAAAACAACTTTATCTCAGTCAGTTGTAGGAAAAAAACTATTTTGCAGATTGGCTTGAAATTTTACGTGTTCATAAGAAGAATTGAACATTTCAGCAATACCATATGTTTCCTAATATCAGCGCCATTTATGTGGCAGTCTAGAAACTTTCGAAATTACCTCATATTTCACATGATTGAAAGCGGGTACAGAATGATTTGTGAATTGTTTATTTACCTAAGCTAAAACTGTTTTTGTAACAGTAGATAAGTTTATGCAGGTTTTCGAACGTTATTTCGGCTTTTGGTACAAATAATATTTCGAAATTCCGTACGACTTATCGCGTAACCGTAATAAGTTTTGAACATGAATAAAACATATAGAAATAAAATTTTCACACCTAAAATAAAACTTTTCTTTATTGAATTTATTATGTGGCCATAGTTTTCTATGACATATATTTCCACGTCTTGAAGGATAAGTTACAAAAATTATCAATAAGATCATGTGGTTTTTTTTTCGAGCACTAAAAAGTTGAATTATGAAAATTTGTGTAAAGCTTAGTATTATTAGTATGCCTTTTTCAGATTCTTTAAAAATGGAATTTAAAAAAAAATCAATTTGTTTATAAAAATAATTTTTATTTACAATTTTCAAAATCAAAATTGAAAAAAACCTTAATGAAAAGACAGCTTCAAAAGAAATATATGTGCATTTTTTCGGACTTTTTCCCGGTTTAAATTTTAATATATTTGAAAAAAAAAATCGCACCAAACAAAGTTTTGTATTTCTTCATTATTTTGGTATCTTTATTGAATCTTTCAATTTTAAGTAAATTTGATATATGCGTTAATCACGGCCAATTAGGCTTAGATTATCTTTACATGTGTAATTTGATATTAATAATCTTCTTTGGATGCGAAGTCTAATTTATCATTTATGTAGAAAATTTCTAGTAATTAAAGCTATTAATTTTAAACTCAAAGCTTTTTTTACAAAAATAAATAAGTGGATTAGAAGGTTGTTTTCTATTACTAATAGGAGTAAAAAATATGTATATTTAAACAGTTGTCGGTCGATATTGTGATGCTTTTTTCCTAAGTGAGCAAGTTGTGCTCTACGGATTCACTTTGTTTACGGCAGCGGAACATCGGTCAGTGGATATGTATCGTACAGACAGTCAATGGTCAAATGCTCAGAGCAGAAGTATCAGTTTGATGACCATTATTTTCTTCTGGAACGACTTTTCGAGTTGAACGGGGAACGCATATCTTCCACGGATCAGCCATTTCAGTTTCGGTTAGATCGGTTTTATCCCAGAAGTGGCGGTAAAATGGGCCATCCTTGATGCAGTAGTCCGGAAAAGCGGACGGGTTACCTTCGATGGCGATTATCTTAGCTTTATACCAATTACACGGTGTGAATTCTTCGAGTGGGAGTATCGGATCTGATGGTTCTTTTTGGTCTTCCGCATCGATTGGATCCCGGAATAAGACATCGGCTATTCGGCGTAAAATTCCCTTGCGGTATTTTATCTAAAAATCAAACTGCTGCAGATTCATACTCCATCGTGCCAATCTTCCCGACGGCCTTTTAATTGAATGAAACCATCGAAAGGACTGATGGTCGGTGGTGACGGTAAAGTGATAGACTTTCAGGTAGGGCCTCATTGCCCCAAATAATAGCCAGGTATTCTTTTTCGGTGACCGAAAATTTCTTCTCGTTGGCACTCAAACTGCGGCTTGTATAAGCAATTACATGGGCGCCTTTAGGGGCATGCTGAATCAAAGCTGATCCTAAGCCAGTATTGGAAGCGTCGGTTTGAAGTACAAACGGTCGGTAAAAATCGGGACAAGCTAATACGGAGGCATTTGTCAAGCATGTCTTCAAGTGTTTAAAGGAGGCTTGTTGATCGGCATATCAAGACCATCGCACTTGTATCTTTAATAATCGGTTTAGAGGAGCCGCGATCTGTAAAAAATACTGCACGAAGCGGCAGTACCAAGATGCTACATCCAAAATGCTTCGGAGGCTACGAACGTTGGTCGGTTCTGGAAGGCGCTGGATTGCAGAAACTTTTTCGGGATCGGTTCAGATACCCTTGGCGGTAACTAAATGACCAAAATAACGTAGAGATCTCCTTCCAAACTGATTTTTCTCTAGACTTAGCTTCAAGTTGGCCTCTCATAGTCGATGAAATAGCTCTTAAGTTTCGGAGATGCTCTTCAAAAGTCTCTCCCTGGATAATTATGTCATCCAGATAGGCAATCAGAACGGGTCCAACTCCGGTTCTATCATGCAATCCATTAGACGTTAGAAAGTAGCTGGAGAGGAATGCAACCCAAACGGCGTCATTCGGAATTGAAATAGTCCCATTCCTGGTACAGTAAAAGCGGTAATCGGTTTACTCACCTCTGAGAATGGTAGCTGCCAGTATCCTTGTTTAAGCATAGACCTATGCTGGAGATGTATCGGGCCCTTCGGAGTTTATCCAGTATAGCATTGATGTATGGCAACGGATAGGCGTCCTTCTTCGTAATACTGTTCATTTTTCGAAAGTCTATGCAAAATCAGTTTTTAAAATCTTTCTTGCGCACTATCACTACAGGAGAGCTCCACGAACTATCAGATCCTGCAGCATACTTCTCACTTCCGTATTAATAATTTTCTGCATCCTAGGGTTTTGTGGTCGGTATCGCTGTTTTATCCATTCTAGCTCTAGTTTTATCATATGTTGAATCTGCGGGGTCATACCTTATATGTTCTCAAACTTTGGTAGTTTTTAGTCGAGAAATCGGTGCAAACGGGCTTCCTCTTGGTCGGTGACAATTAGATTCGTCCAGAGGCTGACTTGTCATATTGGGCTATAAGAGTTAGGCGATCGTAATACTTCATTATTAAGTTACAATCTACCAGAGTCAAGGTCAAGATGGCATAAACGTCTAGTCAATATGTCCATTCCCAGCACGATATCCGAGGTTAAGTGCGGTAGGCTTCGGTAACGGCAACAATGCCACCATGTGCTACTTTTGTATGCTGAACAATTGGTCGCACTCTTTTATATTGTCGCTAGCGACATAGTTCCGCGGTTAGGTCTCCTATGTAGGAATTTGCGGCACCGGTATCTATGAGGCCAGTAAACGGTGTATCGTAGACAAATACACAAGCATGAGGGCGGTTGTCAATCACTGCAACTTGACTCTGGCTGAACGGTCGTGAGGTTTCACTACTGCGGGGCTGTACTGACCTCGTAGCGGGACAGCGCCGATCTAGTTTTTCGGACACGGACAATTACGGGACAACACACCTCTCCTCCGGCATCATGAACAGAACAACTGGGCTCTTTCCTTGCACTGATCTCGGGATATATTCGGTTTCTCCACATCGCCAACATAAGATAGATGATCTGTCTGGAGATGGGAACGATCTATGTGGCGGTCGTGATATGCAATCCATTGGCCTAGTGTCCCTGGATTGCTGAGGGCGTGCTCGTTGTGGGTTCAACTTCCAAAGCAATAATTCCGTCTCTCGGACCACCCGAGTAAAAGTAGCGGCATTCGTACAATCTGACTTTCGGATATATTGACGGTACCCGCGAGGTAGTTTTCGGTACAACCACTGAAGTTCTTGCGTCGGATCAATATTTCCATGTCTGCGAATGAGGGTCTGCATGTCGGTAATATAGCGGCTGGCTGGCTCGATTTTTATCTGCAGGCGGCGACTGATTTCTGCCTCCAAGTCATCGGCATAATTCGGCGGAAAGTAGCAAGTACAGAAATCAACGGGAAAGTCGTCCCAAGTAGTACAATTGCTACGGTTATTGCGAAACCATAAGGAGACCTTCCCTTGCAGAAGCTCAGGCATTTGTGGCAATAAACGGTCCGTCTTGACGTTTTGTGACGTACCTATCTTCTCTTAGCGTTCGATGAAGGTTATCGGACTTTCAGTGGCGGCGGCAGAATATTTGAAGCATACCCCGAAGGTGACATTGGCGGCGGCGGCGGTACTAACTGTTGGCAATGGTGCAGTAATACTAATAGTCGGTCCTACCAAGCGTGACGAAGATGCAGTGGTACTTGAATTAGGCGGAAAACTAAGCGAACAATTTACTTGGTTCGGTTTGTATCGAGCGGCTGGCGGCACTTGTAGTCGGTGGTGGGTCTTCAGTCATCTTGCTCGGTACTGCTTCTTCTGTCGGTGCTTGGGACTACAGATGCTTCTCGTTGAGCGGTCAGTTTGGAACTGGTGCAATTATAACACTCTCGGAGTGGTGCAATCAGTGGGGGTGTATACTATCGGTGCGCGCATACTCTACCTCCAGTTTACTCTTCGGTTCGCGTGCGCAACGCAAGCACCTTCAACATTAATATTTTAACATATGTCGGTAAGACTGGCTGTATCGCGAGGTACATTAATAATTAAACTTTCTATGGTCAAAAATAGAATCTACGACCCAAAATTAGTCAAAAATTCATATTTTTGCGTCGCTCATACACAGATCAAATTTTCGTAAAAAGTCGGTTTTCTTACAGTTTTAAGCCCTAACTGTCTCCTATAACAAAATTTACCTTAATAGCTTTATATACACTGTTACGGTCGGCGGACACAGTATGGAATACTTAGATTACTTATTATCACGATTATTTTGACAAACAGACTTGATTGGCGGTGGAAAAGCGTTTTCTCAAAGTTGGTACTCCTTTAACAAAATATAACACTTTTGAGGGTGATGGTAAAAAACAGCAATACCTCTACGGTAAACATTACATATTTAGATTGTACTAACCATATTTACACCTTAATTCCATGGTTTCCAAGTATATCCTCAGCTACATACATGACGGAGCACCACAGTTTACCCCTGTTTCCCAATGTTAATCAAATCTCGGTACTACCTCCATATTGCCCTTTTTTCCGGTTCTATGCACTTCCAGTTATACTCTTTTCGCGAGTTATGCGCTTTTCAAGTCAAAAGTTTTTATGGTCGATATCTTTCGAGTCCTTGCTCCTCCTGTTAAACTTTTTTGGGTACTCTTTCAGTCAAAATTTTTGGAGTCCCTGCTCGGGCGCCAAATTTATGACGCATTTTTCATAAGGGAGCGAGTCCTGCTCTACGGATCTACTTTGTTTATGGCAGCGGAACATCGGTCAGTGGATATTTATATTGCAGACAGTCATCGGTCAGATGCTCAGTGCAGGGGTATTGGTTCGACGGCATCTACTTACAATCTGGATATCCCTGTTCTCTCAACTGTTTGACGGTTTGGCCCGATGGTCAAAACATCTACCCGGTGGTCGGTTTTCGGGGGCCACCCTCGAGATTATGCACTGGACAGCTTATTACAGTGGAGAAACGGCAAGTTAGGGGTTAATTGCGTGTATTAGTGCTGGCTGCCGGCTGCCAATTGTTACCTGTAATGTTAAAAATGAGAACTAGGATTACCTAGTTTGTTTCATTAGAAACAAACGATTTTAAAATATTCTGTATAATTTAGTCCATATTTTTATAAAGATATGTTCTAAAACTAACTTACAACCTAAGATATACAACGGAATAAACAATTAAATGGTCTGGAGGGCAAGAGTGCTGTTCACGGTAGTTCGTACTTGTCGGTAGCGGTAGGCGATAACCTCATGGTACCATTCACGATACCTCGTACTGCGCGTTTGCGATGCTATTAACGACGTCTCGTACTTAAATTCTCGACGCTTCGTGTCTAAAATCCGCGGACGCTATTCTCAGTGCTTCGTACTAAAAATTCGACCAATGACAGTATACGCAGTATGCCTAACAGTAATCCGGCATCGATCGGCGGTAGGCGGCATCTCTACACGCAGCGGTGGCGATGATAAACGTCGGGGCGGCAGTTATTAAGCGACCTTATCAATAGACATCGGAGGGCACTCGCGGTAAAACACATTCCTGGACAATAAGGAAACAAAAACTAAACTGCAGTGCGTGTGTGTATAGGTAGCGGTAGGAAGGAAAGAAAGAAACCGACGCTGCCCGTACTTGTAAGGGTCCTCCAGAGCGTCAGTAGGATGGAATGACATTGCCCGTACTTACAAGGGTACTTGAAAATGTCGACTAATAGCGGTAAGAAATTAGGAAAGGAATCGACACTGCCGTACTTATAAGGGTCCTCAGCAGTGACGGTAGGATGACCCAACATTGCCCGTATGTATTTACAAGGGTTCTCAGCAATGCTGGCCTGCATTGCGGGGTAGGACGTAAGGAAGGTAGTGGATGGTGAAACACCATATATACACAAGCCTAGCCTCACCTATATTGCTACACCAAGAAGGCGCGGTCCGGCGGGCGACCCACGCGTTCGTTAGGACTGTTGACCCGGGTGAAGAACGTGCAGTTCTTTGCGAATTAATGGTCAGTTCGTGCTTAAATAGCCGGCCCGAGCTTCCACTAAGGCGACGAGTGACGGCATGGGGTGATCGCGCATACAATACTGCTATATACGGCGTGCGATTACTGTGGACGGACGCTCTGCAAATCGTCGGAAAATCACATTTCCCGACATGGCGCGGCACATCTAATTATATACCGGCAATATCGAGCTTTAAGCATTCTTTTTCCATAAGAATCAGATTTTTCGGATGTATAATAAATAAATTAAATCCCAGCGAACATACTCATGCCCAAAAATTGAGTAGCTTCGTTACAATATAATAAACATAAACAAGTAATAATGTTTTAATAATATCATTGCTTAAAGTTACATTCTTCGATAATACCAGTAGATTTAAACAGCAATAAGTTTGTTTGGCCGTTGTTTATGTTCGGTGGGGGAGAGGCTTCTTTGATGTATGACAGACATAGATAGACATTTTTATTTAATTTTGCTTTGAGCTTTTTGCTTGTTGTGATCCATTTGAGTATTTTTTGTGTTAAAAATTACTACAAAAGTTCATTCGACGCCGTTCATTATTTAAATATTGAAAATAACATAATAAGTTAGGCAAGGAGAAACTCATACATTTTTTTAATTTCCAGGTTACTTTATTCTCCAGTTTACTTACCGATTAGCATGTTGTACTAGTTTAAATAATGCAGTTAGAAAAGGATAGCGTGTAATTGGTGTGTGAAAAGAACTCACTATTTATAAACACTTTTCCAAATATAAATAAAAATATTATCACATTATTGATATACAACGGGCTTTGGCTCAGACGATTTGCTAATTCTACGAAGGAATTCCTGGGCTACATTCCCATAAATGCTCAAATACTTCTATTAAATTTCAAAAAATTCAATTACTGTAGACACAAATGTCTGAATACAAAATTTAAATCTAAACTAATAAAAATGGTTAATATTTGCTAAAATATTCAAGTAGAAACAAAATGCATAGTCAATAAAAAATAAAAACAAATAGACAAACAATAATAAATGATATTAGCAGCTTAAAAAAATATTTAACACTTACCGAATTCTTGTTAATGTTTTTGATATCATCTTGCATGTGACATCGTAGATTTTAAAAAATTATTTGGAACAAACTTTTATTAAACTTAAAAATAAACGAATTGATGTGCTTTTTAAAGCATATGGGAAAATTTTTATTAACTTACATAATTGTGGTCGTGTGGAACTAAAATTTCGGGATATTTAATATCCTTAACAAGGTCTTATTTTTCTTAGGGAATTGCATCTTTTTTATTAGATTTTTTTTGATAGGAATATAAGAAACTAAATAAATGTATAATAATATTTTTCTTGAAATCCAGATTTTTTTTTGCTAATTATTGACTTTGCTTTTTTTTCTGTTGTAAGGCATGGAAATACTCGTTTCGCACTACAGAACCTTCTCGAGTTAAAACAAATGGCCGAAGAGCATGGTTTTAAATATTACTTGGCTCAAGCCTATCGATACTTGGGAGAATACTACCTCAATAATGGAGAACCTGACAAAGCAACTCCTTTACTATCAGACGCATTGCATATATTTCACGAAATTGATAACATGTCAGAAGCTGATCAAGTTAGAAATCTAGAAGCGCTATCTGCTGGTAAATAATCTTTGGTTCATATCAAATAAAATTAGTAAGTTTAGTAAAATCTAATTTTTATTTTACCACTGAATTTTAATAATTTTAGGATGTAATATAGCAGTACATAATTACTATTGAAAATTTAGTTCATAATGTTAATTGTCTAACGTAAACACTTATGAATTACTGATAAACTTTATTTTGGTTTACCTTTCAGGTTTAGAACTGATGCCAGATTATATTACATTAATACAAAAAACAGATAAGAGATTACGCAATTGGTTTGACAATCTTATTAAACTTGTAATGTGGAAAGATTCTAGGTAAGAGTTAACAGTGAGTTGTGTAATGCCTTTTTTATTTTTTTTTATCATGTATATATTGTCTATAATTTCAGAATAGATATGAACATATAAAATATGCTTACTAAATTTACTTAAAAATAGATTGTAGAATAGAAATTATTAGATTTATGACCTTCTATACAATTATCCATCCATTTAAAAAATTCTGCGAAGCAACTATGTATGGGTGTGCGTAGAGTTGGGGTCTGTACACTGCGACATGGTAGATCTACTGTGCCCCCCTACTGCTGCGCCTAGTCGTAAGAGTTACCTTATCGGCTAGAGCAGGTTCTCCTGTGCTATTTCCCTCAGGAATCTTAGTATGTTGGACGACTTCAAGGTAGGTAGCTCCCCTTCTTCGATTTGATGTGTTCCCAAGAACCGCAACCCAGGGTTTTCTAGAGCGCTACACTCTGAAAGGATATAAATAAAGGTTTCGTCCTTCTCATAGAATCTGCACTCTTCTCTTTCTGCCAGTCCGAGTTTCTTGAGGTGTCCCTTCAGGTGGCAATGCCCCGTCAGGACTGCTGTCAGAACTCTGAGTTGGTGTTAACTTAAGCTTATGCATTCTTTGAATCTGTTCTGATCGTAGTTCCCAAGAAGTATCTTCGCTTGTTTCAATCCTTGCAGCTCTATCTAATAATTGGATCTCCTGCTTTCTTCTTCTTTCTTTAGTTCTTCCAGCATTACGCTGCTACTGATTCCACAAAAAGGTTCTGACCCTAGAAATTGTATCTCAACCCTTTCCTCGCGAGCCTGCCTACTATTTCATTTCCCTCTATCCCGGTGTGTCCCGGTACCCACATGAGAGTGACTATTATTCTTACTAAAATCATTTAATTCCTCTAGGCACTCCCAAACGATCTTAGAGCTGATAACTTGAGAGCTCAGTGCACTGATGGCTGCTTGACTATTCGACATGATGATAATCTCTTGGCCGTGATAGTTTTTTCTTTGTTTAATTAAACACATATCCTAATGGTATGTATTTCTGCCTGGAAAATGCTTGGTGACTTACCCAAACTTTCGTAGTGTTTGGTGCCGGGTCCATATACTCCTATTCTAGTTTCCTCCATTATTTTGGAGCTATCTGTATACCCTTATATGGATTTCTTGCTGAATGTTTCAATGGTGTTTTTGTCCCATTAGCTTTTGCGACTCCACTTTGTGCTGAAGTTTTTCACAAAGTTGAACATCTTTTTCATTTCATCTTGGGGTATATCCCAGATTTCTTGATTTCTGAATAAGAGATTGGACCTTCGTTTTATGACCTCATCTCTCATCATCCTATAAAATGTCCCCTTTGCCATATTCTCTAAAAGTACATGCAGAGGCCAGTCTTTGAAATTTAAGTTAGCTCTAGTATTAGCCAGACTGTTTTTTTTTGTTTCAGATCATTGCCCCATATGTGACGATTGGTCTCACTATTGCAGTGCACATCCACTGCAGGATTTTTGAGTTTGTACTCCATCTTCTTCCCGTAAAGTTTCTACAGACCATCAAGGCATTTTTAGTCTTGTTGATTACTTCTTTTTCAGGTTTGTTCCAGAAGAGTTTGTTATCTAGGGTCAGTCCCAGATATTTAACCTCTAACTTCCACTCAATAACATTCCCATCCATTTTGATGGTTTTCAGCAAATCAACTAAAAATGTTGATTAAGATTAATTTTCAGTGTTAAAAAGGGAGGATCTTCTAGTTCAATATTTATAAATAATAGTATCTTAACTTTATTCGGCGTGCATGATTTCAAATGTTGTTTGTATGTCAGAAATAATCAGAATGGCTTTGAAGTGTGGGCGCAACAAATCACAATTATTTAACACGACATAATAATAACTTACTTACTTGTTTAATGAACATTGAGTGGCAGTTTTTTAAAGAATTTTTACACATGCACATGAAATACCTTAGTGTTACTGTTGAGGAATGTGTCAGACAGTAAGTAAATCAAATATAATTTTTGTTCTTTTATCTTTTTCTTGCATGATAATTTTTCAGTTTTCTAAAATATCAACTGTCAAACGATATTTATGTATGCATCAGAGTACTGAGACGCTTAAAAATTAAAATTTCAACAAGATATTGGTTCGTTACAGCTCTACGCACAAGATAATTAGTTGATCGAAATGCATGTCGAAAGAGAACCAGAGTTAGAATCGCAGGATAATAAACTGCTTACCTTTTTCCTTTAAAGACCTGAAGTAGAAAAACAGTAGCTTATTAAAAACCTTTTTGGCTATAAGTATTGGCATTCGTGTCATAAATTGGGTTCAAAAGTGATTTCTTTTAATATATCTTCTGTTAGTAAAAAAGTGAAGAGAAACAAAGGAGATATATTTACTTGGGCTACATTCAACAGGTAGACCATAATTTATTTATCTATTTTATAGGGTATACTTTCAAATTCCTCTGCTTACTTTCTAATGACAAATTTATGTATTCCTTAACAACATATTTTGTATAAATACGGTCTTATCCTATTTAGGCTAGATTAGTATTACTGAAGACTTTGAAAAGTTAAGTTCAATGTAACTGCCAATTCTCAAGTTGTAAATTAAAAGGTGTTTTTAAAAAAATGCTTTGTATGATGAAAGAATATAAATAGTTAATTTAAATTGGCTGTTGGGCTCCCTTGTTATCCGTTCATCTGTTATAATGAATTTTGAATATTTTAAAGCACCTTATTTGTATATTAAAATGAATCTTTAGTGGAAGTTTCTTTTTTACTTCATAGTAAAAAGTTCAAATTTTTTACAAGAGTAATCATTTAAATTAATCTAAAGGAAAATTTTTTTCCTTCAAAATGTCTCTTTACATTCGTTTCATAAAAGACTGAAATTCTTACCTTCTTGAAAAATATTTCAGTATATTACTAGTTTATCTATAAGTGTAGATTGTCCAATTGAAAAATTAAACAACATGTCTCTTAACGGAAACAATAGCACCACTGGCAGTATTGTTGCCTTGCCAACTATCAAAGCATCAAGATAAATTACAAAAACACTTGTCCAGTCCGAGAATGCAGTGAGCACCTAGAATCATTTATAAACTCCACAAATAAACTCCATAAAAGATAATGACAAACTACGGATAATAGTTCCAGTGAATTCGTTTTTGCTTCTATATGCTTAAAAATTGACAGACATATGGCCTCAAGTTAGCAGGATGCTAGGAAATAAATTCGGTAACCAAGTTGATAGACTGGACTCAGAAAAATACAAAAACGACAACATAATTGAGTTCTTAGAACGATTAAAAACTGTTAGAATAGGCTTGAACCTTAAAATAATTATTCTCACCTTAACCAAGATACTGATTGGTATTAAACTTTAGTAATCAATTGAAACGAAATAATTGCTATAACTGTTCTCATTATTAATACAAACTACGATATGAGAACTTTGTTAATGAGAAAAAATCCCAACGATATCGAAGATGCTACCCAATATGCTATAAATCACTCGTTGACAGAATAACAGTTGTCATTAAGGCAACCCAAACTATAATTTAAATCAACACATTAGTAGATTCCCCATCATCTCAAACCCCAACAATGTTTGTAACACTCATCACAACTTCTTCAAAATTATTATTAACTACAACCTTTTCATCAAAGGAATAATTTTGGAAATATAACCAACTTCTGCGACGATTTCCAAGTCAAAGTATTAATTTAAATCCGAGACCAGTTCATTAAAACGGACTCTTAAAATAACAATTATTATAACGAATTAAGTACTAATAACCAAAATGTATCCACTAATGATACCTTTGGTAATTATTACTAAATTACGGAACAAGGTGAAAACTACTCTGAAGACGCCAATTTACAAATACAAAATCAATTTTTTTTTTGAAAACGAAGTAATAACCAACATATTATAGACCAAATAATCTACTATCTAACATATATTCAAATTAAACTTCTCACAGATACAGATTGTCATCCGTCTTTGTTAAGATCCCATATTGCGGAAAAAATTTTTTGCACTGTGTTTACGAAAACAAATCTGACACCCATAACTTCTTGTGCTCACATTTCGTTATTTAAAGAATTTTATCCTCTAAAAGGCACTATAGGATTCGTTGTATTTGACTTCCATGACTATTCTGACCGTATAATAAGCATTGGAGATTTAAGAAAGCTTATTTGAATATCGATTTAAATAATAAAATTATTTTCAACAATATACTAAAAATACGACTTTTTCTAGGTTTCATTAGTTAAAAAATTGAAATTCCAGCCCTAACATCTACCGTAAAACAAATTTAAATTAAACAGATTTAACAAATAATAATGTTCAAATAGCAGATACTTTATTAATAATAAAAAACAGATCATCTACAATATAATTTTGTAACACAACATCAGAATCCGTCACATTTGAAATTATTGAAGGTTTTTCTTAATTCATTTAGCAGACTATATTTAGAAACTGTATGTGACTATTTTCAAAACCACACGAATTAGAAAACTGAATTTGTTTATTTATTTTTTTTTAATTAGGACCGATCGTTTAAATCTAAAAGAAAAATCAATGTTTAAAATTTTATTATTAAAATATAAAAAAATTGTACATAAGCCTAATAACAAACAAGTTTTTACTAGTAAAATCAAACATGAAGTTAAAACTAAACACTAAATCTCAGTTCAAAGTTCTAGCGATAAATGAACGTACACAAAGTCAAAGTGGAAAAAAAAATTTCAAAAATGCAAAGTGATAACATCATTAAATCCTTGCAGTTTCCCTGGATTTCCTTCATTTGGATCGGTCAAAAAAGAATGGGAGCCAGTGAGAAACAAAAATGGAGGATTGTTGTCGATTATAGAAAAATTAATGAAAAAACTATTGACGATCGGTATCTTTTGCCAGATATATCAGATATCTTAGGTAAATAAGAACGATGTCAATATTCAACTACTTTTGATTTAACGTCTGAATTTCATCAGATTGAATTGCTTCCAAATTCTATCACGAAAACGGTATTTAGCATAACATAGTCATTTTGAACTTGTAACAATGCCATTTGGATTAATAAATACCCCCACTACATTTCAGCGAGTAATAGATAATGTCTTCAAGAACCCACAAAATAAAATTTGCTTCGTATATATGGAGGATATAATAATATTCTCTACATACCTACAGTAACACAAGTAATCTGAAATTAGTGTTCAGTAAACTAAAAGAAGCCAGTTTTAAAATCCAACTAGATAAATGGTAATTTCTTTGTAAATCGGTTGAGTTTCTAACACACGTAGTCTCCCCCGAAAGTGTCAAGCTAAACTCCAAGAAAATTAAGGCACAAAAAATTCTCCATTTCAAAAACAACAAAAGAAATAAAATCTTTTGTCGGACTTGTAGGCACCTATAGGAAGTCACAATTAAAAAAAATCGCTAAATTAATAAAACTCATGAGTCAATGCTTAAAGAAAAACATTAAAATACACCATACTTTATAATTTTTAAAGTTTTTAATACATGTACAAAGTTTCTAATTACGCGGTTGATACCGTGTTTCTTCAAGGTCCAATTGGCCAAGACCTTCCGGAGATGTACACTTCATGTATTTTAAATCCAGCAGAAATAAATTATAGCCTCTTCGAAAAGGAATTATTGGCCGTCGTTTGGAAAGTTAAATATTTCAGACATTATCTTTACGGAGTTAAATACAAAAATGTTTAGGAACATAAACCTTTTCATTCATAGGAGTCTTAAATTCAAAGAATACGGTTACGAAATTTTTTCCAAAAAAAGACGCCTTTTCCAAGATAGAAATAAATCCAGTTGAACTTGATAATATTGATAATATTTCTCTCTTAGAAAATCATAATGATAGTTTAGAAATCCCAAGTCTCGAACCTAAAGAAATTGAAGAATTCCTAAAAATTACTGACTTTATTCAAATAAAATAAATATTTAACCCCCCGATAAAACACCAAAATCTATTATTCACGAATATATTCAAATATAACAAAATTAATCGAGTATTTCAAAACCACAAACCGATAATGAGACTACATTTTAATCATGAGAACACAATTATAACAAAGAAAGATAAGACTCTACCCACAGAAACGTACACAATTGTAATTAAAGAGTGAGTCTTTTTGGTTGAAACTTCGAGCCTATACCACTGGAAACTGCATTCAGAACTATTGCACAAGTTATATGGTAGAAAAAGATAATTCAGATAGCTTAAGTCTTTACAAAGAGAATGAGCACTGACAGAACTCTGTAGTAGTTTCTTAGACGACGGTACAGCTAATCAAAAATAGTCACTTTTTTCGTTTTTCTAATAAACAATTGCAATTTTAAAAAACTATTGGACCGACAGCGCCCGCACACTTTTTAAGCACTTTAAAACTCACATTCAGGTAAAAGTTGAAAACAATTCAATAAGTATTAAGAAAGTTATTAACAATTGAAAAATAAGTCATTTTTAATGTTTAATTTGCAATAACTTTTTTGTTTACAGACCTACTTGGACAAATAAAAACTCATTTTGAAGATATTTTCAAGACGTACAATTCATCTATGGAATATTTTTCTCTCAATCCTTTAGATTTTCCGTAAAATCCAAAAAACCGGGTAAAAATCATTTTTCGACCTATTTGTTAAAAAAAAAACAATATTCCAACCAAAATTTGTTGAAACACGAGAAGAGACGTCATTTCTACTACCTTTCCCTATCCGTTTTTGCAATCAGATCGCAGGCAGTATTTGGGTCATTATTACTTCCCAAAAATCGCTTCGTTTCCTGGCCTAGAAGCTTATAAGACGGAATTAATCTCCACGTCTTAAAATAGGCAACTCCATATGCGGTCCAATGGATTAACTTGGATTGCATTAAAATTGGAAATCAGCAAACCAATAACGTTTCCAGGCGTATTACTGTAAATATAGATAAATTATTCTTAATATTTAGGCGAAGTACGTTAAATTATTTTAATAATTGACTGCTGTTCGCGTATAGTCTAGGTAAAAAATTGATTTAGATTTAACCATTAAAATATGAGTAGAAATTAAGAAATATTTGTACTTATATTTATTGCTATGTTTTATTTTGATCAACAATTTTTTAGGGGTTGCGGAAACCTGCAAACCTATGGAAAAGCCGCTACAAACTAATTCTACGATTGTAAAAGATTTCATTCTACTTTACTGAAATTTTAATTTTTGAGCTTCTTACTATTTCGGTCAATGCATAGAGGTTTTTTTGACTGCTGATATTGTACAGTCTGGCACTGTACTGAGATTTTTAATAGATAGTATGTTTTCTGTGAATTTTGCTTTTGGTTCGTTACAGCTTCACTAACAAACTGACTATTCATAGGAAATAAACTGCCTGTCTCCTTTCTTTTAACAGTCTGAAGGAGAAAAAGTGGTAGCTTATTAAACTAACTCTACGGTCGTAAAAGATTTTTTGATATCTTACTGAAATTTTAATTTTTATAAAAAAAATGTTTAGAATTTAATATCCGAATTTTCCATATGCCGTCTTACATTTGGGTAAGTTAAAATATCTGCCCACTCCTTTTTTATAATATATCACTAAATTTGGGCTGTGTAAGATTAACTTACATTTAATTCCTCTAAACGTTGAGCTATTTTAATTACGGAATTTTAAATTAAACATTGCAACAGACAACAATCTGTAACGCGACGAGTCGTTACGCCGCTGGTAATGCGAGTACATTCTGAACGAACTGGCAACTTTTACTTCGGCGAACCAAACTTTTCCCGAATGCTCACGAAAGAACGAGAATAATGTCTGCTGATATAAAAATGCCGCTGTCATAAATAAAGAAGAGTAGAGTCGAACTGAATCTTACGATGAGCTTAAAAGCCCCGAGTGATTTCAAAAGGATAAATGAGTTAGTTGTTAATGCATAGTGTGTAAATAAAAATTAGCAGTGTAAACTAGTTTAGTAATTTCTTTACGTGTAAATAATTTACAAGAAATACCCAAGCTTTCCAAATCGCACGTGCGCACGACGAAAATGGCATTAAATAATTATTCTCCGTAATGTAAAATAGAAAATAGAAGATCACTTTTAAGAGATGGTAATACAAGCCAACAAGAAATAAACCATGTAAACAAAGAAATGTCCAAAGCTATTAGGAAAGACATCAGAAAATACAAACAGGAAAAAATAACGCAAACTATAGAGGAGAACAAAAGTATGAAAGTACTTCGACGAAGGCTAACACAAGGCAAAAAAGACATAATAAAATTAAAGGACAAAAATGGGCAAATAAAATGTAACAGAGAAGAAATGTTAAACACCGTTGAAGAATTCTGCGAGACCTTATAAAAAAACCAATTAATACTTGAACCCGACGAACACGAAGCACTAAGAATCACAAATCACGGCTCCGAAGATATGCCCGAAACCTCAATTGAAGAAATTAACTACGCATTGAAGAGAATGAAAAATAACATAGCACCGGGAGAAGACGGAATAGTAATAGAGTCCATAAAATGAGGGGGTCCTGCTCCTATTGAGAAAATTAAAAGATTACTTAATTTATGCCTTGAAAACCAAATTATTCCGGCCCAATAGAATAACTCTATTACGATCCTCATTCACAAAAAGGGCGACGAAAGAAGCCTTGAGAACTATAGACCCGTCAGCCTCCTGAGTCACTTATATAAACTTTACACTCGTATAATCACCAATAAACTAAAGAATAAACTGGATTTTTACTAGCCTAGAGAACAAGTTGGGTTCCGCTCGGGCTACGGGACAAATGACCATTTGCAATGTATCAAAACACTTATTGAAAAAACTGTAGACTACAACCGACCACTAATTCTTGTTTTTGTCGACTTTCATAAGGCTTTCGATGCCGTGGAATTGGTGTCAATTTTAAGAGCATTAAAAGAATGCAGGGTAGATCAAAGATATTGTAACATCATCTACAATATTTATGAAAACGCAACAACAACAATTAACTTACAAACCATGACGAAGAAAATAAAAACAAGAAGAGGAATTCGACAGGGAGATACAATATCCCAAAAACTGTTTACAACAGTGCTAGAACATGCGTTTAAAGCTTTTGATTGGGAAGAAAAAGGCATTATTATAGATGGGGAAAGATTGAGTCAACTTAGATTCGCTAACGACATAGTCCTAATATCGGACGATCTACAAGACGTCAGAGAAATGCTAGAACAACTACAACAGACAATACAAAGAGCAGGTCTGAAGATAAATTATAACAAAACAAAAATTATGACAAATTTAGTACCAAGTGAGCCTATAAAAATAGAAAATGAAACCATCGAAATTACCGAGAAATATAACTACCTTGGTGACGAAGTTCGGATTGGCAGGTACAACCAGACGTGTGAGCTATCCAGACGAATAGCTTTGAGATGGGCTGCTTATTGAAAACTCAGGGATATATTCAAGACACATATACCCATAAACCTGAAACGGAAAGCCTTAAACCAATGTGTTTTCCCAGCCTTAACATATCGAGCGGAGACACTAACATCGACGAAAAGAACTGCTAAGAAGCTGCAAATAACACAATGCAGAATGGAGAGATCCATGCTGGGGGTGTCCCTGAGAGATCAGGTCCGAAACGAGGAAGTTAGGAGGAAAACGAGGGTAGATGATGTCATTGTGCGCATTGCAAGGTTAAAGTAGAGATTGGGCGGACATGTGGCTAGAATAGGGGACAACAGATGAATGAAAAGAGTTTCGGAATGGCGACCGAGAGCGGACAAACGCAGTCCGGGACGACCACCGACCAGTTGGACAGACGACCTCAAAAGAATAGCAACAAACTGGATCGCAGTGGCTCAGAATAGAGGAGGGTAGAAATCTCTTGAGGAGGCCTATGTTCAGCAGTAGACAGAAATGGGCTGATGATGATGATGATGAAATGTATGATGGATTGTTGATTAATAACAGTTAGTTTTGTTAAGTCTGACGAAAAGCTGGACGAGCAATCAATTTTTTCTTCTAATTCAGTTACTGATATGGAAACGACATAGGGTGGCAGTTGGCCAGAATAAAAGCAAATAATAAAAGCAAAGAAAAAATAGGCGAACAGATTGAGGAAAAAGGAAAGAAACGAACATATGACAGTGACTACTTAGGAATGGGTTTTTATTTTACAAAGGAGGAGTTAGAACCAAAATCGCTTTATTTAATCTGTAATGAAATCCTGGCTAACAGCAGTTTAAAACCATCTATTTTTTCGTAGACGCCATGAAAAAATAATGGTAATAAAAAATCTAGTGTCATACAGTGGTAGAAAATTTGATTGAACCCTGTGCTAAATACATCACGAAGTGTATGCTTGGGGAAAAAGCGGCAAAAAAAGTTGTCCTTGTTTTCTTACCAAACAATACAGTGCATCGGAGATTTAATGATTTGACAAATGATGTGAAAAGTGAACTTTTTAAAAGAATAAAATTTAGTTATTTCGCTATTCAGTTAGACGGGTCTATTGATGTAACAAACGCTGCAGTATTGCTTGCCTATATTAGATATATTTTTAAGAATTCCATTCAAGAAGATATATTATTTTCAAAACCACTGAAAACCTATACGGCAGGTGCTGCAATTTTCGATATAATGAACTTGCGTGTTAGAAGCTCTAATCTAGTCCGTGTACTTTGTGAGCCCCCACATTTTTTTACTACTTCCTACAGAAGTTAGGTAGCTCTCTCGTGGCAAGGTTTAGACCCGTTTGTTTAAATTGAAGTCTGAAGTTCAAGCATTTTTTCATGCCATTCCATTTCATTTGTCCTCTCGTGTATCTGTATTCTTTGGGTCCAAAAATTTGCATACTTAGGTGATATTTTTGCCAAATAAATGATTTAAATTTGTCTTTACAAGACCCAGGTATCACAATTTTCAATGTGCATGATAGAATAGCAGGTGAATGAGTATGAATGTTTTGGTTGTCTCAGCACCATTTTATTAAAAAACGAAATTCAGCTTAAAGAAAATAATAAAAGGAACAGTACTGAACTTCTCAAACAACTTTAATTAACGTACAAGGACTATTTTTCTAGTAAACCTATTATATCTGGATCGAATAAGTGTCTACGTAATACTTTTCAAGGAAATATAACTTCGGATACTTCTTTAACTTTACTGGAAAAATAAAAGCTCATTGACTTTCCTCTGACAATTCTCTAAAAACTGTTTTTAAAGATCACTCTTGGCTCAGTATAAGAAATGAGTAAATCTATGCTAGAAAGGATTTTTGACATTTACTTATCTGAAAGATAAATACAGAAACAAGTTCAATGCAAAACCTGATCTAAGACTCAAATTTTCAGACATCAAACCAAATTTTGATTTTTTTGTTCCACCAAACAGGCACAAATATCCCACTGAGGGTATTTTTGTATTTATTTTGTGTTAATTCTTTTTGTAGGTTAAGCTCACTTTTGTTTTTTTTGTCAATATTTTACGAATATATTTTAGTTTTTCGTTATGAACTGTTATTTAACAGGGAAAATACATTTTAATTACTCAAGTTTACTGTTTCATTTAGTGTTCATAATGACTAAACGGAAGGTTTGGCAATTTATTTCGGTTTTTAGAAGGGGTTCGTAAGAGGAAAAAGGTTGGGAACTGCTGATCTAACACATCCGATTCCTAACATTTTATATTATTTTAGACAACCATTTTGGGATGACAAAAAAATTAGCAAATCAGCCCAAGGATTTGAATCACAAACTAGACCTTCCTTGGATAACATTATGTCCACCTACTTCCAAAGGCTTAGTTCATTTAATCGAATGGATGAAATCGGATTTCATCCAAGTTTCGAAATATTTACAGAAGTACATATGGAAGAAAAGTTAGAAGACGTTCCACAGGTAGATTTGGTATCGTTATTCTAAGTTGTTTTCCACAGAAATGGTTATGTAAGTAGTGTCTTATGGATAGTTCACCAACCACCGGGAATCGTATAGGCGCAAGCTGGAACGGCAATATACCATATGTTACTTTTTATTCACTGGCAAGAATTGATCTAAACCAACCTCGTTTTCTCACTCCGTTATGTGTAAAGGATTCTATTATTAGAATTTGAAAAGAGATAAAGCATTTTCATTGTACTGGTTATTAAGTTTGAGTTGCATTATCAGAAATATATATGTACTTTTTTGATCGGCACCATTTTAGTTGTGTCAATATTTTTTTTTTATCTCATTAAATAATATTTCGAAAAATAAATATTTTTGAGCCAAATAGGCCTTTGAAGGGTTTTCAATAGATTTCTGTAATATCTATGCTTACTATCCTACATCCTTTTTAATGGCCTTTTATAATCATTAAACTTATAAACGTCTGCTAAATCGTAAGTTATTTTCTGACGCATCTTTTTTCTCGAAACACCAGGTCCAAGCATAAATACTTGACTGACGAGACAAGAACTGAATTGAGACTGATCACTTGTATCAAGTTACTCGTTTGAGCAGTAGCTGAAAACAATGTTTTTATTTTTGTATAGAAAATATTTATCTGTAAATTTTATTCGTAAATATAATTTGAAATGCCATGGTAACTGTTGGATTAAACCAACATTTTTGTTGCATTTGTGGAAAGATGTCGAAGTTAGAGCTGAACACCACTAAAATAGTGCGGGAAAAATTCCTTCCACATTAGAATCTGCACCGAAAAAACCACAAATTGAAAATTGTAAGTTTATTTGGTCTTTTATATTAATATGTTTTTTACTTTTAATTTAAAGCTTTGTGGCCGATAGCAATTATAGTTTTGAACCATTTAAAAAATTAATTCTTTACATTTGATAGTATATAAAAAATGTCTGTCTGTCAGTTTAAGAAATTGAACATCGATGCGGTATTGTAAGATATGTAAAATTAAGATACAAGCTATTCGATGGGGCGGCCAATTCCTCTCTAACAGTACCGAGAAAACTGTTGGGTTGACCAGGATCAAGGTGTACTTGTGATGACTTCCTTTAGAAATTGCATTGCTACATACTGATTGATGGATACTGAGGGTCCAGCAAACGTAAAATATTTAAGTAAAAGTAATCAACTTACAGAAAAAAATCGGTTAAGATAGCAGAACATAAAGATTAGTATGAAGCCACTTGGTTGCTCTCTTCTATAGTTTAAAAAAGTAATGAAGGTTAAGTCCTCTAACACCAAGTTCCAAGACGTTTATAAAAATACTAATTTAGAAGAATTATTTGGATAGTATGTCATCATATTGGAGAAAAAAAAGCAGTGGATTTCTAATGGAAAGTGATAAGTGATATATTATTATATTATTTTTAGAGAAGCACTATTAATATTTTGTTCCGGATGGCCGGTATTTATAGAAACTTGATTGTTTTAATCTCTTTTTAATAAAACCACTTTGACAACTTGTCAAACAATTCAACTTACTTCGACGACGTCTTAAACTAAATTGTCCACGAAAGCCGATCTGGACCCTTTATATACCCTTTTGGCCGATACCAGAAGATTCCCTAATTTTCTAGAAGGATTTCTATATTACATGGTGTAATAAAATACGAAAAAAGGTTATCTGGTGGTTTCTAGACCTTCTGTCATAGATGTTTCAGGTTAAAAATAAGGAAATAGAATTTTACAAAAAGTTCCAGACCTTCTTTCATAGACGTCTCCTGAGGAAATTAACAATAGTAAAATTATTAACTAAATTATGAACTCGTAGAAAATAAACCTAAAACCCTACAAACTACAAACACAAACTAATACTATGAAATGTATAACGCTATAAAGTTCGTTACATTGCCGCCCTCCAAGTCTTGATCGTCCCGATCAACCTTCTTGATCTTGATAACGGGCTAATCTGTCAATATGCATAACTTTAATCTTCGTATGCGGCATTTTTTGATTTCGGTATACTAGATCGTTTAGTCGGGTCACTACATTGTACGGACCTTCCCATGATTTTTGAAGCTTTGGTGAACGCCCTTTGGTTCTTTTCCGAGTGTATAACCAAACTTTTTCACCATCCATGAGTCCACCTGTATTGGCTTTGAGATCACAGCGGGTCTTCATTCTGTCGCTTTCTATCTGTAATTTTTGACGAACTCCTTCGTGTAAGACCTGAAGTTGTTTACTAAGCTGGTTGGTGTAATCTTCCCAAGTTACTTCTGAATCGGGTGGACGTCTAGTACGCAAATCGACTGTAAGACGTAATTATTTTCAAAAATTATGCTAGAAGGTATTTTCATGAACAGCTGAACGATAGGGTAGTAAAAATGGCTGAATACATTTATCCCAGTTATTTTGTTATTCATTTACTTGTATTCTGATGTAATTCTCTAGCGTTCTGTTAAATCTTTCAACCATTTCATCTGACTGTTGATGTAGGGGCGTTGTTCTAGGTCTGTGGATTTTCAAAAGCTTGCAAAGGTTCGTAAAAACGTCAGATTCAAAGTTTCTGCCTTGATCAGAGCGTATCTCTCGTGTCACCTCATATCTACAAATCCACTGTTCAAACAATATTTCAGCAATGGTGGCTTCTTGATTATGTATCGAATAGACTTTTGGCCATTTACTGAAATAATCTATAGCTACCAAAATATAGCGATTTCCGGATTTACTAATAGGAAATGATCGTGCTGTGTCTACTGCAATTCTTCCCAAAGGTACTCTTATATTGTACTGCTTCATTTTACTATGGCTACCGGTTCTTGGTCCTTTACTGGCAGCACAGTCGGTACAGGTTTTGCACCAATCTTTTACATCTGCGCGGCTCCCTAGCCAATAGAACCTATTTCGAACTTTTTCAAGAGTTTTTATAACCCCTAAATGTCCGCCACCTACACCATTATGTAAAGCTTGTAGTACTTCTGGCACCTTTTTGGTGGCTAATATAGTCTAGTATTTGTAGTCTTTGCCATCAAAACTCTTCCAAACTCTCACAGGGCCCAGTAACCTTTTACCTTTTGAGATTTTGACGAGATTTCTTGAAAAGTGGATCGATTTGACTTATTGTTCTTTAATTTGATGATAATGTTAAGATCAGGATCTTCTTGGTGTTCTTTAGAGACGATTTTGGGGTCCCAATCCAATCAGTATTGTAGTTGTGTCTTTCGGCAATAGAAATCATCAGGATTTTCTCGCTCTTCGTGTCTGTTACAGTGCTTGCATTCTTCTGGACATGGTCTTTTTGACAAGGCGTCTGCATTTTTGTGGTTCACACCTTTTCTATAGTCAGTTTTAAAATCGTACCTTCAGGATTTTTAAATTATAAAAGCCCCTTTAATGATGCGTGATCTGTTGGCAAGAGAAATTTTTGGCCATATAGATATTTATGAAAGTGTTCCAATGTTTTTATAATGGCAAGTAGTTCTTTTCTTGTTACACAATAATTTCGCTCAGCTTTGCAGAGTACTGCCAAAAGAAAATATATTCTGCCCTAAAAATAAAAATTCTAGGTGGCATATTGGCAATATTTCAATTAAGTTGAAAGACCACATTCTTATAGTTGGAAATGAAAGTTATACCTTATCTGATGGTTTACTAAATCTGTTAACATACGCATGTCCTGATAATTATTCCGGTAGTGATACTGCATTTCAGGAAATGCACCATCTCCACCTCCGTTAGTAGCTCAAGCCCTATATCGATGCTTTCATCATAAAAGAAAATTCTAAGACTGGGCTTGTATAGAAACATGCAGTATCTAATTTGTAGGTTTCGACATACATTTCTTTAAAATTCTCAAAAACATCAGCTAGGATTAAAACGTTGGAATTTAAGTAAATATTTGAATATTGGCCTAAACTTTCGCAATAAACAAATTCCATACGGTTTGAGCACGCTCTTAATCACAAGAACCACACAGATTGACAAAATTTGTAAAAACCGCCATGTGGTGGCGCGACGGTGAATTAAAACAGAAATTTATACAATCGAGTACACGAAACGCGCTGCCCAAAGGATAGAGGTCTCATTATTAGGTACAAGACAACCAGGCTTGCTGCTATATTGGCAACGAAAGCCACGTGTCGCACCAAACGATCGTCCTATGAGAGCACCGTTTAGTGTATTTAAAGTCAAACAGATAAAAAATAAATAAATAGGTTATTGTCTGTGTAATATAAAAACAAAAATAAAATATAATAAAATCTTGGCTTAGCATCCGGAAATAACATAAGATTTATAGGTTTAAAGATTACGACAGACCATTGAAACAGGTGTAGGATAGTAGGCATAGATATTACAGAAATCTAAAAATATCACTAAAATAAGGTTAAGAAATATCGATACATCAAAAAGGGTGCCATTCAAGGGGATATGTAGAACAATAATTATTTCTGATAATAGAACCTAAACTTAATATCCAGGACAATAAACATGGTTTATATCTTTTCATATTCTAACAATAGAACCCTTTATACCTAATGAGCGATAACATGTCGGATTTGGCGAGTCTCGAATATATGTCTTCCAAACTCATTAGTGAAACCATGTAGGTTATGGTGAGGTTTCAAAAATGTCACCGTTGTTACCAGATGCTCTTTTTTCTCATTCTTTCTTATAATTATTTAATTCATACAGAGTAAGTAAATGAGTTAATCCTTTCAAAACAATAGAAATAACCCTTTTGAAACAATACTGCTATTATTAAGATCATTGTTTCAAGGAAAAACCTGGATCGGTTTAGATCAATTCTTGCTAACATATGCGACGTTGCCATTCCAACTTACGTCTACACCATTTCCGGTGGTTTATGAACTGTCTACAAAACACTACTTATACAAACACGAAAAGTTGTATCGTAAGTACGTTTATTTTTGTTATGTTTTATTTCTCTCGATATTTATAAATTATTTTAATAGCAAAGGTGCATTTTCTACTAAGTAATTTTACTTTACTCTGCTATACCCACTCGTTGTTTCATAATACTAATAATTGTGTTAATTTGTACTAAAGATAATTGCAGTACTACATATACACTGTTTAAAAGAAATCTTTGTAATTAAATAAAAAGTTGAAATACTTGAAATATTTTTTTCAGTAACTAATAAAATTTCTCTAAGTAGGATAACGTAGTTTTGGAAAAATATGTTTAACAAAAGAATTTTGAAAATACAGAAATGTTTTAAATATACTGATCAAGCCCTTTGTTTTAAATTCCGATAGTTTTGATAGTCACAATTATTAAAGTTATGGAATAGCTTTCTAAGAACTATTGATATTAATATCAGTAATGGATCACTTTGATCATCAAAAACTATTTAAAGTTTTTTCTTCTAAATAATTAATATATTCTTGTAAAATTTTCCTGCAAATTATTGACTTTACGTAATTTCATTTTTAACAGTTAGCTACCCTCAATATTGACGTTATAGTTTTACGTTTTCATCTTTCGAAATTCAACGCTATATTGTTGCTAGTTGCCATTTGACTTTCCAAGAGTAAAAACGTGTCGGTTCGAGTGATCAAGGGCAATAAATCTTCTAAACATTTGAATCCGCAAGGGTCAAATGAGGTACGTTAATAAAAATGATATTGTTAAAAATGACGTTTATTTATAAGATCTATTTTTTAAAAAAATAATTTTTAATTTTGGGTCGAAAAATTTTGAAAAAAAAACTTGGATAATAAAAATTGCAATAACTTTTTCCTATTTTTATAATATTTTTATTATATTTAGATGCATCATTTCCGATCTCTGGAAAAAAAATTTATCGTGCGAAAAAAAATAATTTTTTTTTCAAAAATTGGAAAAGTTAACAAAAGATAACAGGTAGCGGATAAAGTTTTAATCAAGAAATTACACGTCCTGACAGACAAACGCAAACAACTCACATCAATAATAAAAAGACTTAATAACGGCAAATTAATTGCCAAAGGTAAACTTCCTCACGGACAAAAGACAAAGGCATAAAAAGGTATTCAAAAATAAAGGTCCAAAATAAAGTTGGATAATTCATTTTCAAGAATATTAAAAAAAACCCTGTGTGAAAATATGCTCATCCTAAAAAACAAAAAACTTATCGAAAGACCTCGATATTCGCTGGTGTAGTTTTCTTTAATGCTACCAGTTATTTTAAGGGTACTAAAATGGATATGTTAAGGAAACAAGATAAACGGAATATAGGGAAATGCCTTTCTTCTTGAAGCTCACCTTATACATTTTTCGATAAACTCCTTAGGATAAAGCCCGAAAATTTTAACTTTCAAATTCGCATGCTGTTGTGCTACTTACCGGTTTCGACCGTTTTCAGAGACTTTTAATTTTCGACTGTATTTTCCTAATCTTAAAAAGGCGAGGTTGCCGATAATTACAAATTTGTTTTTCTACAAAAGGAAAAGATAAAGACATACTAAAAATAATAAAGAGAAAGAAAGACAGATGAAAAAGTAAAGAGAAAGATAAAGAGCCAGCCAGCTAATATAAACATTATACAAGTTTACGCTCCGACGGCAGACAAATCAGATATCGAAGTAACACAACTTCATCAGGATTTTAAAAAATTGATGAAAACGGCAAAAAAAAGAAGTCTTATTTATACTGGGAAGTCTCTCAACTCCAAAATCGGAAAGGGAGATGTTGCAGACATAGTGGAAGATTTCGGGCTAGGAGAGCAAAACCCGAGAGAAGATACCCTGGTGCAGTTCTGCCAGGAGGAATATATGACCATAGCTAATACGTTGTTCAAGTTGCCGCCAAGGAGACTATATACATGACAGTCGCCCCAACACACCAAAGATCAGATTATAAGGAACCAGATTGACTACGTAATCATCAACAAAATGTATAGAAATTGAATTCAGGACGAAAAAACGTATTTCGGAGCATAATATGGGCTCGGATTATAACCACTTGATAGTAAAATTGAGCATAAGATTAAATAAAATCCGACAATCCACGAAAAAGAGAGTTGATATAGCAAATCTGAGAAATGATGGAATAAGAGAAATAATTAGAACAAAAATAAATAGCGATATACCAAAGCTACGAAACACAATTGAATGAAGCAACATTGAAGCTTGTTGGAATCAATTTAAAGATGCTATTGTTAGCAGTGGAAATGATTTGATCGGCCAGGGAAACTACAAAGGAAAGAAAAAATGGATGACAAACGAGATATTGTAATTGATGGAAGAAAGAAGAGCACACAAAAACCGAAATGAGGCTGAGTACAAGCAGTTACAAAGACGAATAAGAAGAGAAATCCGAAAAGCTAAAGAAGAGTGGATGAAAGACAAATGTAAAGAAATAAAATAACTGGAAAAGAACCATGATCATTTTAACGTCCAACAGAAAATACTCAAACTGTGGAAGAAATATACTGAAAAACTCTTTTCAAATGGTGGTCCAAGAATATTTCGGGAACAATATGAGGGAGAAACCTTACCTGAAATACTTAAATTTGAAGTTATAAAAGCAATAAAGTCATGCAAAACGGGCAGAGTATCAGGCCCCGATAAACTATATATTGAGATCATAAAACTGTTTGATGCATGACATGCATGCATGATAGCATTGACACACTAGTAAGAATCTTCAACGTAATATACACATTGGGACAAATACTAAAAGACTGGCTCCATTCAACGTTCATACCGATACCGAAAAAACAGAATGCCACTAAATGCGATCAGTTCCGGATGATAAGTTCAATGAGTCATGTCCTCAAACACTTCCTGAAGATCATTCACAAAAGAATATACAGAAGGTGTGAGAAAGAGAGATCAGCTGCTGTCAATTTGGATTTCGGGAGGGGTTTGGAACTAGAGAAGTACTTTTCAGCCTCACTATACAACTACAAAAATGAATAGATCAAAGAAAAGACGTTTACATCCGCTTCATCGGTTATAATAAGGTATTTGATTGTGTAAATCACACAGAATTAATAAAGTTCCTTCAAAACATGGGAATAGATAAAAATGATATGTGCTTTATTAGCGAGCTATACGAACTTCAAACTGCATCTGTAAGAATTGCAAACGACGAGACTGATAGTTTCCCTATTGAACGTGGGGTACGACAAGGATATGTGCTCTCTACCCTTCTTTTTAATCTGTACTCCGAAAATATTTTTGAACGAACGCTACAAGACTCAAACGATGGCATCAAAATTAATAGTCACCTTGTGAACAATTTGCGATATGCTGATGATACCGCAATAATTGCTGATAGTTCCGAAGAATTATAACGCTTAATGCAAAATCACGACAGAAGGAGATCAACTACAGCTAATAATTAACATAACTAAAACCAAGGTGATGGCCATAAGCAGAGCACCGGTGCAGGCCAATATAACAGTGAACGGTTAACTAATACAACAAATTTAAATATCTTGGGAGTTGGATAACAGTTGATCTGGAACCAGACGTGGAGATACGTAGCCTAATAGAACAGGCTAAAACAACATTTCTCAACTTGAAAAATCTATTAGACAATCAGAGCTTCAATCTAGAGCTGCCCTATCGTTTTGTTAAGTGTTACGTCTATTCGGTACTGATGTATGGTGTGGAGACATGGACACTGAAGGCCGCTACGCTAAACAGATTGAAGGCGTTTGAGATTATTGCGAATTTCATGGACTGACCGAATAACCAATTCTGAGGTCCTAAGACTCATAAATAGAGAAAGAGAAATTCTGCAAATCGTCAAACGCCGGAAAACAGGCTATCTTGGAAACATTTTCCATAATACCAAGTACCAGTTCCTGCAGCTGATAATGCAGGAAAAGATCGAGTGAAAACGGTGATTAGGTTGCAAGAAGCCCTCGTGGCTTAAGAACATCAGAGAATGGACTGGTTTAGACACTCATTCAGAGCAGCCCAAGACCGAACACAATTTTCTCAAATTGCCACCAAACTTCATTAATGGAGATGGCACCCTAAGAAGAAGAAGAAAGATAAAGATAAACTAAAATCATTATAAGGAAACGGGAGGTATATGGAAACGATAGAGAAAATGAAAGTCACCGCCAAGATAACTGATTGAATGAATATGAAAAGAAGAAGAAAAGGAAAAATAAATAAATGCCGTGACTAAGCAACAGAAGTAAAGTGACCGAAGGTCGACTTTATCACATCATTTGGAGGACTTTTACCTCCACTAGTACTCAGTGCAGAACTGTCCTATACTAATTGAGCATGGACCGCCGAACAAGTTTCGCGCCAAGTCAGCAACCTAAACTTAACAGGATGCCCATCCTGCAGAGCAGAAAAAAGAAAGAGGAAAAGAAGATAAGAAACTAAAATACGAAAAGCTAAGAAATAACGGGACGCAGTAAAGGCAAGCAAGGAAGGTAACGGAAAACGAAACGAAAAAAAGGTACGGAAAAAATTAATATTAACAAAATATCAAGATATTTAACTCTTCACTTCTCATGTAAAATTGTAAACGAACAAATCAATAAACTAATATAAATATATATATATATATATATATATATATATATATATATATATATATATATATATATATATATATATATATATATATGTTTATGTGGCTTCCTCCGTGTGAGATGCAATAGCAGTGGATATATCCACATTATGCCGTTGTAGTGCTGAAATCACATTCAGCAAACGTACAACTATATGCAGCTCCGTAAATGAATGAAGTAAAATGCGAAACAGTAAATGCAAACTTCTTTCCATCATATCCTTTCTAACACAGAAAGGATATGATGGAGAGAAGTTTGCATTTACTGTTTCGCATTTTACTTCATATATATATATATATATATATATATATATATATATATATATATATATATATCCAACACTCAAAGGTAGGTAAATTCATAAAAATAGGTAAAAGGTGACATCAATAAACATAATGGGTAAATTATCAATCAAATAAATTTATGAAAGGTAACTCGATTTACTTGAATCCACAATGCTTCTTGCAGTTTTGACCAACATTGACCCCACGTTGGGCGCCAATTTGCTCTACCGGTTTTTTAAACAGAAAAGGTGGAATACCTCACAATGTTGTGAAAGGTAGAGTTAATTGAATTACAAAACAACAAACAAATAAAGAAAAAAATCACTACAGTACAGTTGAAGGCTAATAACAGCATCAGTGAGTAAAAATGCCGAGTAATCCCCTATGCCGGAGAGTAGGGGTGGGTTGTTCAGGACATCACTTCATCGGAGTCAGGCTGAATGCAGAAGTCTTCCAGGATGTTTTTGGAACTAGCTTTCAATCTTTCCCTTAAAAACTAGCTATCAAAAATAAATGCAAGTAGCATGTGGGACAAATAAAACTCGATGAAGATAGTTTTAATAAAAATTTTTAATTAAAATTTAAAACGTGGAGTTGTTAGGAAAAGCTCACAAAAGAAATAAATCCAATCACACTAATATATAAATATGTTTAACCTAGTTGCGCAACTACTAATACTAATAAGAATAAAATCCTCAAATAAATATATAAAAGTAATTCAAGGTTTGCCCGAGAAATCGCGACTCCTCCAGCTGTTTAATTTATAGGCTACGGTGTAGGCTCTGACGTAACCCTAGAACAGGAACACGCATGTAGGGTAGATAGCTGTTATATTCCAACCGGTAGGGTGGAGTAGGTAATGAGATAACGCCGACTATAAACTTAAGTTTGAGAAAAAAGCAAATGAATTTATTAATCAACCTTCGCTAAAATATCGAGAAATATTCAAATTCTAAATTATCAATTTTTTACTTATCCATAAAAATAAATCGAAGATGATTTTTAAGTGAAAATAACATAAAAGGAAATATTAATTGAGAATTAATTAGAGATAATAACAAAAAAAAAATTTAAAATAATTAACGGTCTTAACCGATTACACAAGATAGATAATAGTAAAGACACATCTATAAACGTACAATAAAAGACCAGTCCGACTCCAGGTGATCGATAATTACTTTAATTTAAGATAATACAAAAGATTTACTATAGAATATAATTAGTTACTGAATTCAATCACCACGAAACTGGAAATAATATTTAGTACTCGAGACCACTGTATGATGACGTTACAACTTTTTATTTATTAACATTTATTATTATCAAATAAATCGGTTTAAACCTGGCTAAAACAAAACATTAATTAACTTTAAAGCAAGAACAATAGAATAAATATACTGAAAATATGATCATAATAATTATAACAACAGTATGTGAAAAGCGAAAATACGCATTTAGATATAAATAAAAATATATGAACTGATAGAATCACTATTATTATTTTAATTTGGTCGTCTCAAGCACCCAGATATTGAAACTGAACACACAAAATAAGTTGGAGTCAAACTGAAAGTCAATAGATATATCATGATGGCATGTAACTCTAATTACTCCAAATTCACACCCAGAATGTGGCCCAGAGATTAAATGCAACTCAGAAATATTTCAAATATATTAATAAGTTAATTAATCTATAAATTGGACCATTGTGATACGTAAAGAAATAAATACGTAACAAAATATATCAAATTTCACAAAAAACAGAAAAGCTACTCCCCAAATAATTAAGTTTGATTATTATATCAAAGATAATAAGAAAAATTAATCGATAATCATGAATTAATAGCAATTTTCGACCCTAAAACCCAACATACAACTTAACAATAGCCTAATGCAATCAGTTTAGGTCTTAATGAAATTTAAAACAGCATGCTGTGGCTGGATTCAAATAAGATATTAAATTTGCTCGGTGGTAAAGATCAATTTTGAGCTTAAATCTTACTGAATCACAAAAATCTATGAAAGATTGTGTTAATAAACTGTAATTAATAGATCTTACCCGATGTCGAAGGGATCTAACAGAGTCCCTTCGTTGACACGTGCCAACTGCTCAAAATTCCTGTCTCCCAGTTTATTCTGGTAAAAAAAAACATAACTACCAACCAGGCAAAAGATACGGTACTCCAAACACTCAACAAAATTACCAGGATTATAAACGACTTTTCATCTCTGAATCCAAAAAAATTGGCAAATAAAAATTGAAATTGAAGTCTGCAACTGCTTCGGTCGACTCAAACCAGGAAAAAGTGAAAATCATGGCAAAATGGTCTTCATTTATAGCCATGGCCCAACTTGAGTATTAGTCGGCTTCCGTTGGGCGCGTTCAATTGCCACGTTTGAAAGAGGTGACAGTTCAAAAAAATGACACTGGGCAACACTCGAATGAAATATATTTGTTAGAAAAGCTCATTCGTTAATTATTAGCATTTTCCGCTCAAAAAAAAAAATTAAATAAGTGTCCCGACAGTTATTTCTAAATTAAAAAAATACGTTTGGAATAAAGGAATGGGCTTCCTGCAACCAAACATACATAAAATTCCATTTAAATATTAATGGCAGGGGGAAAAACGAGATCTATCTGAAAAAAAAAGACAGTCGTTCAACATCGATAAGAAAATACCCAAAAACAGTACAGTGAAATATGAATAATTGTCAAACTTGAAAAATAAAATTAATAAGAACTGTACTCTATGAAATGCTTTTCTTGAAAGAATCCCAGGAAAATACTCAAGGAAAATGATACTGTGTTACCTATAACGAAAGTAATTGCAAAATAAAGTGAATTAGCCGTAGTGAACTTAAGTGGAAAATTGAACCGTGACAATATATAGAGGAAAACAAAAGAATTGAAACTAAAATACAAAAACATGTATTAGCTTTTAGGAAGACACTCCCAGCGTTCTAATAAATACAAAGTACTAGTCTACAAGCAAGTCCTTAAACCAGTATACGGCCATCAATTGTGGAGCTGTTCCAAGAAAAGTAATTATGCTTGTTTGCAACCGAGTACCAAGGAATATAATTAAGGCTCAAAACACAAAGTATTTTATTAAATTAAGTCTAATTCAAAATGTTAACAAATCTTTAGATTCGGTGCATTGTTAAATAAATAGAAAAAAACTTTATTGTTGCTGTCTCGTTTACCATTTAAGACTGTTACGAGAAACATTATAGCTTTCAAACCAATGAATATAAAAACCTGAGATTTAAAATTGTCAGATTTAGGTACTTCGTGAGTTAATGGCTACGCGAGTATGGTTACTGATGGGTTGGGCCCGTTTAATAGTTTATGTAACGCGACAAAATAGCACTTACAAATGTATAGCCTGATTTGAAACGTAACAAGTGGTGTGGAAACATTATAAGGAATCAAAAACTAAGGTCCGAGTATCGATTTTATACTTTCGCTTACCCATCGCCATTACTTATCAATGATGACGAAAATATTTTTAAAATTCATTTGAATTGTGAGTAAATTTGACATTAATTTGGGACCATCGAAGATTATTGAAAACAGTTCTTGAATGACAACTATCGATACTGTGCAGAATTGATAATTGTTGGTTGGTTAAATATAAAATTGTAAGCTTACAGATTATAATAATGATTTTTTTTTGTAGGAAAAGGAAGAGGAGCCCGTGGCACAAGACTCGGATATTTTATTTGATACGGACAATGAAGTTGTAACTGAAATGTATGATTTATCTTAAATTATGTTATCTCAATTTTTTTTTGTTTTATTAATACACATACCTACGCTACTGTCATATTTCTCATATTTTCAAATATTGGTAGCTTTATTATGTAGTATGCACATCAAAATCTAATGAAATTTAAATATATTATTTAAAAATTTAAGCTTTACTATAATAAATGTGTACTTGCCAGCAGCTTGTTACATGATTATTGCGCCTAATAATTATTGCATTTATTTAATTTCTTACCACATTTAACCCTAATTTTTTAAAATAATCAGAAACTTTAATTTAATTCGGAAAATCAGAAAAGTTTTGTTTATTTAAATTTTTTGTGACTAGCCTAACGCTTAATAAAAATATATTTGAAATTCAAATTTTTGAAATTAATTATTATTTCAGGTATCTTTTAAATGAATGTCTTGACGGCCATTGTAAGAATATTTAATTGTAATCGGTGGTTAGATAGTGTTGAATTTTGTGAATTTATGAATAAGTCAAAATAATATACAGTTATTTGCAATTCTCTACCTTAGAAAGCAAAACAGTGAACTATAACATAGTTCAGAGATTCAGTTAGGTTAATAATTGTGATTTTATTTTTTGGGGCTTTTATGTCCGTTGTAGGATACTAGCCGATGAATCGCTCTTTTGTAGTAGGTGTACATGCGTTATTCGAATGGCTTTTTGCCGATGTAATTATTTAGCATTTTTTCTCGTGATAAGTTATAATATAGTGAATATGTTGGATAGTTCAAGTTTAAAGTTTTTAGGCTACATGTCAACTATGGTAAGTAAAATTCCATTCTGTTGTTCACGAATTAAAGCTAATTTTTATCTTCTGTCTTCTTCAGATGAAAATGATAAACACAGACACTAATTTTGGATGTTTTATTTCAGACACCTTCCTTTTTGCTTCTTTTTCTTATTTTCTATCAGTTCTTTGTTTTCTCTTTTCGCGTTCGTTCAGCTTTCTCATCTTATCTATGATGGTGTCACGGTTAAGATTTTATCTTAAATTTACTATGGTTAATTTGGTTAATTTTACCTTCTTTTTGCTAATATTCATGTTTTGGGCAGCATTACATCATTGTCATTAAGCATTTCTCATTTTTCCTTCTTATAACAGCCTAATATTCGTCGCATTTTTGGGTCCTATTGCTTTTCGAGCCATTCCAAATTTTACTCCCTTGCAAATTTTCTTCTCAACTTAATTATTTTCTTTGTCATTCAGTAATTTGCCTATAAGAAATACAGCTCTAATTTAATTCCATTCCAACATGATTTTTTAGGTCGGCAACTCTACGTCACTGTTTTAGGTTGTTTATATTTAAATAGGATATGATTATTTTGCTTTTTTTTATTAATATCATTTTTTTGTGCGGATTATTTCAAATTAAATTGTTACATTTATCTATTTTAGTTAGTTTTCCGGATTTTCATTTGAAGTATTTTCAAGGGTTTATTTACTTTTTGTTGGGATTATGTGACCGTTCCAGCTGACGTTTAGGTAAATTTGCATTCTTTTAAGCCGTTGTATGTTGGTTTGGTATTTCTGTGGTAATTTTTGGGAGGAAATTTGGTGAGTAACTAATTCCGTGTTGCTAATGGTTGAGGGAAAATTTTAATTTCTTGTTTTATGGATAAAACAATGAAGTCCTATTTGATTTTGGGTCGGAAATGTCAACGACTTATTAGTTAACAATGCTGTTTAAGCCCACTATTTTAAGCTGTCATTTCTTTTGTCGAATTGCTACTTGTTTAAGGTCCCTTTTGTCTCGCACCCTATGTTGAGGGAAACAGAAGTTCGTACAGCCCAGGTTTCAGGCTTCGTATAAAATAGCGCGAATTTATCCATCAATCCTACTTTTTCCAGTGAATTTTTGCAAACAAGAGTCAAGCAATTTCCATACGGTTGTGTTGCCGCCATCCTGCGAGATTTAGATGTGGAATTTCGTTTTGCTTACCTCGGTAACGTTTTTGTGAGTTGCGATTTGGTTATTTTCGGGCCAGTTTGGCTTTTTTGTTAGTTATCGAGGTACAACCTGGAAACAGGGATTTCTTCGATGTCTTAGCATTATTACCAGAAATCAGTCTGACCTCAGAAAATCGGGTAAGGAACTTTAAACTATTTACTGCTAAAACGAGCCTGCTCAGTTTTTTAAATATTATAAGTTTTCAGCTCAAAATTGATTATTACGAGTACAATTTAAGCCTATTTTAAAACCAACTGTAGTATGTTACTCTTAAGTCTCTTTTAGACCTTAAATTAACCTCGTGTGATCTTATTAAGTTGTATTTTGCGGTTTTAGGGCCGATTATATCTTTTTGTAAAATTTAGATCAGCAATATTTTTTATAGTTTTTGGGTTTTTTACTGCGCCATAGTGCCTAAATTTTATAATTTGTCATCAGTAACAGTTGATTTTGAGAGTAATTTTTATTATCGTTTGTAATTTGTAATATATTTTACTTTATTTTTGCCTCCTGGACGTATCACGATGTGCATAATTTTTGGACAAATTTATTTGACAGTAGTAATATTTCAATATCTTGCTTGTATGTTTTCTTTGGGCCCCATTTTGGGTTTACTGTTAACAGTTTTAAAGTTTTTTGCATCGTGATATGTTCATGGCCTCGTAACTTTCATTTGACTCCAGCAAAATGGTTTTTGGGTATTGACTACAGTATTTCGGTACTAAAGACTGATTCGTAAAGTGAAATTATAACTTCCTGTGAATCGTGTAAATTTATTTAGTATTTAAATGTTAATGTAAAGTAGTACATCCTGACTTTTCACTTAATAGTCCAGTATTTTGTGATTTTATCTGGAATATATTTTTCTTATCTATTTTTGTTGCTTTGAAAATTTAATTTAAAAGTCAGTGTCATATTACAGATTATGGCTTTTCACATTTAGTCTGGTAAACTTGTGATTTTATTTTGAGTATTCTTTTTTCTATTGCTTGCCTTGCAATTAATTATCTGGGTAATTATTTTTGCCAGATTAAGCATTTTTTTATATTAAAGAACTAAGCATTCACTGATCTCAGTCCCTAGATATTGTAGGTTTATATTATTAGTAAATTTAATTATGAATTGATTAATATTTTTTTTATATATGCATAAGTAGTTTTTTATTATTGTAATGCACCTGTTGTTAGCTCACTGCTTGATAGTTTTGTGTAAATAACTGGAGTCATACTGGAAATTTTACTTGTGTATCTTTGTGACATAATTACTCCTACTTAAACTCAGTAGTTAGAGCAAGCGACTACTCTAAATAATTGTTTAATTTTGGCTGTTTAAGCGAATATTTCTTTTCCTGTTAATTTGTAGTTTACCTTAATGTTTTTAAAATTTTTAATGTAATTTCTTGACAATTTGGCGGTAACTCTTTTTCTAAATTATTTTTTTTGTCGTTTGCTCTAACAGGAAAATATTCTAGTAGGCATTGCTATTATTTTTTTAAAAATTTTATTTAAATTAGGGTCTACCCTTGGGGTAAAAGAAAACCCATATCCACCCTTTGAGTCAAAAAAAAATGAACAGCCTATCCACCCTCGGGGTTAGAAGAAGTTCAGATCCTCCCTCTGCGCACAAGGAAGTTTAGATCCACCCACTGGGTCGATCAATAACAGATCCATTCTTAGGGATTTGAACCAATTCACCCTAAAGGACTTCCTTATCAGCGAATTAAGAGTAGAATTAATATAAAACATTTTTAACATTTATGAGTTTCATTTGACTTCCACGACTTCTTGTCCACGCTCGATTCAAAATAATTTTTTTTTATTAATTTAATTTTGTGCAGCAAACTAGGGAGCTGAGTTGAACGCTAGGCTCAAGCAACAACGTGAGGTGTGTCTGAGTTTACCCGGCCAAAAAAATATTCAGTGGCGCCTTTTAAAAAAAATACCCACCCCTACTCTACGGCATAGGGGCTGGCTTGGCACTTTGCTTGCTGGCGCCACCTCTCTAGCTTTCAACTCTGCTCTGCTCGCACGAAAAAGTCTTTATTAGCGCCTTAAAATAAATACCAGTGTAGCAATGGTACTAACGTTCCACTGTATCTGAAAAAGTTAGTTTCGGTGCTTCGTTCTCAATTCTTCGTCATCTCTTTACCATCACAATGTGTGTATATAATAAGTTATTATCTTGATGCTCTACTTACGGTAGAATCTTGATCTAGCGAAGATCCTACACCAACGAAATTGGAGCGTCACATGTCAGCTCATCAGACTCTAGAGCCTGGCCCACCTATGCATCACGGGTGCCATGAGAATCACACCAACGGCAGCTATGGAAACCCTATTAAACCTCCTTTCCCTTGATGTAATAATCAGCGCTGAGACAAGAGTAGGGGCTTATAGGTAGGAAAGAAACAACGTCTGGTGGACTGGACCTGCCTTCGGAAACACCAGAATTGTAAAATTAATGAAAAACATGACACGATATTTTGTTGAAGTTAAAGAAAAATAAATTGCAGAAAAGTTGAATATAAGTAGACGTACTGTTGATTACAATATTAGAAAATATTAAGGAAACAAGCTCTATTAATCGTAGACCTAATAGAGAACATCTGAAGAATACAACTCTTAAAGAAGACAGATATATTGTTCATACTGCTTTACATAATAGACGTTTCAATGTTTTTAATATACTGTGCAGATGAATAAAAATTTTAAAATTATAATTAATATATTATCATTTGAAAGTATAAGTACATCGGAGACTTCATTAAAATGGAGTTTTGGACGATTTGCTACTAAAAAAACTGTTGCTAAGATTCGTAAATATAAAAAAAAAAAGATTAAAATTGGCAAGACAACAAAAAATTGAAGCACTGCTCAGTAGAAAGAGGTGCTCTTAGCGACGAATCGAAGGTTGCAGTTTTTGGATCGGAAAGAAAAGTGTATGTGCTTAGAAAAGCAAATGAGAAGTTTTTCAAAGATTGCTGGTTCCTAATATCACACATGGAGGTGGCTCAGTAATGGTTTGGGATTGCTTAGTCGGATCCCGTGTTGGTGACCCCGTAAAAGTAGAACGAATCTTGAAAAAGGAAGGCTATAAAAACTTCTACACAAAACCATATTGCCGTCTGGTACTCGTCTAGTAGGTACTCCTTTTACTTTCTAACATGATAACGACACCAAACACACTGTAAATTTCTTCCAAATTTACTTGGAAAGTCTTGAAAAAAGAAGAAATTTAAAGTCATGGAGTAGTCACTACAGAGTACAGATTTAAACCCGATAGACTTATTATAGGATGAATTAAACAGCTGTTCAAAAGTAACGTCCGACATCGGTTTCTTACTTATAGGAAATCTGACGAGACGAGTAAAAAAAAATCAAGGCAGATACACTCAACAAATTAATGTTGCGAGTGCCAAGAATCTGCCAGGCTGTAATTAAAAGCAAAGGCTACCACTTTGATGAGAAAAATGGTGAGACGTAACTATTATATTATCTTACAAATTGACATTTACTTTTTTCGTTATAATTGTTTGTTAATTAGTTAATAATGGCTCATATTTATTTTTGTTTTCATTAAAAGGTTTAATACCTAGGAAATGTAAATATGAATTAAAATTTTCCCTTTGTTAAATAAAAGTGTTTTTTTTTTAATTTCAACAAAATATCGTGTAATTTTTTTCATTAATTTTACAATTTTGAAATTTTTTGTCACAAATAATAGCGAAAAAATTTTTTTCTCCGATTTTTTTAAAACTATGTATCTATATTTTTTACACAAAAACAAGTCTTTTTTTATTTACACTTTTTTTCTATTTTGTTTAGTTTGTTAAACATACGCGTTTAAAAAAAAAAACATATTTTCTTACAAAAATGTGTCTAACTTTGGTCCAAATGGACCAAATTTGACGATCTACCACTCATTTTAAAGGGAATATCGTAATTATCAGAGATGTATTTACAGTGATATGTTACCAGTGTCGTCCTTAAGGGCGAAAAATAACTGTTGACGTCCATCACAGACAGAGCTCTTCCTTTCGGGAGTTACCACTACCGCGTAGCGACCACCGTGAATGGAACTGCGGAATTTTTAGTACAAGCGTCCTGAATAGTGTCGCAAAATCTTTAGTATAAGCGCCGTGAATAAGGTCGCGGGATTCTAGTACGAGTGCCGCGAATAGCATTGTGAATGATACCTCCGAGTTATCGTCTACCGCTACCGCTCTAGTAAGTACGAGGAACCGTAAACAGTGTACACACATACTCTTGGCTTCCCTAGCGTATGTTAAACTTGTTTTTATAGTTTCATGTTTTAGATTGTTGAGTTAGTTTTTAGGTCATATTTGTAAAAGTATAGAATACAGGAGGTTTTAAAACCATTTACTTCCCTTTCTCTTTCAAATTATCTTGGTTCTTGTATTCTGCAATATTTGCATTTGAAATTATAACAGTACAAATATCATCAAAATTTTTTCAATTTTTTTACTTTTTTATGATATCGTTTAATACCTATGTTCATGGGATTTCGAGATAAATGTAACGGCTTTTTAAAGATTTATACCTAAATTTTAAAATACTGTTGGAATTCTTACGCTACGACCATTTCTTTTGAAATTATAAAACTTTTTGTGTTTTCAGATTTTCATCTAGGTATGACAAAAACATGTGCAGGGGAGTATATATATATATATATATATATATATATATATATATATATATATATATATATATATATATATACAGGGTGTCCAAGATAAGGATCCTAAGCATGGGGATCTCGGAAACAGTTGGAGATACGAGGTCGGTTAAATTAGAGAAAAGTTGCGCAATTTAGTGCTAAATTAAACGCAGTTAAAAAAATTTAAAAATTTCAAACACTTCCGGAGATTTCCGGAAAGAAACGAAATTTGGCAAAATCGTTTTTAATTTTTGCATGCTTTATTTAAAGAGATATCCGAAAATAAAAGGTAGATTCTCATTGCCACTTTTTATTTTTTATAATTTGGTCTAAACAAAATTTAAATCCGACGTTTCGTTTCTGAGATACCATCATGAACTTTCATTTTTTATATGGAACAAAAAAAAGTATTCCATGTATTTGATAGCATTTTTTATTACAAATTCAACGGTGTATCACACTTGCATATCAAGTGTGTAGTTCATTGGCTTTTATAAAACTGATATACCTTTCTCTCTCGCTCTCACGGAGCTCTTATGGAAAGTACTTGAACTACGTATTCGATATGCAAGGGTGATACACCGTTGAATTTGTAATAAAAAATGCTATCAAATACATGGAATACTTTTTTTTGTTCCATATAAAAAATGAAAGTTCATGATGGTATCTCAGAAATGAAACGTCGGATTTAAATTTTGTTTAGACCAAATTATAAAAAATAGAAAGTGGCAATGAGAATCTACCTTTTATTTTCTGATATCTCTTTAAATAAAGCCTGCAAAAATTAAAAACGATTTTGCCAAATTTCGTTTTTTTCCGGAAATCTCCGGAAGTGTTTAAAATTTTTGAATTTTTTTAACTGCGTTTAATTTAGCACTAAATTGCGCAACTTTTCTCTAATTTAACCGACCTCGTATCTCCAACTGTTTCCGAGATCACCATGCTTAGGATCCTTATCTTGGACACCCTGTATATATATATATATATATATATATATATTCATTGTTAAAATTTCATCATAAGTTTATTATGGTTAGTTTTACCTTATTTTTGTTAAAGGCGGGAATCCACCTAACAAAAGTTAGAGTAAAGGATAGCAAACACTTGTAACTGTTCTCGAATGTTTTTTTATAATTTACAGTAAGAAAGTGTCAAATATAAACATGAAATCTAGCGATTAAAACTGAATACCTAGACTAGTTTAAATACGTATCCCCACTCAACGCACATAATAGGTATACACACTGCGAATTTCTTTGAAGTACCGACAACGGTCGGAACATCGGCAAGCATTCGAAAACGTATGCCGACAATGTTTGTTCGTGCGCTATTCATGGCACCACTGAAAATGTTTCAAGATTGATTTCGTTTGCAAATGTTTGTGCCTTTGATGGATTCCCTCCCGCCTTAATATTCACGTTTTGGGCAAATTATTTTCATTAAGCATTTCTCATCTATCCTTCGTAGAATAGCATATTATTAGTTGCATTTTTGAGTTTTACTATATTCCGAGCCATTCTAATTTTTCTTCTTGCAAATTTTCTTCTCAACTCGATTATTTTCTTTATCATTCTGTAATTTGCCTATAAGAAATACAGCCTCGATTTAATATTTATTTTTAGCTTGATTCATAGGTCGTTGACTATACGACACTGTACTGGGTTTTTTTATTTGGATAAGGAATTTTTATTAATTTTTTTTTTGTTAGATATTGTTTTCTTGCTGGTTATTCAAGTGAGATTCTTACATATATCCATTCTTGTAGTAGTTTCCCCTGATTTTTATTTTAAATAATTTCGTAGATTTTGTTGACATTTTGATGAAGTCAGGTTATTCGGCACTGTCTAGTGTGTCGTTTCGAGTTGACGTATAGGTAAATTCTCATTCTTTTGGGCGGTAGCGAGTTGGGCTGTGGTTTCTGTTTTGTAATTTTTGGAAGAATTTTGGACAGGCAACTAATACAGTGTTGCTAATGGCTGACAGGAACTGCATATTTCTTAAATCAAAAATAAGAATAAACAATGAATTCCTCTCTAATTCAGAGTCGAAAACGCTAACGATTAATTAATTCGCAAATCTGTTTTAATCCTTTCTTGTTGTTTCGAGTTGCTCCAGGTCAATTTTGTACTGATACTTCTGTAAAGTTGTCATCTCTGTAAAATTTCTTTTGACACTTAAACGAAGTAGTATGTTGCGCAAGTTTGGGGCTTACCTATAAAATGGAGCCATTTTTGCACTCATTTTCACTTTATTTCCTGTTAGTGTAGACAAAAGAAGACTGAAGACTTCTATCCCGCTCGATTTGCAGCATACTGCTGGTTTGGGGGTTTGGAGCATTAGTCCCGGTATCACTTTAGTATCGTTTGATCTGATTTTTTTGCCTGCTTGGCATTTTTTTGATGTTACCGAGACAAAACTTGGAAACAGGGATTTTTTGTCAGTCTTGAGCACGTTTTTAACAAGGAATCAGTCTTGGCCCCAGGAAATCGTTGTTCACCCTCAGGGCACTGTTGTTGATGTTGTCCACCCAGCAGGCATCCACCTTCTGGGTATACTGTGTCCTGTAAATCCACCCTCGGGGCATATGAACTGATATTTAGAGCCTACGCCGTTAAGCTGAGAAACTGAATAACTGGCCGACTCATCATTTCATAGACAAACCTTGGTATTAGCATATTTTTATTAAAAATTATTAAATTGAGATACCATCTATGATCATAGGAGAAAAAATTGGTTTGATTTACAATTTTAAAATTAATAGGAAATATTGTGTGAGATTTATTGTCAACCATTTGTATTAATTACGTTTTTCTTCTTGGTGTATTTAATCAAGTTTGATATTCTTTTAATATTTTGTTATATCTAGCTTACGCTATAGTTTAATCTTTTAATTGAAGATTTTATTATAACGAACTATGATCGAGTTTTATTTAGACTACCTACTGCTTGCTTTTGTATCTTTTCTTGTTTTGTTGTACTTGCTGTGGAGTAAGGTTGAAAGCTAGTTCCAACATCCTGGAATGCTTCTGTATTCAGCCTAGCTTGTGATGTAGTGGTGCCCTTAATTTCCCACCCCTACTCTCCAGCATAACGGGATTAGCTCGGCATTTTTGCTCACTTGTGTTGCACTAGCCTTCAACTGTACTCTAGTGTTTTTCTTCATATTTTTCTTGAATTAATTTAACTCTCTCTTTCACCTCATTGTGATGTATTGCCTCATTTCTTTTTAAAAACCAGTGTAGCTAATTAGCGCCAACATGGTGGTTCATCATTGGTCAAAAAAGCAAGAAGCATTGTGGGATCAGGTAACTCGAGTTGTTATCTATTGAACTGAGATAATTTTTTTTACGCTTACTGATTTTCTTACTTTTGTGAATTTATTTCACTCAGATCTTGTTTATTATTTTTACTGACATTACATTTTGATAATTTTGCTTCTGAAATTCATTTGGCTGTTCTTTTAACTGATATTATCTTTCTGATAACTTTGCTTATTTTTGACTATTAATTACTTAATCCCGTTTTATATATTTTCGATTTATGGCTTTCTTTATCGTTTAACATCAAGATGGATTACCGGTTGAGAGTTGGTTACCTTAAAAAGGAAATGCTTGTTTATGAGTAAAGTTCGCAGTCGAATCAAGTACAGTAGATAACATGCGAGCGTCCTTGCATCCATTGATTCAAATAGATCTACTCTCCTTACAATGTTAATGTGGAAGAAATACAATACGTCTAGGATATTTTGAAAAAAACAATACATTCCACCCAGACTGTTGTGCTGAGGCTAGGGCGAAGTTAATTGTAGAGAATTTATTGGCATTGGATAATTTGGAGTCGATATGTACAGAAAATTCTAATTTGGGTGCATTGGTGGAGAATATTGAGTCATTCGAATCAGAGGCCTTTTCTACTGAAGACCAAGTTCGCCCAACTTTTTCTACACCTCGCGTACTGTACACACCAGTGAAGCCTCAACGTATTGAAAAGTGGGGACTTAAGTTCACCGACGAACAGTCCATAGTTTTCTGAAGCGAGTTGCCGAACTGAAAGTTGCTCGTGACACCACCTATAAAGAACTGTTTGACTCAGCAATAGACCTTTTGACTGGTAAAGCTTCAAATTGGTACCGTGATAATCATACCAGAGTACACGATTGGAGTAGTTTATCGCAACTATTGTGCACCTATTTTGACCCTCCAGAATATTGATCTCATTATTCAAGGAAATTTTGGATCGTACTCAAGACACTTCAGAGAGTACAGTAGATTACTTGTCAAGTATACAGGCCTTGTTTCGTCGTTATGGCTCAATGACTGAGGACATCATTCTGGAAATTATTTCAAGAAATTTAGCACTATTTTATTCTACTCAACTTCCGTCCGTTGACTTACTGAAAGAGGCTTGTATAAAATTAGAGACCAAGCGAAGATAGAGCGGAACACTAGGTCTTACCATTTAGAAGACGTTAAACGTTCAAGGAGCTAGATTTTGCCTTTGTTGATGAAACCGAAGAAACACTACCCAAGAATCCGGTTGTCAGTGAAGTCAGACAGAGAGATCATCTACTAGTCGAAGAGAGGTCACTTGTTGAAATTATCAGAAGACTAGCCATCTTAACAGAGATTGTCTTAGCCCTGAATGAACTTACTGCTATCGTTGCACACGCCTAATGTTACAGTCAGATCTTGGTTAAAGTGTTCTAATTCGGGAAAAATGTCCGGGAGAATCTATAAAAGGTCATGAGATATTTCTCAGCCTAATTTCTAAAACGACTTATGACTCAAGTTTTCCCGCAAAAATACTATTAGAATACATTTTATGCGTAAGGAGACCAGCATCCATATTTGTAAATTTTAATTTTAGGTATACCTATTCACGGATTATTGGATTCCGGTGCTACTCGCACCAGCGCTCGACTACCTGGGTCCGATATGTTACAGCAATTGGGCAAAAGGCTAATCAAGACGTCAACAAACTCTAGATTCGACAACGGACAGAGTTGTCCCCCTATAGACCAAGTGCAAGTACCCTTTAATTTAATGGGTAAGACTAGAATTATTGACGTCCTTGTACTTCCTGAACTTGCTCACATGTTCATCTTAGGCGTCGACTTTTTGAAAACCATCGAAATTGTCTCAGATTTGAAGCAAGATGTTTGGCATTTTGCAGTTGAGCCAAGTCCTACGTATTTGGGAAACATTCAGGATGAATCCACGGTTACCAATGAACAACGCAAGGCCCGGGACAAATTAATTAAATAACAACTGGATAAAATGGGTTCTTGTCTTTGATGTTGTAAAGGAGTGGAGCATGTGATGGAAGTAGAACCCGGAACTAGGCCAATCAAGCAAAGATACTACCCCGTGTTTCCATTCAAACAAAAAATTATTGATGGAGAGCTAAAGAAAATGTTGGAAGATGGGAGTCATTGAACCTTCTAAGAGTGCTAGGTCTAGCCCAGTGTGCCTAGTGCATAAAAAGTACGACAGCTTTAAATTTTGCATGTACTTGAGAAAAGTTAATGAGGTCATGAAGAAGGACGCCTATTCCATTCTGTATATCTCAGCTACCTTGGATCGTCTCAGAGATGCCAAATACTAAGATCCATTGATATAAAATCTGTCTTCTGGAGCGTTCCGTTAAGTGATGTTTTACGTACCAGGAAGAGAACTATACCAGATTCACCGAATGCTGTTTGGTTTGTTAAACGACCCAGCTACTTGGCAACATATTGCAGACACCGTTCTCAGCACTGAAATCGAACCTTCAGTGATGGTTTACCTGGACATCATCGTTATTTCCCAGTATTTTGATGAACACCTACGACTCTAGAACTTGGTCCTTGATAGGCTGGCTGAAGCGGGTTTGGTTGTTTCAGAGCTGAGATATTTGGGCTACGTGGTTGATAAACAAGGACTTTGACCAGATCCACAGAAAGTAGAAGCCATCCTCCTCGCAATGTTCAGGAAATATGCCGATTTGTGAGTACAGCCTCATGGTATCGCCGTTTCGCACCTAATTTCTCATCAACATTAGCCCCACTCACCAACATGGACTTCTAACTGTGATAGAGCTTTTAAATCGATCAAGGAGTTCCTAGTATCTGCATCAATATTCACTTGTCCCGACTTCATCCCCCTTTTCTTCTGTAAACGGATGCTAGTGCTTATGGATTCGGCGCTGTTTTGACACAAACTTTTGATGACGGCAAAAAAGTGATATGCTTCATGTCTCGTTCAATCACTAAACAGGAAATGAAGCTCACTGTAACAGAAAAGGGATGCCTAGAAGTTATTTGAGTGTAGAGAAATTAAGAAATTACTTGAAAGGAGTAAATTTCACAGTAATTACTGATCACCATTCTGTGGTTACATAGGCTTAAGGATCCTCAAGGTCGCAATGGGCACTGCGCCTTCAACAATACATTTACTTTAATAAAAATACTTGCCAGCTGTGGTTACAAATAATAAGGCAAAATGACATAGTTAGTCAATGAAACTGCAACTTGCTTTACAATCCGATTCTGGTGTTTCTTTTTTTTACAAATTCATACAATACAGCTACTTATCTTTTTGTGGGCACTTACTGTCGGGCTGCAGTCACTAAAATATGATCTCGGCCAATGGAAACAGAACAGCTATCGGACGTTTTAATATTTCCTTGTGAGTAGTTTCCTATATGTGGCCAAAAGAGAATCAAATGCAATACATTGTCCAGCAGAAGTAGTTGGTTTCGATTATATAAGTAGTTTTTCTATTAAGGACGGCAAAGCTTCGAGAACATGGGATAAGCTTTAAATTAAAATAAGGAAGAAAAAACTACAATAAAGCTTCAAAAACTAGGATAATAGCTTGCAGAAACTGAAGTAAAGCTTAAATAAATGGTTTCAATGCTTTAAATGCTAGACGAAGCTTTAAATTATTTATATTTGGTTTAAAAAGCTGGTATATAGTTTAAAAAGCCATTGTATGGTTTAAAAAACACGTATATGGTTTAAAAAAGCGGTTGTGTGGTTTTAAAATCCTTCGTATGTTTTATAATTTATTTTGGAAATTTTTTAAAAAGTTGTGGTTAGCGTAAAATGGAACCAATGTAATTTATTGAACTCGGCGACCATAAAGAAAAATATACCATATAGTTACCTGATTTTGGTATAGATTGATCAAATCAAATAATAAAACACATAGCTGATCCCTGATTTTACTCTTTAACAATTCTACACGATAGCTAGAACCGGTCACATAGGAAATGGCTGAATTCACCCGGAATGCCAATACTAGACTTGTCAAAATGCATATTTCAAAAGATTTTTCAAACCATGTCCTAATTATTGGAAAAATATTTGACACGACGTATCCTCAAAATTCAATATTATTCATTCAAAAACTGCAACAGAAACAGATAGGCCATTCTCGGACACGAAAATGGACGAAAGATACCGATATAGAAATTCGGCGAAACCGTGACCAATTTAAACCGATGCCGATAGATAGCGAGAGGCATACAATCTTTTGCGAAATAAGACAGGAGTAAAAGTAAAAAAGAGCCTCTTACATTATAGTATCATATACTAACTTATATTACACTCCCCAATACCCTTTTAGGGTTTGTGAAGAGATTCTAACTTTAGCTCAATAAAATGTGAGATACAAGGTAGAGGTTGATTTCTGATGTATTAATCTCTCGATACTTCTGAAACTTTTGATTTTTGAGGGTTGCAACTATGGTAATTGTTCATCTGGACGTTGAGAACTTTAACGTATTCTGGTTTTAGAGATTTTACCGGGAGCCGATACTTTAAATAACACTAATAAGATGGTGCCAGGTGTCGAGTTTTGGATCTATGAGTATAAACCCGAAAGAAAACAGCAGTCGACCGTATGGGTCTTCCATGATGAGCCAAAATTAATAAAAGCTGCTTGTGTACGAAGTACTTTGAAGAATGGTCGTTTCTTTTTTTTTTTTTGGAAAGTCTATCCTGGCCTTTAGAGAATCTTACAACAGTTAATTCTGAATGGTACACAATTATTCGAATGCGGATAGTCATTGGTGATTTGAAGAAAACAAATCGGATACGATGGATCATTTTCCACCATCGGCCTAAATAAGTGACTTTTTGAGCACTCAAAACTTAGGATTGATAGACCATCTGTCGTACGGCTCTGATTTGGCACACAATGATTCCTTTTTGTTCTCGTACATGAAGAACAAAAATTATGCTTTTGAGATATCATCTTCATAGTGGCAAAAATCCGTGTCGGGTTGATTTAAAAGTATATTGATCATCGTCCGGAATATTTTAAAAAACACTAAAACCATTTTCAATGAAAAATATTTGTTATTGCTGGATATTCACTAAATATAAACGGCTACTCTCGTATTTCTCTTGACGTGAATTTTTACTAATGCTATATTTTAGAAGAGTAAAATTTTTAGATAATAATGTTGCTGTATGTTATGGTTTCTGTTTTTAAAACCGCATTATGGCCGCATTATTTCATTACTCAATGAAACAAACACTTTGAAGTACTTTTCATGAACTTTATTGTTCTTTGCTCCTTATACCTAATAACTGTTTAAACATATATTGATAAATACAAATACTTTCCAGTCAATTACAATTACTTAAATAGCCCTAGCAGGTATTACTGTCATGTTTTCAGAAACTGACAGTATTCCTTGAAATTAGTTTATTTAATAGTTTAAAAATAATAGAGAATAAATAGCATTTTAAAAATTACAACGCCGTTTTAAATAAACTACATATTTACAGTTTAGCCCAAAATTTAAGTGCTAGCACTAACTGTGGGTTTTCTTGGTTCTAACTTAATTTTAAATCCATCTGCTCTCTTCAGGATGATGTCACCTTGAAGTTTGTAGTCCGATTCTTTGAGGTTAGAAGTGATTTTGTAATTACGTAAAATGGTGGACAAAAGAATTTTGAGCTTCAACATTGCATATTTTCGTCCTAAATAAAGAAATATTTTAAGTTAACAATGTGCACAAAATTTATTTAAAAAATACCGCTAAAAATAAACCAAAATGCTGACTGAAATTACATTGGGTGTAATTGTCAATAACGATTTGATAATTGGATACTACAAGTTACATGTAAATAAACATTAATATTATTTAGTGAAAAAATAGTCAACTACGAGTGTGTACGAGAATACAGATTTCTGGCTCGATGGGATAAACGAAAAAATTCCTATTTTTTACATAGTAATTGTTTTTTCAACTCTGCCTTATGCCTTTCTTTGGATATCTGCAACATTTGATTGGAAAAGATAAAAAAATAAAGAAATTATAATTAGGGTGTGCGAATAATTCGAAATGTCGAATAATTCGAACCGAATCGAATAGTAATATTCGATTCGAATTTCGTATCGAATATTCGATTTTTCGAAAAGTCGAGTAATTCGTTATATTTTTTCGAATAATCGAATTTTTTGTTATTTATCAAGTTGCATGGCTTAAATACACTGAGAACTTCTATAATATAATTTATATATGATTTATGTATGGCAATTATTTAATTTCCATCTTTATAAATTTTTGTGATTAATTTCATTTGTTTAACTATAGCTTATTTACTGTTCATAATATATTATAAATGCAATTATTACTATGTTTTAAGTCTATAACTAAAAGAATTCCAATATTCGATTCCGAATTCGAATTGAATAGCACTATACGATTCGATTCGATTTGATTAGAGTACTATTCGCACATCTCTAGTTATAATGTTGTGACATACAGACGGATGGATGTAAGAAATGGTGGACAGACTGACCTACCCCAATATCCATTTTTTTTTTCAGTTTTCATTGTCTTGGTTTTTATAAGCAATTTCTACATATATAAATACCTCTCAGCTCGATTTTTAGTGTTTACTGCTATATTTTAACTCAATTTGAAGCTCAGTTTTTATCTAAAATATTCTATATTTACAAATGTGCAAATATGTTTTAGTGGAAGAGCATAATTTAAAGAAATAGATCGGAAAATAGGTGTGAAAGTGAAGATATTTTTTTTTTTGGGGAAACCATGTCGACCACCAAAAAAACTTAATATTTGTATTTTACGATCCGAAGATAGGGGGTATGCAAGAAATCAGCGAAAATTTCTGTACATTCCGAATAATTACCATAAATAATTTTGGACAGAATTTTCTGCGATATGATTAAACAAATTATTTTTTGTCAACATATTTTTTCTCTTAATCGATAAATATCATCAATATCGCTTTATTTGTCTTGTTAACTATTCGTGATTGTTTTCGGTGGTAAGAGGAAAATGGATTAATACTTATAAATCAAAAATTATGCAATTTAAAAAAAAAACTTGTTTCCTCAAAAGAGAAACCCACATTTTTTTGATTTTGACTTGAATTCGATGCACGCAAAAGAATTTATAGTAAATGGAATGTGTAGTTCCTGAGAAAATTGGCTGTGACATACAAACAGACTGATTTCGAAATCTTGCCATAACAGTCGGTATGGAACTCTACAAGTCAAATATTAAATGTATTATACAACAGTTGTAGAAGAAAAATTGTACCTAGTTAATAAAAAAATAGCTTAATGTGAATTTGTTCAGGTTGAATGAACTAATTAATGAACGAAAGGTGGTGATATTTGATCATCAATGTCTAGGCCTCGTTGGACCCTTTATATCCTACCATAGCTACAGGTTATTTGATGCCGATTGCCTTATAGGTTAAAGTACTAAATTCAAATATGAATTTTTTTAAATGGAGACAAATGATATAATTTTAGTTACAATGGAATATTTTGGAATTACAAATAAAGCTATTAATGAAAAATTATAAATGTTAATAAAAATCAAAACTTAAATTTGTATATTTAATGTTTAAAGCCGGAAATCAGAAGGTCTTAACCTGTATTTTATTACTTTTAGGAACAAAAAGAAAACAACTATTGTTTGTTATTTATATTATTTTTGGAACAATTTGTATTTACAGAAAATGAACTATCCTTCTCATATCCAAAGTGTCGCAAAAATAAGTCTCTTGACTGCTTAAAAAGGGAAAGGAAGCGAACATTACATCTTTTTTTATTTGGGGGTTACTGGAAAAAATTCATAGAGATATAAATAAACTATATACGCTTTTTCGAAGATATGAGAACAAATTATGAAAATACATTTCATATTGATGTATTTTTGGGCAGATTTGTAAATATTTCTTAGTTAAAAATTTTTATCCTTTATTGCAAGAAATATTTTATTTGTTTAAGGTCTATTAGTTTAGGGAATCGGAACATTTTCACTAAAGTTTAAACCCTTCTAGTTGCTATGGAAGATAAGTCTAGTCGTCCAGTTTCATTTTGCGTATGATATTGTAATAATACATATTAAATTTGACAACAAGTTAACGCTCTTCCAGGATTACTAAGGACAAAAACCTAGAGATAAAGCCTTAATATCAGTGATAGGAATAGTTGCCTTCCGAAAATGAACAAAATATTTCATTTTTTCGCGTCTAGTAATAAAAGAAAATTATTTTTGATAGTTGTATTTTTAAGATTCAAAACTTGCGTGAAATACTATTACCAATTTAAGCCTTCTATTATTAACTTAGATCAGTTTTAAAGTCAAACTATATTTATGACTTGGGGGGTTAAAAATTTGCAGCCGGTTCTCTAAGGTTTGACTTAGACTCGATCTAGTTGCCATGGAAGTTAGATCTTCTTAATCAAGCAGTTTTGTTTTGTTTTGTTTATGATAATGTCATAATTTAATAACAATTAAACATAAAGATCTAGCGCTAAATCGTTAAAATATGTAAGATAAATAGTTGGGCTTCGAAAATAAATAAAATTCACCATGTTTGCTGATTCAGTATTAAAAGAAAATTATTTTCTTATGTTTGTATTTTTAAGGTTCAAAACTTGCTTGATTTATTGTTGCTTTCGTCAGATTAAACCCTCCAATATTAACTTAGACCGTTTTTGAAGTTAGATCATGTTAGTGAATTAGAGTGTATAAATCCACATGATCGAAAACTTGGTCAGTAACCCTGTTCTGTAATATAGAGCGTCAAAGAGGAGAAAAGAAGGAGAATTTTGAACTACAATTAAGTAGTCCAATACTAGAAGAAATACCGACAATATAGTGAGAAAATAATAAATTTCTTACTGCTTTAAGAGAGTAGAGTAAGCAAATTCAAATTAATATCAATCAATAATATAGAGAAAATGATTTTAGGACTTACCTACACAACTTCTAGGTCCAGCACTAAACGGAATAAATGCATAGTAATGTCTATTTGCAGCTTTTTCTGGTAAGAAATTATCCGGATTGAATTCTTCTGGGTTTGGTCCATAGAACTCCTCCAAACGATGGACTCCGAATTGAGCTACTACAATAGTAGCACCAGCAGGAAAGACTACGTTAGGGTTAGAAGCTAAAAAATATAATATTCTGTGACAACTTTTCCCGTTTTATAATTTCATCTTATGAAATTATTCCAAAAATATAAAATTAGAGAAACCAAAGGACGAGTATCGATCGGTTATAATCAACAAATAAAAAAAAATTGATTTTATTCTGTTTTTTTTTCTTTAATATAAATTTTTTGCATTTCCAGTTCATATATTTTGTACTACATTCTTAATCACCTGGTCTTTCTAAAAATAGGCAAAAAGCTACATTATCCGCAAAAAATACCGATTGCGAGTGAAGGCAACATATTTATTAGTAGTTCTACCATATTATTTAACTTTGAACGTCAAATATGCAAGAAGAGTCGACAGAAAGAGCTCATTCCTACATTAATTGAAATAAAATTCTCATCTCAGAGGGAGAGATGAGATATCTGTAAGTATCTTTGAATCTTAATATGTATCTTAAGTAAAATTCATAATTGATTTTTACAATTTTTTAACCACTGTAAGAACATTAAAAATAATTTATGTGATGGAAATTGCGCTTTGGAGGAGTAGTGCACTAAAGATAACTTAAGAACAAACACATTCATGTCTTCCACTAAAAGAAGATAACTTCCTTAATATTGAAGGAGCATTCGACTTTACCTTCGTCATTCTAAAGATATGGGGATGCAAAAAATGCTGACGATCTGGCCACACTAATCGAAAAAATCATGGCAAAACATTATAGGAATTCATGCAAGGCGTCCACACTATATTAAAGGAGGAGTGCACTAAGGATTACCTTAGGATAAATTCTGGAAAAATCACACTCATATCTTTTACTGAAAGAAGGAAGCAGAGAGAATTGAAATTATCAACTCTCCTTAATATGCAACTGTAGATGAGCTAGGAGGTAAAGTACCTCGGTGTAATCCTGAAATTTACACTTGTAGAAAGTTACTACCAAAGGTAAATTGCTATTATGGCAACAAAAAAGGTACTGAGCAAAATGTGTGGATTAAAAACATACATTGTATACTGGTTGTACGCTGCAGTGGTAAGACCTATGATAACCTATGGCTCGATTATACGATGGATAAAATTCATTCGGAGGCGGCCACTCTGGAACTCTCCGAACTCCAAAGACTGGCTATTTCTGCATCACGGGTGCCATGAGAAGCATTTCGGCAGTACCATGGAAACTATTAAACCTTTCTCCTCCCTTAATATAATAATCAAGGCTGAGGCGAAGATAGGGGAATATAGGCTGGAACTAAACAAGGTCTGGTGGACTGAACCCGCCCTTGGACATACCAGCATCAAAGGCTTGATGACGAACTCATTGTTGGCGGTGAGCAGTGCTACCATGCCAAGAACCTATAACCTTGATAGACCATACACAGTTAAGAATGAAGAGAAGGTAGGATCTAATCACCCAGACTCATAAATGAGTCACTTGAACAACACACCACTGTATTACAGGCAGAAATATTGATACTCGTCTTCGAGGTCATCTGAAGAGGGGTTATAGAAGCAGCACCGTTTTTATCTTCTGCGACAGTCGAGCAACGCTGAAAGCTCTCGCATGTCATCAGATAATAGACCCACTCGAACTACATTGCGCGCCATAGAATAGTAAACTATTACCGAGCAAACCATCCGAAAAATTAAGTCGCCAAATCCTGCGTTTAAGCAGACAACAGATTAAGCTGGTGATAGGACTAAGCCACTGCAGCTTAAGGAAATCTACACACAATGAGCTTTTACAATGAAGAACCGACATGTAAATATGTGCCGAAGAGTACGGAATAGCCTTACACGTAATCTTCGAGGCTTTAACCTGCTGGAGACACCTTCATAGATGAATTAATCCGAAAGGCCTATATCCAGAAGAAACTAGTGAACAAACTGCTAAACTTGAATAAGGCAACAAAGTTGTTTACATAGAACATATATAATAGGCGACACAATGTCACTAGACTGTAGCGTAAGCGCTTCTCAACCCTGGCCTATTATATTATTTAATCAATTAATCAGTACGCCTGTTTCCTCGCCTGTCTGCTATACTGGGTGCGTAGGTCCCATTGTATATGAGTAATGTAATTTTGGGAAGCATGCAACTATCCATTAAAGTTTCTTTATGATCGTTTGTGAGGATATGTATTCGATGGTATTGAATTAGCGAAACAAAGATGCAGTAAATATTCGTACAAGAATGTTGCAAATGTTAGAAGAGAACTTTTCAACCTATTGATGTCAGAGAAATTAAAATTTGTACCTGTAACTATTTTTACGAGGTATGCAGGTTACAAACTAAAATTGGTTATCTTGCAAACCCAGATTCATATTCAGCAAGTCAAAGTGGTCATACTATGAAATTTCTTAGAAATATCCCAAGAAAAAATAATACATACATCTTAGATTTAGGCTGAAATTTCCTGTATTAAACCTGAACCTGAGCTAGCCTGAACTAACTCGAAATAATCTGAATTAAACTGAATTTACGATACATTCTTGTAAAATTTAAGCTGATGGAATTTGAGGTTATGCGTTTTAGGATTCTGAAGGAGCTGAACTAGGATTCAATAAATGCTCGTACAAATATGTTGCTAATGCGGTAGAAGACCTTTTTAATCTGTTAATTAAGACTTAAGTTTATGCCTCTGTGAACATCTATTTAAAGGTATGGATAACCTAGAATTGGTTATCTGGCCATATTTTTATTTAGCTACCTCAAATTACTATCAGAATAAATTGTCATGAAAATGTTTCCTGTATTAATGGGTTGCAACCCAAATTCACATTTATACACTGGAATATTTGGAAGAAAAGCTAATTTTTGGCGCAGTATCCGTGAGAGCATATTCTTGAATATTTTTTCCAAAAAAAAAAAAACAAAAAATATCGCAACACTACTTCACAAAATTTCATTTTCATAATTCCGTTTCATTTCTTATACATTTTTACTCAAAACTACTAAAGCGGTACGTTGATTTGGAATATATAAATATAGAATACCTTGGACGTACGTTATAATTTACAGATCCCATTTAATCAAGTCAGTTAATAATCTTAAAAATAAATAAATAAAACTAAATAATAGAATGATTGCCATTTTACCTGATTGAACGTCTTCCTTGAGTTGACGAGCAATAATAGGAACGGGAGGGAATAATCTTAGAGTTTCCAAAAGACACCGTTCCAGATACTTCATTTCTAAAGTATCACCGAAAGTCACTGGTCTATCAGAACCTTGAAAAATTCCATTCAGTTCTTGCATTACTTTTTCTTGAATATCTGGATGTGCAGCCATTTGGCACAAGAAGAAGCTGGATCCAGCAGCGGTAGTGTCGTGACCCTCGAACATTATAGTATCTACTTGCTCCTTGATTTCTTCATCGTTGATCACTACACCATTTTGAGATGCATCAATCATCAAATCTAGAAAAGCCATTCTCTTCTTTTCGCCTACGTCGTCGTCCACATCCAGGTCGTCTTTAAGTCCTGAAGATTGCCCATATGAAAGGCCTTCAAGACTTGTGATGTTTGTGGATGTATTATCGTTTTTCTTAGATTTTAGTTCTGCGGGTACTTCAGCAGTGGATCCACGGATACCCCTTTCGAAATCGGCTTTCTTTTTCTGAATAACTTTACGAGTTAAAGTGTGAATAACTTTAATTAGACTTTTCTGGTATTTGCTTATCTTGGTCATATTAAAAATAAAGTCAGGGAATAACCAAAGTTTCGCATGACGGATATGGAGGATATCACATAACTTCATTACAGCCATGGCGTAATCATATCCACTTTGATCTTGAGTTTTCTTGCTCACACCCATAGCCGTTTCTAAAAAATAAATATAGGGTTATCTCGGGTTATTAAAATAATTCTTTTCTTTTAGTTACAATTTCAAGAATAAAAAAAACTGAGAAAATTATATTCGTATTAGTGAGAGTTGTTTACTTATTCCGTTGTTGTAATCATCCCTACAATTTTATTTTGATGGGTGCTATTATGGTTAGATATCTGCCCTCAAGAAATATCTTTGTTTTTAAGTTATAACATGCTCTTATTATTATTATTTATTTGCAACACTTTAGGTTTTAAAAATGAAACTCTGCGTACTATTCCATAATTTCTTAAAGTTTTGAAATATGAAGCAATGCATTTGTATTAGTAGAATCATTCAAAATAAATTCAACACATTCTACTGTGATATTATCAGTTTAGATTTACTGTTTATTTTTGAATTAGTAGCATATTGTGAGATCGATAGTCGTGGAACACGGTTTCATTAAACTTACTTTTTTCCACAACACATAAACTATGTATGGTTTTCTTCTTTGGCGTGTTCTGCAATATATTAATATAAAAGGATCAGAAATTTGGAGTATTTAATTCTATTATTTTTTTTTTGTTAACATAGGAAGCACATTGCAAATTAAAAAATTGAATTATTTTTAAAAAATCTCGATACACATGCATTTCTCATAATTTTTTTAACGTGTATACAATTTAAAGTTTATAAATTGTATTTCACGTAGTGTAAGTTCAAGTAACAATAATTCCTTAAATGTTTATAATAATTTTCAAAATGAAATACAATTCTTTTTAAAAACCAAGAAATTGTTGGAGCGGGAGGCACATATACTTTTCCAATTTATTCCGATTCATTAACTTGGCTCAACCAAGATAGCCGCATCTTTCGGCGACTTCTAAAAGGTCTATCTTCAACTGCAGCCCGAAAATAGTTCAATGTTGTTCTAAAACCGCGGCGAGAGGTTCAAGCGTTATGCGGAGATCATATTCTGAATTTTATACCTTTGATCGTTTTGCATTTAAATTGACATAGAAAGCAGATATAATTTTGACATATCCCTTTAAATAATAATAATAAAATTTTAATATAGGTTTAATAATAAATAGAAAACAAAGGTCATAAGAAATATTACCAACTGAGAGTGATTTTTCTTGAGGACAGATGTTTAACAAGTGTATACGTAATAACCTATCTTATTTTGGTTGGTCAACTCTACTTCTTCAATAGATTGACTAGAGGCATTTGAGAAATGAAAAAGTATTGAATCGATTTATAGAACACAAAACCAAATTGAATACTTATTACCGAGGCAGGGAGAAGTAGATTCAAAAACAAGATAGTAGATAATATTAAATTTAACCATCATTTCCTATTCTAACGATTAACTCATAATATTTATTTTTAATAAATACTATTTGTGTATATAAATTTTATTCATTAAGTTATTAAAATATCTAAAAACAATCATCGAAATCAATTCTTAAGCTTATCAACTTACCTAATAAAATTTCTACGGTAGCTTCGGACATGTAGTCATGTACATCAAATTCTTTTCCAATTTCTTTTTCAAGTTTTCTCACAGTTTCCCTGCTGTTTTTGTTGAAAAGGTCAATAAATGATTTTAAAACATTCAAATGGAAAGTGGGAGCAATGAGTTTCCTGTGTGCTCTCCATTTTTGACCGCTTGAGATGAGAAGACCATCGCCCAGCCATGGCTTGAAGAAACGGTATTCCGGAGATCTACATAGAACATTAACATAAATAATTTTAAATATTATTACCAAAAGAATGTACTGGTTGGTATTGGGTAATGGCGATAAGAATATAATTAAGAAAACTAATGCTTTAAAGCATCGGCAACTACCTACCACCTGTGTGTTATTAGTTGGATGAATAATATTTGGATAGTAGATTGTAGATTGCGAGTAGCTCGTTAAGGTTGTCTGTACCTCTCTAAAGCAGTTAGACCTATAAGATTTTCTGTACATTACCTTGTTCTAATTTAAGCCCGGGATATCTAGACTTTTCATGGTCTATTATTTTTCTAGGGATTCGGTGCTTTGCTCTTTCAGGCGTCAATGTGATGCCTTCCTTCTAGGAATATAAGTCTTTTGCAGAACAGTGTCATGCATTCCTGTAGGAAGTGTTCTGTTGTTTCGGCTGCTTATTCGCAGAAACGGCAAATAACATTTTCAGCTTTGTCCATTTAGTATTCGCATATCTCTTTTTGAGAAATATTTCTGGATTCTTTTGCGATGGACTTAAGAATCTTTTAGCTTGTCCGGGATCAGGCGTCTTATTCCAGATTAATTTTATCTGATTTCGTTCCCAGATCTGCAGTTCCTCTTTTCTGTGGCTTTTTGGTAATCTACAGAATGTTCCAAGCCAAAACAAGGAGTTTTTGCTCGATGTCAGCTATTTTATTTCCCTTAATTGTGCCCTGTCACCCAAAACAGGGTTACCCTGTTGTTCTTCGCCAATTGCTGTAGGGCTTGACTGCAGTCTGATGTCAACTTAGACTCGTTGGTGTTTGACCTGAGAGCTTTTAGCGTTTCTTGGTTATCTGACAATATGTATATATTGAATTTCTTAGTGTTTTTATTTAGATATTTGTCAGCGTAGTTTTGGACTGAACGCATTTCTGCTTGGAACGTGGGGAGGGGGATGTCTCCTAGGGATTTGGCCAATCCTAAATTTGGGCTTGACACTCTCACTCAAATCTGTTCTTTCATCTTGGATCCGCCATACAATCGAATCTTTTTCTAGTCGAAATAATCACGCTTCGTTTGCTTGATACCTCCTGGTCGACATGATATCTGCTGGTTTCGATATGGAATCTGTAGGAATTATATCAAGAATATTCATTTATCTGATAAAATTTCTAGGTTCGCGGCTTTCAGTTTGGAACAGCTTGAGAGCTGTCATCCTCATCGCAAGTATATGTAGTCCAGGGAGGTTCAGCACTGCCTTTGTTGCTGCGGTGGGCATGATAGCATGGCTCCTGAAACTCCTACAAAAAAAATTAATCACTGTATTTTGGCAGCTTCTTTTGAGCTGCTACTTGTGGTATTTTGGGCCACCATACTGAGGAGGCATATGTGATCATAAGTTGATGATCGTTTCATATAAACAGAAGATCATTTTCGGCCTCAATTCTTAGGTTTTCCTAAATATTCTACGGCATATCTAGCATGCCGCTAGTGTTTTTGGAGAATCTTTTCAATATGGCTGTTTTAGGTCAGTTTCTGGTGTATTATTAAACCCAGATATTTAAGCTCTTTAGAAAAGCTTAGTGTTGTTCCATTTAAAGTCTCCTTGTAAACTACATGAAGAGTGTTTTGTTGGGAGTAACGTGTAGTCCTTCCTTTGTGGACCAAATGGATAGTACTAACACATTCTTTTTTATGGTTGTTTTCTCTCATTTACTATGAAGGAAATGGGCACATTTTCTAAAAGTAGTGGCAGGTTCTGTACTTTTAAAGTTATAGAATCCCTTAATAGTGCGTGTAAAAACAAAAAATTGAATTCTTATAAAATTCCAGCCAAATCTTTAATAGCAATTTTATGAGCACGTATTAGTGGATAAAGCACAGCTAGGTTTAAATTATTACATTTTCTAATGATAATATGTAGGTGATTAGATAAGTTTTATCATATTTAAAATTTATTTATTTTTTCTTAAAACAATTTCCACAAGCGACTAAATAGTTTTGCACACATCAAAATAAGGTTCATTTTTCAGGAATTTAACAGTTCTGGGAAGACATTTTCCTATGGGAAGAAGCTATGACAATTTTTTGCTTATGAAGGGTAACAGTATCCAAAATTCTAATTGTAATAAAAAAAGGCAATAATCTTTTTCTTCGTAGATTGTTGGTTTTTGAATGATGTTCTTTTATAATTTTGTGGAAACGTCATAGTAACAAGATCAGATTTTGTCGGGTATAAAACGATTGAATTAACAATATTTAATTAGCAGTATTTTTAGCATTTATTTACATCTTTTCATTCTGTTTCCTCTTATAGCATCAGCTATGAAATTTGTTACTCAAAAGGAAGAAAGTGTGTGAATTTGCAAATGCGTATTAAAAATACGGTAAACAGTTGTTGAATTCAACTTAAATGTTTCCTTATCTGGTCTTTAAACTATGGTCTGCGGAACAACACCGTCCAAAAAGCACCAGCAGTTTGACTCACCCTACTTAATTCTAATTACGTTGTAAACGTTATAATATAAGTAAATCATTCAAAATAATAATCAGATGATTTTATTGAACGACCGAATAGGAAACAAAATAACTGACGGACATAATGAAACTGAAAATTTTAACTGCAATTAAATGAGATTTATCCTGAAAGTGACATATATAGGTAATTCATATAATTAAATTAAATATTATAGTTACCATTAATTTATATAGCTGTAGCTTTCTATTGGCAATTGTTTGCAGTTGTGGATCAAGTTTACTAGTGAAAATTATCAGCAACTTCAAATATTCATCAGTTAATTTGGATTTGTAAATATTATGAAATATACAAGACATCTCATTTAGGAGAATGTTTTTCACTCAGATAAGTAGTACCAAAGATTATTATAGCTAGAGCGTTAGCGGAAATAAGCCACAAGCAAATTTGTGCAACTGATCAAACTGTGTGAGTGGGAGAGTCTTAAAAATTTCCAGCAAGGATGACTATAAATATTTTTCTTTAAATATATCGCTACAATGCAAATAAATAATTTCCATATCAGCATTAAAAAAATTTTGAAAAATTTTGATATCATTTACAATTACATCAAAATTTGAAAAATAATATTCAAAATTAATTTTTAAAGCACCCAAATCTTCAATTGTGAAATCTATCGGAAATGGAATACATAGAGTTTCAGTTTGTTGATTCAAGGTTTGGTATGTTTTAAAATGCTTGAAACATTTTTTTCCAAAGCGATTGAAACAATACAGTTTTTTTGCCGCAAGTCGATAAGTGTATAGATCAGGCAGAAGCTGGATTTGTCCTTCAAATCTGTATAATATGATAACTTCCATAACCATACATTGTTTTGTACTCAGCCAGAGGACGATTTCTTCCATTCACAAAAATTTTTCAGAGCTTAAAACTGCGTTAGAACTGTTTCGCAGCTAAGCCAGCGTACTGCAGTATAATATGGTAAGACCTTTTTTTCAACTTCTAAAATAAACTCTCCTGATCTGATCTAAAGAATAGCTGAGATGACTGCCTTTAAAACTTCTGATATATCTAAGTATTTTCCGCACAAAGGCACAATTAATGGTTTCAAACCACCGCCATTTTTTACGGCTTTTGATATGACAGCAACGACACATTTATTTTTCTCACAAATGTTTTTACCACCATCAATCGTAATATACTTCAAATTTTTCCATTCAGAATATTTTTTTGAATAATATCTTCAACTCCTTTAGAAATATCTTCTCCAGTGCTAATGCCGTGAATGCTATGAATATTTAAAAGCCCTTCAAGCACGTCATAATTTCTTCCTCTAAATCGAATAAAAATTAGCACCTGAGCAGTATCTGAAATATCTATTGACTCATCCAGGATCAAAGAAAACCACTCTAAATATCGATTTTTGTCAGACAATTGAACTAATATATTTTCTACAGTATTATCTACCATTCGAGCCATAGTATTTGCTGACAAATTGATGTTTTTAAATAAATTAGCTTTCTGTGGACACATTTTTGCTGCTGTTACAATCGTACGAAATCTTTAATTCATTCCTACTCTTCACTACGGAATAATCCACGAGGAAACTAGTTTAAGTTGCTACCGCTTGTTCAGGTTTTACTTTCTTAAACGACAATTGCTGCGTTTTTAACTCGCGTTTCAATGATTTAAATTTTTCTCACAGTAGGTTTCTTTTATATTTGGAGTCATTCTGAGAATGACTTATATTATTTCATTGCAAATCATACACATTGCCTTATTAGAAAATATAGCAATAAAACGAACTAGACTCACTCTATCCGACTTTTCAGATTGCACTTTCGAACTGTCCAACTCTTGGTTATCTCCCGTATTTGTATAATGTATCCTCGGTGCGTAGAACATGTTCCAAAACTCTTGCAAGTACTCGAATCTTCCAGACATGCGATTACGCAGCAGAGCTTCTTCAGAACATACTCTTCTACTACTCACTACAAGATGACATTGCATTCTTCGACTAACCAAGCATAATTAACATTATTGTGTAATTCCGCCGCTTCTCGCAAGATAGGGCTATACTACTTTAGCTTGGCCCTATCCTGCACCTAACTTCTTTATTCTCTGCAGGATATAATTACTATACATATAACATGACCGTAAGTAGTCGTAATAATAGGTAACGCATAACAGGCGCATTGGCTATCCTTGCTGCATGGAAATGTTCTTGACACGAACGAAGTGGAGTCCATTCTTGTATCCTACGCATAAGGTATATTCTTTTGAGTAATTATCACTTTCAGTTCTGTCACTTGAAGTAATCATGATCACTTCGAATCAATGACAAGTAAATGCATATTCAAAAGAACATGAAGTTATCAGTTTCACTTTTTTCACTTTGATCAGTGATAATTTACTCAAAAGAATACAGCTATAGATACCTTATTCGCCGCCTAGGCCCAATACGAAAATTTGGGCTTAATTTGGAACTACAGTACCTTGGTTTAGCGTGTTTTTGCCTCTGGGAACTTGCAATTAGTGGAGTCTTTAGTTAAGCTAAAATGTTTGAATACCTCTGGCATAGTACATGACTGTCTTTTACCAGTAATTTTTTCACAGTTTAAATATTTTTGTCAATAGACACCTTGATTTATTTGAAATTTTCACTTTGGAATTTCTATCACTAACCTAAATGTTGTTGATTTGTCAGGCCATGGATATCGCATGCATAAATTTTACAATACTAATTTTTCTTTTTTCATAAATTCTTGTAAATAGTAAGTACAGCTGAGCCATTCATACTAGTAGTATTTTTTAAATTTAGTTACATATCAATAATATTCTGTGTCTAGTGATCATACGACAAAACTTATTTGATAACCTACATTTTGGTTAAAAAATAATTTATTGGAATTGTCATTGTTCCATCATGTATCAAAGTAGATTTATATATATATATATATATATATATATATATATATATATATATATATATACATATATATATATATATATATATATATATATACATATATATATATATATATATATATATATATATATATATATATATATAAATGAGTGGGTATTAAATTCTTACTTGTCAATGTAAACATGGCTACTCAAAATGAGTTCAACATCCTTTGGATCTGTCAGGAAAATAATTAATCTTGGGCCAATCCATAGTCTAATTATTCTACCAAATTGGAAAGATTTTTCATACATAGTCTTAAAAATGTCTGAAAAAGCATAGTATTATTAATTATTCAACAGTCCTTTGCTATTAGAATTGACGTCAGTTCTAAATTTTGTTATGTTAACTTTCAACTGAGACGGAGTCAGCAAATGAAAAATAATGTATTACTCAACGAGGTTCTACAAATGCGCATGAAATTTGACGACACGAGCCAAAAGTAAGAATCTTAAATCATTTTAGAGAGTAAAGGCCATTATATGGGAATAGAATATTATATTTTCTCTTTGACAGTTCTGTACAGAGCCTTGTAGAAATTCAATTTTGAAATTCCGTTTTCTAATTCATTTTTAAATTCATCACACTAAATTATTTTCTAAGTATAAAGCGTAATGTTTGCCTTACTTTGTGTAAAGGCGGAGCCAGCCTCCCTTTTTTTTGGGGAGAGGGCGGTGATATCACAAAAGTACAGTATGGCAAGCGAAAGCAAATTGGGGGGGGGGGACGACGACGACACCGGAAACATTCCCATTTCTAGTGTAAAAGGTAGGGTCGGGTCTATTTTTCTGAGTTTGAAGCTCTTGAAGAGGGGGGATACCAGCAACATACATATTCCTAGTATAAGAGGAATAATCGGGTCTATTTTCCTGAACTCAAAGCTATTGGGAGGCGGCTATTGCAATAAAAACAAGTTGTCAACGGGGAGGGGAGTGCCAGCAGCATTCACTCCTAATATAAAAAGCAGAATCTTACCTCTGAGCTCTTGGGAGAGGGGGGGGGTGATCGCAAGCATACACATTCCTATACTATATTCTAGAACTAAAGAGAGTTATAAAACTGTTACCGAAACCTCCAACGTACCTGTACCAGTACCACAGGTAACTGAGGACTACCGTAAATCTAATTATATTTATTTATATTTAAATATTATAAGCTTTCATAAATTTACTCCAACAATAAAATTTCTGATAGTTCAATTTAATTTTTGTCAGTGAGCACAGTATACCATACTGTGGGTCCTTAGTAATTTATCTTGTTTGCGCTGGTTTTTATATATTATTTAAGATTAGTAAGATATCCAAAAGATATGGTTTCCACCTCTATATTTACTCCAAAATCGTTAAACCAAGGCATTTTTTCCTCAACGAAAAACTTATTACGATGAATGTTTATGATGCCTTAAGATATCAATATCTAGATAATAATGTTGAGATGTGTTCCAACATGACAGGAGTTGGAACCTCTACTATGTACCGAATATTGAAGGAGGAAAAAAACGACTGGAATTGTTAGTACTCCCAAGCAACACTCGATCACATGCAGACGAAAAACCTCGTTGGAAGAAGAGATGAAAACTGCAATAAAAGAAGTTGTACATACATTTTATTATGAGAAGCAGATCCCAACCGTCGACAAATTCTAACTAAAATCAATGAAGATCGGGATTTACCTGAAATTAAAAGAACTGAGCTTCGGAAATTGCTCAGAGAACTTAATTTTTGCTGGGAAAAACCAGATTGGAAATCTGTTCTTATAGATCGTCCGGAAACTGTCCATTGAAGAAGGAAATATCTCTCTCAAGTAAAAGGTAGAATTGCTAGAAATAACACAACTTGCAAAATTAGTAATTTAACTGAACTTTTGAGAGATTTTTTTGAATAAAGTTACTGCGGAAAATTGGGAAAAATCCATATAATAAAAGAATAAATCAAAATGTGGAAACTCGATCTCATGATCAGTGAAATAGAGGAACCAATTTTAATTAATTTGTGCGAAGATAGCTTCACTGACTTTGATTACGAATTAGATACTTAATGTTTACCAGTGTATACACAATTTAGTATTTAAATTTTTGTTTTTGTTGTATTTTATTGTTTAATGTTATTTATTTATTATTTTATATATTCTTATTTTGGTGTATCCCACTCTTTATCGGATTTCCATATAATAAGTAAATTAAATTAAGATGCCAGAGCAATAGAAATAAAAATAATTAGGTCTAATTTTAACTGTAACATATAAAAATTAATTACATTTAAATCCCTTTTTAGTGTTTAATTGTAATTGTGCAGATGGTTTAAAAAATAAATAAACTGAAACGTCAAATGTCCAAAAAATGGTTTTAATTAATAATAAAATGACCGATAGTCCCAAAAAAATTTTAATATTATATGGACTAATTTATTTTTTTATATATGTTTAACTTTTTCTATTTTTGACAATGGGTATTTTGTAAGTATTTAAATTATAACTTAAAATTTTTTGGGAGAATAAGGGTATGCTTTAGTCTGAATGTGCCTAAAACGGCTTTTATGTCAAAATTAAAAATAATAAAAATACAGTTGTGATTTGTGTTAAATATGTCAAAATTATCTATATTTTGTAATGTATGTGAATTATTAAGAAATCATAAAAAATAAAATAATAAAAATTTTGTATTTTAAGTTTATTACCGAAATAATATTCTATGCCATAAATACTTAGTGATCAAATAAACCTCCTTCCGACGCCTATGACAAGGATTAAAATCCTTTTTAATGCTTTACACTTCCAAATATCTATTGTTATCCAACCCAAATAGTTCATTATTATAGATCGGTATTTTTGATTATAAAATTTCTAATCCATTCCTACGGAAAATATATGTGTATAACAGATTTTGCCAAAGACACTGGACTAAAGAACACAGGTAGTTTGCGAAGAAAAAAATGATTTATTACTCTCTCTACTTCTTGAATAAACTATAATATAAGAGGCAAAATCGGGTCTATTTTTTTGAACTCAAATCCCTTGGTGGGAGGGGGGGGGGCGATTGCCTCCACCGCCTGGATCCGCGGCTGGTAAAGAAATGGATCACAACTTGGCAACGCCACTGCTAACACTGGCTACAGGGCCGATGACACGCAGCAGGTCTCGCAACCTGAATGCAAGAACTATAGAAAATGCATTCTTAACAATGAAGCCCATAGTTTGTTATATATGTAATTCTCCTTTCAGGCAGAGAATATGAAAAATTTATGTACAAACAGTTTATTTCCTGCAAATATCGCTCTGGTCCTCTCTCCATACGCGTTTCGATCACCTCATGATCTCGTCAGTGGAGCTGTATCGGACCGAGAGCAACATTAGCAGGAAATAATTGATATATGAACCATAAATTTCAAGATATGTCGGAAGGATATTACACCTGCCGTCTACCAACTTCGATGTCAGACTGAAAAATATCGCCAGTCGAACGACATCTGTGAATCAGCGGAGGAACGTGAAATTTTTAAACAATCAAAATTTCAGTAAGAAATAAAGAAATCTTTCTGCTGTATTTAAATAGTTTGTTATATATGTAATTCTCCTATCAGGCAGAGAATATGAAAAATATATGTACAAACAGTTTATTTCCTGCAAATATCGCTCTGGTCCTCTCTCCATACGCGTTTCGATCACCTCATGATCTCGTCAGTGGAGCTGTATCGGACCGAGAGCAATATTAGCAGGAAATAACTGATATATGAACCATAAATTTCAAGGTATGTCGGCAGGATATTACACCTGCCGTCTACCAACTTCGATGTCAGACTGAAAAATATCGCCAGTCGAACGACATCTATGAATCAACGGAGTAACGTGAACTGACCGGAGAATTACATATATAACAAACTATTTAAATACGGCAGAAAGATTTTTTTATTTTTTACTGAAATTTTGATTTTTTAAAAATTTCACGTTACTCCGTTGATTCATTGATGTCGTCCGACTGGCGATATTTTTCAGTCTGACATCGAAGTTGGTAGATGGCAGGTGTAATATCCTGCCGACATACCTTGAAATTTATGGTTCATATATCAGTTATTTCCTGCTAATGTTGCTCTCGGTCCGATACAGCTCCACTGACGAGATCATGAGGTAATCGAAACGCGTATGGAGAGAGGACCAGAGCGATATTTGCAGGAAATAAACTGTTTGTACATATATTTTTCATATTCTCTGCCTGAAAGGAGAATTACATATATAACAAACTATTTAAATACGGCAGAAAGATTTCTTTATTTCTTACTGAAATTTTGATTGTTTAATGAAGCCCATAATGAGCACTTGTAATTATATTTTCTCATTCAAAATTTCAAATAAAATTTTGAAAAGAAATTATTTGATTCCTAACCAGTTGTTTTTAATAAAAATATTTTACCGTCGTTAGAGCATATAATTATTTTTCCATAGCTAACTTGATTTTTTATTATTATAAGACCATAGTATATTATGTTCTTCACTGAGCAACCTAATTTTAATTGTTTCATGATATATATGGCGACTTTTTGAAATATTTAATATTTTGAGAGGTTGGTGTAAACATAGGTAACATGTATATTTTTGAAAAGGTAATTTTAAACTATATTTTAATATTTACTAATATACAGGGTTTCCATTTAAAAAAGTGAATTTAAATTAATTAAAATACAATTTTTCAGAAACATTGGATTTTTCTTTTAAAATATTTTTGCGATATGGAAAAAATGCAGCAACTAAGGTATTTAAAACTTTTTAACTCTTATACTATCACCAGAGCTTGTCAATATCTAAGGAACAGCCCTGTACATATAAACAATAAAGGACTTTTTAAACTAAATTAAATTTTATATTATTCCAGGATTTTACGCACGTTTTTACTCTTTCCTCTTTAATAAGTTTATGGGAACCACATGCAATAGAACTTCCCGATATTAAGATTAATTCACTAAACCTTTTGGAATTTAATTTGATTAGCTTTTAAATCATTGTTGAAGAAAGAGCTGCTCAACAGTTGTACAAATACATTTAAAAGCTCAGAATGAAAGTTGTAGAAAGTTAAAGCTTAAATAATGATTCTATAGTTGCTATGTCCGCAAAAAAATTTTGTTTGTGATGTGACTTACGATGTGATGATCCCACAAGTTCTAAGGCGTTTCCAATAATTGGGAGTCCTTTTGGTCCTTCAATCTTCTCTGCCAATTTTAACATGTGTCTTCTGGAAAGGTTCCAGTAAACATAATATAATGTCAAGGCTGCAACGACTAGAATATAATACATGTTGGTAAAACCCAATATTCCAGTACTCCGACCCAAATCGGGGCTAGCTGTTGTGATGGTGGACATAATTACCTAAAAAAATGACACAAGTAGAAATATAAAAATTCTATATAAAAATAACTTAAGAGTTAAGAGATTCATGTGCCAGAATATTGTTTTTGAAAATATATAGTTTACGATTAATTGTTAATATGATGCAGGTGTGTTTATTTCTTGGCAACATATTAAACAGACAATATAAAAAATATAGTTTATACAAGTGTTTCACATGATACTGTGTAACATTGAAGTTAGATATGGTAACTTATATCGTCCATAATTTTGAAACTCCCCCGGTCACCCAGAAACTATAGAACTTAATTTATACAATCTCCGATAAACTTGCTACTTTACAATTCATTTAGCGCAAGTTGCCAGTCGTTATAAACACGTGGAATTTTAAAAACAAACAAACCGAGCAGATGTAACGCAGGGCGTTTGGATTTATATATACATGTATTAAGAAACTTTAATACTCATGAATTAAACCCATTGATTGCAAAACCTTTGTGACGGTCTGTATTAGTATCTATACTCATGGCGTGCAGGATACAACTTTAATTCAAAGTAAAATGTCGACAAAATCGGTTTTTACACAGACTTAGTTAATAATTTGTAGCGCTTAAAACTTTTTCGTTTAAAATCCTAGCTGATCTTTTACCCGAGATATAGATGTTTGAAGTTTTCCTCATTTAAAAAGCATTGTAAATTTTTCCCCATTTAAAAAACATTGTAAATGAAATAAAAACGATTACTCACAATTCAAATGACTGTAGAATTGCGAGTTCTGGAGTTTTTTCAGAAAGTTCCAAAACTCGTTCCTTAACAGGTAGAGAAAGTTGTGAAAAACTTTCAAAAATTGCGTTCATTTCAAATTAAATGCTTGTCAAATCTAGATATTTAGAGTTCTTCAGACGTTCAAAAAAAGAAATTGTGCGTAATTTTAAGACGCGCAATTCTTTTTTAAATGTTTAAAAACCTCCAAATTTCGAGATTTAAAGTTGAAATTAACGCAACTCCCATTTTGAATATTTATTTTTTAATTTATTTATAGTATCGAGAGTTCTAGAGCTTTTCGGACTTTTAAAAAATAGAAGGAAGCATTTTCAAAAGACGCGCAATTCTTTTTTTCCTGAATGTTATAAAAAGATCTAAAATTCACGATTCTAAAGGCGATTGATGCTTTTTAAATTGAGAAAGCAGCACAATGTCGGAAGTACGATAAGCAGCTTCAGCTATATTATCTACAGAATGCGAAAGAGCTAGAAAACTTGATATAAGTTTACTGATAGCAGAGTTTGCAAATTAAAACGTCAAATGTTTAAAATGATTTCGCAATAACATAAAAAACTGAATATTTTATGATATATTTGATGCTTGATTTGATGTGTATGAATACAATTACTTTCATTCAAATCAACGTAGATCTATTTTTTTTTTCAAAAAACATTATTTTTATATGTGCTCTTAGAAAGTTTGACCTTTGTTACTGTTTAATGAGCATTTGTACTCAATTATATTGTTAAATTAATAAGGCGACCCCATTCAGATTTTCGCAGGGGCAGGGGGTAGTTTTCAGCTACCCCACTGCTTGCCATTAGAATTTCAGGTTGATATTGAGCAGAAAAAGAGTTAATGCAGAAGACAGAGAGTTGGTGAACTTTTTAGCGTACAGGCTTCGTTAGTATTTTCTGTGGTATGTGATGAAATGTTATAACTAAAAGACGACTCAAAGCTTCAGACACCGATCAGGTGGTTTAAGATGAGGGTTGAAGTGTAAAATGAAAAATATGATAATCCACCCAAATGAATATTTATAAAAACATAACCCTAAGAGGGCCTGAGACTGTTGGAATATTTGTAACTTGTCTCAGTTTTAGTATATGAATCATATGTATACAAAATTTCTGACAACTATATAGGGGCTAATTTAAAAAGTTGAAGCTGGTAGCCGTTAGTGTGTGGTAGTTAATCATCTTCGGGAAATGTTTAAAAAGGAACTACTATATTTTATACCACTAAATTTATTTAGAAAACAGTGACTGCAGTTTCAACTCACAGAATCATTTTCAAGCTGAATTACAAAGGTAGACTAGGTATTTGATACAGAAAAATGAGAAAATTTATCAAAATTATTAAATTTCTTGTTAAACAAGATTTTATTTTCTAAATCGTATTCTAAACGATATACACGTGTTTTCTACGTATTTTTTCCTGGGATTTTTTATTCCATATATCACACGTTTCTGTATTTTTTCAAAAGACATTCTTTAGAAATAAATCACGTTATATTTCTTCGAATTTTCAATGAAAAAACTCATAAGTTACCTAACGGTGAAACCTGGGGCATTAAGGATCGAATATTATCACCTTCTCTCATCAAAAAGGGTATGTTTCGTCAAGTTATTTTTTATTCGTATTTTATATTTTTTATGTATTATATATAAAATATTTTTGCTTAAAAATGGAATGAACAACTTTCTGTACTTACCGTGACTGAAAGCCGAAAACTGAAGAAAATATAGCACTTTTTAAATTTTTTAAAAATTCCTTAAGATAAGGATTCGAATATTGTCAAAAATGATAAGAATAAAAGAGAGATGTTCTGGTGAAACCAATAAAATTTAATAAATGATTAACCCATGATTAACTCGTGACTCACACCAAGCTTATTTCGCTGTTGGACTATAATGCAGAATCTTATGATAGATCTTCTGCGTTGCAGGTTTTATACGTATGCGTTACAGGGTTGGGTTTGTAGATGATCTCGATGTGAATAAAATAACACGATTATAGCAAATTTTCTATCATAATTTAAAACGAGTTTCCCAGTTTTAGAACAATTATTAGTCACATTTATAAATTTATGAGAATCATTGTAAATTCCTCAAAAAATATGTTAAAATGATTTTAATCGACTAGAAAAAAGGCGCTATTCCTTGTTGGGAGACTATTTCTAATTAATCCTATTGGCTGTTATAGTGAACTCATGTCCATTTGACAAGACTCGACTTTCTTATTGGCTAGAGCTAAAATCCATCAGAGAAACAAGTACGAAAAATTGAACATGATTTAAAACGGAATTTAAGAACGGACCCAAGAAATGGAACTTAAATTGATGTAGTTTTCTAATACTGTAACAAGCACAGTGGCCATCACATCTCCCAGAACGCGGTTCGGCAGAAAAACAAGTTTTGTATGTGCTAAACTTTGATGTAAGACTATTTGCTAGATGACTGACAAAAAATATGCGATATGAATTATTTAAAAATTTTGTTATACATGTTTGTAAAAAAAGTTTAATATATTTACGAACTGTTTCTAAAAATGTATTCTATATCCAGTTTTCTCAAGTCACTTGGAACCTATAACCAACAGAAAAACAAAAATAACTAATTTGTTATTTTAAAATGGAATCTTTTAATTTAAAGTTAGATGGCACTTTTCCAAAAGAATAGGAAGTATTAACAACTGTTTGAGTTGGTGGTTTACAGATGGATCTCGACAAGATGAATGAGCTGGAGTTGGAGTGTTCAGCGTAAACATTGAAGTTGTATTGAACAACGTGCGACGATAATTACACCGGAAATTTATGCTACTGCGATGTGTTTATCTCTGTGAGAGGAACATAAACAGGAATATGATAATAAATATATCTTAGAGAGTAGGGTTGCGATAATGGCATTAAAGTCTAGTATCTTAACTTCGCGACTGGTGTCTGAGTGCAAGGACGTACTAAAAAGTTTGAAAAGGCCATACATGGGAATGAGGAAGTAGACCTTGTGGCAAAGATGGGGTCAGCAATTGAATTATTTGGATCTCCAATTAATTCTACCTGGAGGGAAATTGAAATTGTTGGTGTAAAGCAAATTTATTGAATGGAACATATAACTGGACCTAGCACATGACTTATTAGGGACCTTTTTTGCTTAGGAGGGAAAGAGCTGCGAATTATTGACAATGTTGACAGAACATTGTCACGTGAGGGGTCATCTTCATAAAACTGGTCTCGTAGATTACCCGACGTGCAGAGGGTATCTGGAAGACGATGAAACGACCATATCCTCAGCGGACTAAGGCAGAGATATTTCGAGGAAACTTTTAGGTAAGTTCAACAACTGTTTGCCCAAAGGGGCCTAGGTATCAATGATCAAGTATTACCACCTTTTGCTCATTAAAGCATTCATTCATAAGGGCAGACATATTCTGTTCTTTTCCAGATTGCATGGAAATGTGTGGTATTGCCTTGCAATTTGAGATAGTGCTATGTCTCTAACTATGTTGAAAAAAACCACTTCTACCCTATTGTTGTAAGGTTTTTTCAGTTGGTTGAGAACTAAAAGAGTATTATTAGTATTAATAATCTAGAGTACAACAAGATAATAAAAAGTTTTGATGTGCTATAGGGGGAATCACTGAATATAATCAGAACTAGAATTTCAAATGTTCCAATATTAATTAAAAGTTTGGTTAAGATATGTCGATTATATATTCCGTATGAAAACTAGATTTATAATTGAACAAGACCTAAATAATAAATTACTCTTTTTGGGTGTTGTGATCGATTGCTTCAATGATATCAATAAAATTTCAGAATAAGCCAATATAAACTGGGCAATATCTCGACCGTAGACATAACCTTTCAAAACAGGAATTAGGCACAACCTTTAGTTGTACAATATGTACACAGTTCGGTGAATTTTGCTCTTGATTTATTACATATCTACTGACGAATATATTAGGTGGTCGAAACGTATAAAAAGAGGGAACCTGTATACTTTTTCTTTAATGGTCTGAAGGGAAAAAAACTGTAACTTATTTAGTTCTTTTGTCAGCCATAATATACTGAGACCGTACCTCCAAATAAAAAGTATAAAAAAACTTCGAATTGACATTGTATTTCTTCAGGACGAATTTATATAAAATACCATGTTTGGTGCCAGTTAATTTTATTCAAAATTTTCTCTTGCTGCAAATTTGTTTATAATTTCTGCTTGCATTACATTCATTCTGCTAACACTTTTAGACAAAAAATGACCAATTTTGTATATTTTGGAAATAGTATGTTAAAGTAAAAAAAGCGAAATTTTATGAAAAAAAAATATGAAAGTCTTTCGCCTAAATTTTACTACCTGGTGCCACTGAAAGTGATAATTTCTGTAAATAGGATTTGTTCAATATTTTGAGCAAATATCAGAAAATAGGAAATGAATAGACGTTTTATTGAAAGTGTCTGCTCAATAGTTTTAAATTCAATTCATCAAAAATTCACCTAAACTACCAGACCTATTCTCTATTTATTTAAGTAAGCAAACTTGTGGTGTTGTCAACTATATAACTAATAATTCTGCAAGTAAAGTTACACCTTGTTGGTATCAAGCCTAATCCTTTAGTTTTTTTTTTAATATGGCAACTTTATACTGTCACTAAAAATCATACACATAAAAAAACTAATAATTATGCACTAAATATAACTGTGGAGATGTGGTTAATAAAAACATCACATCTGAATATATAAAATATGTTTTTAAATATAATATTTTTGTTACTTACAAGTTTGAAAACTTACACCAAATGTGGCGGAATTAGAGTTAAATCAAAAATTTATACTGGTATTGTAATTTTAAATATGCAAGTCAATATAATTATAATACAAAAGACAGTATGTAGATGATTTGCCATGTTTTTGTTTTATGCCAAGTTAAAGTTGGAATTATGTAAAGGTCATTTAAATTAACCCTTTTCGTATTGGTAATAGGAATTTACCGAGATATTCGTATGCAAAAATAGGTGAAACCGCTCTGATCAAGCCTCCCAGAATGTAGTTTTAGGTTATATTCTGAATGTTTGTTATTATTTGCCAATGTTTCTTTATAAATATTAGTGAACAACTAAGGAAAGCATTACATTTTATGGCAGCTTTAGTAAATATTTGATTAGAAATTAAACGATTAAACGAACTTACTAGAGAAGTTCGATCGTAGATGTGTGAAGAGCACAGTCCGAACATATATCCATTATTCATCACGTAGTCCGCCTCTGGCGAGACTCACTATGCACGATATTCCTAGACTAAACAAAATTTTTGTCAACTTCCGCCCCCCTGCCTGATCTCCTTGACTGAAACTTCATTTGGTTTAAAGATGCTTTCAACAATTGCCTTTGGGTTTTACTTAGTAAACTTGGTGTTAAAGGGAGGGTTGATATATCTTCGGACTGTGCGCTTCACACAATCACGATCGAACTTCACAGGTAAGTTCGTTTGAACGTTTGATTGTGTTTTAGTACACAGTCCGAAGATATATTCATTATTTGCCATGTAGTTGTTTGAAGATAAAACAAGGCAAGTGGAAACATTTTTGAGGTGACTCCTCAGCCTTTGTTTATATATGTATATATACGTATACATATATTTTTTTCTTTTTTAACTGAAATAAAAGAAACGCCATCTAATCAAAGTTATGGAAAAAAATAATAATAAAAACTAATATTAAACATAATAGATCTTAACTAAAACATACAATTTGATATGTGAACAAAATTGCTAATGCTGTAATAGGCTACATCACATTCTAATTACAGACTGAACAACTGCTTTCGCATAATCATGCTCTTCAGTTATTGATCTGTCGTAAAACTTAGCGAATGTAGATGATCTCTCTGACCAACCAGCTGTTCGAAAAATAATATCTGTAAACATGTCCAGTCTATAAACCAAAGAAAATGATGCATGCTGAGTAGATTAGAGTTTATTCCCACCATTCCAAATGCATTTTTAATCCACCTACTTAGAGATTGTTTAGAGGCTGCATGAAAAGGTTTTTTAAAGGTAATGAATAACTTTTCCTCCTTATCTCGTAAATTTTTTGTGGCTTGTAAGTAATTCTCCAAGAGTGTGGTCACACATAACTTGGAATTTTCTGAAAATTTTGGAATATGTATCTAAGGGTTCGGTTTACCTAACATTGTGCTTTTAATTCTGTCCAAGATAAATATCTAAAACCTGATGGAGATTCTAAAATATTGCTAAGCTTTACCATGGATAAAGTTTGTATTCTTCGTCTTTTTATAAGTCCTAATAACAATATTAATTTGTAGTTTGGTAACTTAAGAGAAATTGGTCCCAAATCCTTCAGTTTTTCTAAAACTGGCTGGGGATCCCAGGTAAAATTATACCTAGATCTCGATGGAGCTCATCTTGCGACACCTTTAAAAAACTTTTTTATTCGAGGATTAGTTCCTATCTCTTCATTATAGATAAATGACAGCGTCGACCTATAAGAGTTTAAAGCACCATATATGTACTTTTGAGATGACAATTTTTTCTGAAGGAAAGTTGTAATCAATTTTATGTTTCCTGAATACGGACTTGTACTATGTCTATTACACAATCTCCAACACTGTTTAAAGCACGTATTATGTTATTTTAACGTAGCACTAGCTATAGATTGGATTGTTGTTTTGCAAAGCACATTCCGGCTGGCCTTTTCATCGAAAAACTTCCCTAACAACCTGGCTGCTGCCAGAGAAAGGGTTGATGCAAGAGAGTGAGTCTTGCTGAAATTAATGGATAAAATATTTTCGTTGGGTTTGTAATGTAATAATATTTTTCATAGCAAATTTTTGAACACCAAAAAAAATAGCTTTCAACTCTAAGAAATTGATGTGTTGTAACTATTCCGAAGAAGGCCACCAACCATGTGCCCCCTCCCCCTTTAATTTTGCCCAAATTCCCCAATCTAAAGTTGAGGCATCCGTAAATATTGCCCAAACTCCCCAACCTGAAGTTGAGGCATCTGTAAATATTTCAAAGTCAAACTTACCTTTTTTGATATAATTGTAACAAATCAAAATGTGGACAGACCAACATTTTAAGTCAGCGGAAATTCTATTTGATAAAGTAATTCTAGCCTTGAAATTACCTTTGTGTACACAAAGTGAAAGTGTTTTTCCTTTTCTAGAGACTTAATGTGTAACCAAACCAGTCGTATTTCACGACCGGGCAAGATGACACTAACAATTCTATAAAACAGCAAATATGGGTATTGTATGAGTTTTTTAAGAAACTATCTACCAACCTTTTAATCTTAGTTCATTTGCCATCTGTTAAACCTAGAGTTAGATTAACACTGTTAAAAATAAAACCCAGGAATTTACAAATAATTTGTGTTTTTTTTTCTCATTTTTCTCAAGTTTTATTATTAATCCCAGACTCTGAAACAATTTTCAGCAAGTAGAGATATTTTATGAACATTGCTGGAAAGATTCCCCATTACCAAATAATCTTCCAAGTAATAAACACACAAAATGTTTAAAGATCTTAAATATTTTACAATAGATTTCATGATTTTATTAAAAGTATACAGAGCTAAGGATAAACCAAACGGAAAGCAAATAAATTCAAATAATTTGTTATTAACCGAGAATGTTAAATATTTTCTATGACTCTTGTCCATATTTATTAGAAAACAAGCGTCCTTTAGGTCAAGTGAAGGCATAAAGCAACCTTTAATATATATATATATATATATATATATATATATATATATATATATATATATATATATATATATATATATATACTTTATTTTTGTATCATAAACCTTTTGTCTTTAGGACTGCCTAATAATTTGCGTATTGTTGTTTGGGGCTTTTATGTATAGCAGTGTGGTTTTTGGTTTGGATTTGTCATCTTCTTCTTTTTTCGCTGCTACGGCTTTCGTGTTCTGTTTTATGGTCTTTTTGATATTGTGTTCCTTGTAGTTGTTTCGTTTTAAAGCTCTTGTGATATTGTTTATTTCTTCTTGGCGGTTCGTTGGTTTGGTTAGTTGCAAGGATCAGGAAATCAATGTATTGGTGACCGATTGCAACTGTGATGGATGGAGGTTTGATTCGGTGTTCAGGTATTTGTTTGTGTGTGTGGGTTTTCTGTAGATCGTATAATCGATGCGTAGGCCATCGTTTCTGGTGACTAGAAGGTTAAAGAAAGGTAGCTGCTTGTTAACTTCGACCTCCAATGTGAAGTGAATGTGGTGATGAATGCTGTTTAGTTCTTCTAAGAATATGTTTAGGTCGGATCTTCCGTGTGGCCATATGATGAAGATGTCATCCACGTAACGTTTCCAGAGGGATGGTTTTGTTTTGGTTTTTCATAGGGCTTTTGCTTCAATATATTTCATAAAAATGTTAGCCATGGCTGATGATAGCGAAGATCCCATGGGAGCATCATCTGTCTGTTGGTAGAAATTATTTTCATAGGAAAAGTATGTGTTTTTGAGAGAGTGTTCTGAGAGGTCGATGAAGTGATGTGGGAACTCCTCGTTCATAGCAACTGGTCTAGAGCTTCGTCATTTGATATGCTTGGATACAGGGATTTGATGTTCAGGCTGGCAAGAATTTCATCTTTTTGCAGTTTTAACGCTTGAAGTATGCTAACGAGGTGATCTGAATTTTTCAGTTATGAGTTTGCAATTTCGGTCGCCGGTTGCATATTTTGTGCTAGGTATTTTTCCAGTTGTTGAGTTGGTGAATCTACTGCACTTACTATGGGTCTTATCGTTGTTTCTTTTTTATGGATTTTTGGTAGTCCGTATAGTTTGGGATATCTGCTTGCTTTTTCGCGAGGAATGATGCGCTTTTCGATTTCATCTTCTAATGTGGCGGTTTTGATTATGTTTTTTGTCGTTTTCTCGAGGTATGTAGTTGGATCTCTTGTATCTTTCTCGTAGGTGTGGTTCTGAAGAATTTCTGTCATCTTGGTTTTGTATTCTTCTGTGTTCACGACTATTGTGGCGTTTCCTTTTTCTGCTGGTAGGATGATAATGTTTTTGTTGTTGTTAAAATCATTTAAAGCTTTTACTTCTGAGCGTTTTATGTTTGATTTTGGTGGCTTATTTCTGCTTCTCCTTCTGACTTTTGGTGTAGTGTGGCTTCAATATTGGCGACAATGTTTTCATTTGGTATGGTCTTTGGGTTACTGCATAGTTAAAGCCTTTACTTAGAACTTATTTTTCGACTTCCGAAAGCTGGTAATTGGAGATGTTGTGAACGAGCTTTGTTATATCTAGCGGCTTAGTTTGTTGCGGAGTTTTTTGTGGTAGTTGGGCAAATTTCTTTTTTTGTTTGTTAAATTTGTGGTCAATGTCGGTTTCTTTTTTTTTTCAGAGAAGCTCTCGAAATAGAAAGCACTAAAAACTTTGACAAGAGAGATGATGCGCAAAACATTTCAAATACATGGAAGACTCTACTCAAAACCAAACCAAAAAGAACACACCAGAAAAACAGGACTGCAGGCCGAGAAGAGGCACAGATCCAGAGAAGCGAGAAAACCAACCAGGCAGAACCAAGGTATAACCTACGCACATATATATATATATATATATATATATATATATATATATATACATATATACATATATATATATATATATATATATATATACATATATATATATATATATATATATATATATATATATATATATATATATATATATATATATATATATATATATATATATATATATATATATATATATATATATATAAATATATATATATATATATATATATATATATATATATATATATATATATATATATATATATATATATATAGATGTAGATAATTATTAGTATTTTAAATAACCTATTTTTCATATAATTGCAAGCAATTATTAAATTTAGGTCCTTTCTTGCATATTAATTTTAATAAATTATAAATATTCTAATCATAATCGTAACAATTGTAGATCTTTTACAGTACTACACAGGTCGTTTACTATTACAAAAAGGATTGTATCATCGGGAAATATTAATACAAATCAATCTAAAGTTAATGTATATTAGAGGGGATATATTAATAATTTATTTTATCTCCCCGAATTTTTGAAATACTCTTACACTACAAAGTACGGTTTTAAGTTACATTTGAATAATTATGAGTTTTACGACAATTTGTTATTTTTTTTTGACATTTACTAGATTGTGGATAGTTATTTTTATTGATGCTGAATTTACGGTTACCTTTTTTTTCTAGATAAATCTCGGTCTTTTTGCTTATTATTGGAAGAAAATTTTTCCTGTCTCCCTTTCCTCTGGCAGTTTTCTTGGAATTTCTTTGACTTATTTCAGTTTGTTTATATTAATTTTAGGCAAGTTATATCACGGTCGAAATTGCCTTAACAGGATAGTTTATACCACTAATTTAGTATTCCTTTAAGTAACATTTTATATATTTATCCCTTTACTTAAAGTATATTCCTTTAAGTTAAAAATAACTATTGCGTTACTGAAAAAAAAATTGAGCTGAAAATTTATATATATAACTCTATATAACATAGAGTAAGATCCATTAATTACAATTTAATAAAACAATATTTTATAGATTTCTGATTTATTACGACTTAAGCTCCACTAATTACAATTTAATAAATTAATATTTCATATATTTTTGATTTATTAAGACTTAAGCTCAAAAGTGTTTTTTTACCTATGAGTTTATTTTCTAATTTGAATCTGGCCATAGTATACTATTTTAAATCTCACTAACTGCATTAGTCTATTATTAAGTTCTGTATTGGGTTTTAAGGCAGCTTGTTGCTATTTTTTTATGAATACTGATTAATTTTTCTTGAATTTTCGTAGTATTCTATGACTGTTACTTTGTAAATGATTTAATTATTCCTTTTATATTAGTAACAGTTAATTTCGAGAACAGTTTTGATATTTAACATAAACATATTTGCTCTCTAGATGTATCACCATAGATACAAATTGTAGAAGAATTAATTTAACCAATATATTTTGTGTATTATGTCCAATTTCTTGACCATATTCTGAGTTTAAAATCGATGAACCCAAAATTATATAGAATCGTGAAATGTTGATGGTTCGATCACTTTTAGTTTGAGTCCAGTATAATTTTTTTGTATTCGATTACAATGTTTAGAATTTGAGACTACTTTATGACACTAAATGATTAGTTTTATTTAAATTAATTTATATTAAACAAATCAGCTTATACCTGGCCAAAATAAACGCAATTTTAATTAAGCTTCCAAGCAAAAATATTAAATCAAAAAAATATCATAACATTTACCTTAATACTAAGGAGCAGGCGAGGATATACATTCTGGCATTAACTTTTAAATTAAATACAAATAAATAAATTCTTGCTGATAATCTTTTAAATTTTATCATAATTTGTCCAGTTTCAAGTACCTAAACATTGTAATTAAATACAAAAATTTATACTGGATACAAAGTGAAAGTAATCGAACCACTAGACATATCACGCCGTATAATTTTATTTTCACCAATTTCAAACCCCGAGTAGGCCAAGAGATTGAATAAAATATAGATATTTCTTAAAATAAATAAGATTAATTCTTTTATAATTGGAGCTGTGATACCTCTCAAGAGAGAAAATACGTGCCAAAATAGAGTAAATTTTACAATAAACAGTTAAGCTATTCTCAAAATTAACTCTTTTTTATATAAAAGGAATACTTAAAGCACTTACAAAGTAACAGCCTTCGAATACTAAGAAAAATCAATATTTCAAAGAAAATAGACACAAGTGACCTTAAAACCCAATATAAAAGTTAGCAATAGACTAATACAGTCAATTTAGATATTAACGTAAGTTAAAATATCATATTATGACCAGATTGAAATTAGACAATAATCTCACTAAGCAAAAATCAATTTTATACTCAAATATTAAAAAATCAAAAATCTATGAAAGATTGTTTAATAGATTGAAATTGATGGATCTTATCTTAAAGGAATTCCTTGGTTGAAAAGTACAGAGCTGCTAAAATCCCTATTTCCAGGTTTATCCAGATAAAAATAACGCAAAAGCACCAAATAGGTTAATTGTAAGGTAATTATTCAGCAAAACTCAATTACCAGGATGATTTTAATAAATTTCCAGCTCAAAATTCAAAAGAGTGGTGCAAATGAATTAACATTGAAAAATTTACAGTTTCTTCGGTCGAATAAAACAGGAAAAGTACAAGTCAAGGCGTATAGCCTCGACTTTATTTATATGAAAGACCCAAAGGGATAAATTTTTTGAAAGATTGGGGACTCTGTAGACTAAGATCATGGTAAAGCAAGTAACAAAATAGAAGTTTAGGTAACTCAAAAAACATAAAAAAGACTTAAAAAATACTCGATTAGTGGTGTAACCTAACCTGTCTAGGCAAAATTAATATAAACAAAGTGGGACTAGTCAAAGAAATTTCAAGAAAACTGCCATACAAGAGGATGAAATGAAGAATTTTCTTCCAATAGTAGGCAAGAAAACCGAGATTTATCTGGCAAAAGAAAAGGTAATAGTAAATTCAGCATCAAGGGAAATAACCATCCATAGTCTAATAAATGCCAAACAAAACAACACAAATAGTGGTCAAACTGATAATCAAATGTAACTTAAAACCATAAATTGTAAAAATGTAGCCAAAATTTAGTAAGATGAAATAACAAAGCTAAGTAAGAAATTAGCAAGGAAGTAGAACTACAGGTTCTTAGAATAACTAGCAAAAATACAAATTTATCGACAAATGATTTTGCAAGGAATTTATGAAGGGTCCTTGAAATAAACGATATTGTGTTTGCCTATAACGAGAGTATTTGGAATAAAAGGCAAAATTAATCGAATTATCCATAGTAAAGTTAAAATGAAATTTGTACCGTGACAAAACAAATATGCGAAACAACTACAAAATACGTTCCAGTACAGGAACTACAAATGCTCCCGAAATGGAACACTCGAAAGGTATCGGGATCATTAAAAACGAATGAAGAGTTAACAGAAAACTAGGACGAATTTTTGGAAGCTCTTCTAAAGATTATTATAACAGATTCAATCTTGTGAATAAAGAAGATTCTTAAAACGCGAGGCACATAAAGCTATTTACAACTCCAGCAACTTTAGCTTTCACCTAAAAGGGAGAATCTTCACTGTAAACAAAACAAAACGGATTGAATCATTCTAGACAAAAAGTAAAATGTCTAAAAGTGTAGAAAAAAATTGAAAATCACAATTTAACAAATAAAATTTATTTATAGTACAACTCTTTTCAAGGTTATATATTGGAAAAATTCGTACCATAAAGCAAAGTTGATTTTTTAAAAACCCAATGTTGGGTAAATAATGAATTTATTTCATTAGATTATTTGGCATTACTCGAAACATATTTTGGAATGGTTCAGGAACAAATTTTCTGAGCTCTTCCTGAGAATTTTTGGAAAAAGATGACACGAACTTCAAGTCTCAACTCCACTTTGATTTGAGATCAAAATTAGGTTGAGTCGCGACGAGAGGAGGCGAGGTTATCCTGCATTTTTGTTCCCTCCCATTTTGTTCCGTTTCGTTTTGTCACGTTCTATTCAGTTCTATTCCGTTCCGCTCTGTTTTGTTCTAACCTATCCCGCTATGACCCGAAACGTTTCGTCTCGTTTCGCCTCGTTTCGTCTGGTTTCGTCTCGTTTCGTCTCGTTTCGTCTCGTTTCGTCTCGTTTCGTCTCGTTTCGTCTCGTTTCGTCTCGTTTCGTCTCGTTTCGTCTCGTTTCGTCTCGTTTCGTCTCGTTTCGCCTAGTTTCGTCTGATTTCGTCTCGTTTCGTCTTGTTTCGTCTCGTTTCGTCTCGTTCCGCCTCGTTCCGTCTCGTTCCGTCTCGTTCCGTCTCGTTCCGTCTCGTTCCGTCTCGTTCCGTCTCGTTCCGTCTCGTTCCGTCTCGTTCCGTCTCGTTCCGTCTCGTTCCGTCTCGTTCCGTCTCGTTCCGTCTCGTTTCGTCTCGTTTCGTCTCGTTTCTGTGCAACCTCTAACACTGAAAGGATATGATTGGAACGAAGTTTGCATATACTGATCGCTATTTACTTCATTTATACACGGAGTTGCATACAGTTGTACGTTTGCTGAATGTGATTTCAGCACTACAACGGCATAATGTGGATGTATCCACTGCTATTGCATCTCAAACGGAGGAATCCGTGAAAGCCGCATAAACATACATATGCCATCCGGCGGGAGGTCGGCGAAGCCGCGTTCAGTGTTGCATGCTTCCTTCCGATCTGTCCTTTGCACAGACAGGTGCATGTCGGTGCCCTGATGAGTCTAGTAGAGACGAAACATGTACCTCTGCCGTATCACTGTGGCGGGGAGGGTAAGTTTTGACTTTCTTCTCGGTATGGTGGTACAGGTGGGCCATCATTTCGATGGTGGTGGAATTGGATGGATTGTGTTTTATCGCAATTTATTCAAACTGTGCAACCTCTAACACTGAAAGGATATGATTGGAACGAAGTTTGCATATACTGATCGCTATTTACTTCATTTATACACGGAGTTGCATACAGTTGTACGTTTGCTGAATGTGATTTCAGCACTACAACGGCATAATGTGGATGTATCCACTGCTATTGCATCTCAAACGGAGGAATCCGTGAAAGCCGCATAAACATACATATGCCATCCGGCGGGAGGTCGGGAAGCCGCGTTCAGTGTTGCATGCTTCCTTCCGATCTGTCCTTTGCACAGACAGGTGCATGTCGGTGCCCTGATGAGTCTAATAGAGACGAAACATGTACCTCTGCCGTATCACTGTGGCGGGGAGGGTAAGTTTTGACTTTCTTCTCGGTATGGTGGTACAGGTGGGCCATCATTTCGATGGTGGTGGAATTGGATGGATTGTGTTTTATAGCAATTTATTCAAACTGTGCAACCTCTAACACTGAAAGGATATGATTGGAACGAAGTTTGCATATACTGATCGCTATTTACTTCATTTATACACGGAGTTGCATACAGTTGTACGTTTGCTGAATGTGATTTCAGCACTACAACGGCATAATGTGGATGTATCCACTGCTATTGCATCTCAAACGGAGGAATCCGTGAAAGCCGCATAAACATATATATATATATATATATATATATATATATATATATATATATATATATATATATATATATATATATATGATAATGGATAAAACTGTAAAATTTGTTTATTTTCTTTGAATTTTAGAATAACTAGTGGAACAGGTGTGTGGCTTTTGTTTTTTGTGTAGATAATTAGTTTTATATCCTGTTTTATCTTTGCCTTAGGCAACACTGTCTCGTGTAGTCACTCTATACTTGTCTAGCGTGTATAAAGAAATACCCTGAATTAGAGTGATTTCAAAATTCAGCAGATCATTTTACTCGAAGTTCATAAAACTGTCATGGGGACATTCTTTATACCAGTAACTGTTCAGCTGATTCTGTTTTCTGGTAATTACTCAGCAACTGGGTCGCAGTATTTTCGTTATGTTTTTCGTATGTAGATAGAATGTATACTTCTAAACACATAAAAAAAGATTAAAACACATTTTTAATTGCATTAATTTTAATTATTTTCTGGTGATTACTATATTAAATTAATTTATCATTTAATGCTGAAACCTAATTTTACATATTTTTTTTTTGTTTCAAAAATGAAACTTTAAAAAACAATTTTAGTGCATCTATTGAAAACAGAAACTATATCTAGAAATAATAAACTATTTTCATACAAATTATCAATTAATTTTTGCAACCAAAATTTAATTTCTTATTTGTAATGGATATATATATATATATATATATATATATATATATATATATATATATATATATATATATATATATATATATATATATATATATATATACAGGGTACTTCTCCGGGAAATTTATGGATGGATTGTGGGAAAACTATAACTAGGAAGAATCTGAAAATTTGACAGTGTACTAATGTGCATGGGGGACAGACGGATGAAATATTTTCAAGATGGCGGCATTTCCAGTTATACCAGAAGTAAATATCAACTTGTTTATTTTAAATAGAATATACTTAAGTTTCACCGTTTGGACATATTTAAATTTTTATGTCAAAAATGATGTTTGGGGACCAAAATTTAACTATAAATTTTTCCTATAAGGAAGTTTTTATTATTTAATTTGGGTTAGTTTTCTTGTAGACAAAGATCAACTTCAGTAGTCTTTTTATGATATTTTAAAAATTATTGATACAGAGTGGTCAAAAAAGAAGAATAAAAATTATATTTAAGAAATCGTCAAAAGTCAATTTTTTCAAAAAGAAAGCACCTATTTTTATAATTTTATCATATTAAGCATTAAAAATAAGGGTATCTTTGTACAAGATTGTCTATTCCAAAAATTTCTAGTTGTTAAAATATTGGCAAATTAAAATTTTTCTATTGTAAAAATGCTATTCCGCCTTTATGTTTTGTTATTAGTTGCCCATGACGGCGAGGCGTGGCGAAAATAAAACAATCAAACCATACAGAATTGTCACTATTTTTTGCCATTTGACATTCATTAATAATAATTATGACGGGGCAATTAAATTACACGCACGAAGATTATTTAAACTTATTTAATATTTATAATAATAATAAATGCAAGGAGCAATTGACTGTCATATGTAACCAGGCCTGTACCAACCGAAGAAATCTCTTTGCTGCCTACGTGGATTATAAGAAAGCCTTCGACTCGGTTCCACGTGAATGGCTCAAAATTATATTGAGAATGTATAGGGTCGATGATCATTTTGTTTCCTTTTTAGAACGCATTATGTCAACCTGGAGAACTAGGATCCAACCGCAAGTTCCATCCAGCGATACCATCGAAACTAATACAATCCCAATACGAAGATGAATATTTCAGGGCGATTCACTAAGCCAATTGTGGTTCTGCCTTGCAATGAACCCTCTGTCACGCCATTTGAACTCCACCAGATACGGCTTAAGTATTAGAAAAAACAACGAAGAGGTAACAAAATTGAATCATCTTCTATGCATGGATGATCTTGAACTGATGGCTGCTACCAAAAACCAGCCGGAGCAAATGCTCAAAATTGTCGAGGAGTTCTCCGGGGATATCGGAATGCAATTTGGACTTGACAAGTGCCGTATTTTGAATATCGTTAAAGGAAAGATACAACCGGGAGAATTTGAGATGCAGAACGGTGAAACCATTGCTGCAATGGAAGCAGAACAAACATACAAATACTTAGATATGAAACAGGCTAAACGAATTGACCATCGCACTATGAAGGCCGAATTGACAACCGAATTTGTCAGGAGGGTAAGACGGTTGTTACGAATTAGTTTAAATAGTAGAAATTTGTTTAAGGCGCTCAACACGTACGCATGTTCTGCGCTTCGCTACTCTTTTGGAGTAGTAAAATGGAGCAGGACGG